>JARHVA010005147.1:937500-1303145 GCA_037957365.1 Torreya grandis
GAATGTTCTTCTTCAGGAAGGGAAGAACCACTAAAACAAGGTTTCCAAAGAGAAGATAATAAGAAGTACTCTAGTAGAGAAAATATGATCATGATAAAATAGTTTTGCCCCAATAGGGAAAATTTTGATCATTGATAAAGAATAAATAATGATTTTTCCCTATAGAGTTGATTGGATTTATATGTTGTTCAGATGTTGTGCCCCAACATGGGAAATTGGCAAGAAAAATAGCTCAAAGATATAACCAAAAAGATAGGTTAAAGCAAGCAGTCAAAAACATACATATAATGGTGTAATGGCTTAGAAAGCCATATAAAACCAAGCATATGAGAATGCATAAAGTGATGAGAGAGATGAAAAGAAGAATGGATATAACTGAGCTGACCTCAATAGAAATTAAGTGCTGCCTACATAGTTCCATGGACTCATGTTCCAACATGAACTTTAGGCCAATGTAGTTCACTCATGTTTGGGAGAAAATGGAATGAGAAAGGATGAAAATAGACCAATAATTGATTAGACTCACAATGTATGCAAAGAGATGCACATCTAAGCATAGACAAAGAATCATGAAATGCATGTTACCTAGAAGCCTAATTCCATATCATGAGCCTAGGTTTTACAAAGTGTTCTTAAGAATCGTTCATTGAAACTGATGTTGACATTAAGACTTTGATACCTGAGCACAAAGTGCTTGTTATAGAAAAATAAATTAGGCATCATAAGTATTAATAAATTAGAATGATATAAGATTCCAATTAAGCTAAGCTAGTTCAAATGTGAATACCTATAACTAAATATAATGGTTAAACAATTACCAAAACCAGAGTTACAATGATTTACATTTAAACAAAAAAACAAAGACAAAGAAAAAGATAAACATAAATGAACCTAACTTAGAATCAAGATATGATCTTAAGTAGGAACAAAATGTTTAAAAACAAAAGTCAAGAACTCTTAACGACATGAGACCAAGATATGAATAATCAAGATCCATGTGGACCATCAAGGCATTCTTTGAACACAAAAGAGAAAAGCAAAATTAGACAGAAAAATAAGACACCAACAACAATCAAATAAACAAAATGGTCTAATAACAATGTAATAACATAGGATCAAGATATAAACAATCAATATCCATGTGAATCATCAAGATGTTTTAAAACACAAAAGAGATAGGCAAAAACAATATTGGAAACACAAGACCAAGATGAGAGAAGTAATAAAAGGAGAAAAGGAGAAGAAATAAAAAGGTGTTAGTGAATTTATTTGCTTTATTGCATTTACTTGTATTTATTATTTATTATTTTGGTGCACTAATTACTTGTTGTAATTAGTTTATTATGTTTATTAATAATTTTCACCAAATAGGGTAAGTTTGCATAGCTAGGAGTTAACTTAGACACTTATCTTTTTATAGTGGAGTTCCACTCCACTATTTAGGGTAAGATAGGATAATATTGTTCAACTAATAGTCAAATTGTGTTGATTATTTACACAAGTTAGACACCTATCTTGTTAATGTGGAGTTGCACTCCACTATTCATATAGATAGTTATCACTTGAACTATACATATTGTGTGAGTTCTTTGATCTTTATCATGCATGCCTTACTCTAAATAAGCAATGGCTATTTATGTATTTCATATCAGATTAATATTGAATTATCAGAGTAATGCATCATATTTGAGTTATTGATTCATTTTTATTATTATCTCAGATATATAGTTATTATTTATTATTATTACTATTTTATCTCTTATTTATGCTTTCTATTAGATTCATTAGATCCTGTAGCTAATTCTAACATGTTATAAAATCTATCTTAAATCTATAGATTGCTAAATATTTAAGAGAAAAATATCTAAATATAGGATCAATTTTTTGATTTTGTATACAGGAACAAATTGGAGCTTTGTGGAGAATTTTTGAGCTCACTATTGAGTTAAGAGTGCCTGAGATAGTCAAAATTATCTACAATTTTGTCCAAATTGGGCACAGGAGGTGAAATTGACAAGGGTTTAATCTAGAATCACCACACCCAAATATGGTGGGTACCTGAAAATTGAAGCATTTTTTTATCAAAATGGACCTCACAGTTGCATTTAGAAGGTGCCAAAACCTACAGATCCATATAAAATTTGTCTAATTTGGACACAGTCACCCCAGAAGCCAAATTTTTTTTTTGCTCCCAAGTATGGCCGTATGGACTGTGTAGACCAATTTTTTATTTTTTTTTTGGAAGGCCTCATGGATCAGCAGGCAAATTTGAAAGGGCAACTTCGGGAGCCTGCCATTTGAACACCAAGAGGTATTTTTGAGCAATTATTTTTTTGAAATAGCTTAAAATTTTTTGCTCTTCACTACACTATTGTACTTTTAGTTTTTTCTAAATTTTTCCATATTTTTTTAGAATTCATATTTTTATACAGCAAATCTTGCCCGTCCTCATTTTTACAACTTTAGAGGCTCATAACTTTCACATACGACCTCAAATTGACATCCCATTTTTTTTTAAAGTTAATATTTTTTTGAGAACAACATATTGGTGTATAAATTTTTGTAATAAAGTGCATATTTTTTATACTTTTAGACTAGAGGGCCTAAATGAGCTTTTTGTAAATTGGAAAAATTATAATCTAGCCTTATAATTTCACTCAATTATAAAGTAAAAAAAATAATTTCTAGGTAGGATATAACTAAGTAATTTAGGTGGGTTTTGTGGTGTGTTCTATACTTTGATTTCTACTTTATAATAGTTTATTTCTGATTGCATCATGGGGAATCCTAAGTTCCCACTATTAACATCATACAACTATAATACATAGAAATAAAATGCTTGAAATGTATTAATGATGCTAAGATATAAGCCTTATATAACAACTCTTCTTACTCCACCTACTGATGCAAAAGAGTTAAAACACTTTCTCTTTGAAAATACTAAAGTAATTGGATGCATTCGATGTTCCATGTCTTTAGATTTGAATTTCTATCTTGACAAATGTACAAATCCAAAAGAGGCTTGGGATAAATTAGCATCATTATTTGGCAAAATAGATGAGGTTCATGGTTACCAAATTGACATTAAACTCATTAGTTTGGATCCTAAAGATTATTCTACAATACAAGACTACATCACTAAAGTCATAGATCTTAGAGCACAACTTTTTGAATGTAAAATTGATAAAAAGGATATTCAATTGATTTTCAGTGCCTTACACAAATTAGGTCTTGAATATTCATTATTTGTCTCTAGATTTTAGACTCATCAGCTCACATTGGGTACATCTTATCAAATGCCTACCTTTGAGGTATTATCTGAGATTCTAATGGTTGAAGAAGAAAATTTAATAGATATGGCTCTAATCAAGTCATCTAAATTTCAAGCTCTAGTTGCAAGTCAACCTCAGCATAAGCAAGTTTCAACATCAGCAACAAATACAGGTTCACGTAAAAAGAATCAGAATAAGTCACAGAAAGATAAGAATAAAGGGCAACAATATTCCTCACAAGGAGATTATAAATCCACTAATAAGAAAGGGGATTCACAAAAAAAGGATTGGCACTCCTTGCCTTTATTGCAAAAAGAGGTTTCTTAGTGAACATGATTGTTGGAAGAAAGAGATTGATGAACTTAAAGGTCTACTCAAAAAAAATAACATCAATCAATCCTCTTCAAAGGATTCTTCCACTCCTTCAAATTTAGGAAAGGGAAAGCTACGACACTAGTTGCACTGGAAAATTCTCCCAAGTCATGGGTCATTGACTCAGGTGCTTCATACCATATGGGTTTTGATCAAGAACAATTTTTTAGATTAGAATGAAGTTCCTTACCTCATATTTTCATAGGTGATGATTCTAAGGTATATGTTATAGGAAAAGGTACAATTGATGTTAATAGTTGTCTATTTGAGGATGTCCTCTATATGCTAGAGTTATCAACTAACCTTCTTTCTATCTACCAAATCACTCACTTTGATACTGGTAGGAAAGTTGAGTTTACACCTGATTCTGTATCAATCAAAAAATTGGAGGATAATGCCTTAGTTACAATAGGAAAAGTTGACAATAATACTTAGATTTATTCATTATCCCACTTTGTGCCTTAGTCATTATCTAAAACTTTGCTCTCACACACTGATTCAATGAGCAAGTTATGGCATGAGCGGTTTAGTCATCTGAAATACCACTATTTACAATAGCTTAGTCAGCAAGAGATGGCTGTAGGACTTTTACAAATTTATTTTTTAGGGGGTGTATGTCATGTTTGTACCTTAGGCAAACATCTAGAGGATAAGATTGATAAAAGGAAGGCTTGGAGGGCTACACAAGTCTTCAAACTTGTTCACAGTGATTTAGCGGGTCCATTACCTACTTTGTCTTTTAGTAAAACCCATTATGTTCTCATATTTATTGATGACTATTCTAGATATACTTGGCTTTATTTTCTAAAACTCAAGAGTGAATTATTTTATATATTTCTAGAGTTTAAAGCTCTAGCAGAGAAACAATTTGGGAAGTATGTCAAGATTCTCCACACAAATAATGGGAGGGAATATGTGAACAACAAGTTTGAATAATTATGTGCTCTTAAAGGAATTGATCTTCAGCATTCAGTTGCATACACACCTCAACAAAATGGTGTAGCAAAGAGGAAGAATAGATTCTTAAAAGAGATTACAAGTTTTATGATGCAAAATCATTAGTACCTAAGTACTGGGTGGAAGCAATTAATTGTGTTGCATATATACAAAATAGAGTTCCTGATAAATCTTTGAATGGGATAACACCTCTTGAAGTTTGGTGTAATAAGAAGCTAGATGTGCATCATTTTAGAGTCTTCAGTAGTCTAGCATGGGCTCACATACCTTTAAACAAGTGTCATGCTTTAAAACAACAAAGCCGAACTTGCATATTTGTAGGATAACCTGATGGTGTTAAGGGATATCAACTCATTGATCCAGATTCACATGATCTTATTATAGTGAGAAGTTTTTACTTTGAATAAAATATTTCAGACTTGTCTTCTAACATTTCTCATTATTATTATTTAGAATAATTAGATAGCAGTGATGATGATATTCCTACTTCATCTACTCATAGGGATGATGAGATAATACCTCCCCAATAGGGTTTAGCAGGTTATGTTCCTCCTCCTCCTCCAGATCCTCATCCATTGATGCCTCTATGTGCTAGATAGACTTTGGAAAATGTATACCCTCTTGTTATGGATCCATTAGATAGAAGGAAAACATGGTCACATCATTATCTTTCGCATTCCTACATTTCCATAGCTTCTGATCCACAGTCTTTTCAAGAAGCCACAGGGACAATTGAGTGGGATTCAATGATAGAATAAGAGTATGACTCATTGATTAGGAACAACACTTGGGATCTTGTTCCTCTTCTTAAGGGAATAAAATTAGTATGATGTAGGTGGATATATCAGACTAAGTTTGTAGCAGATGGAAATATTGATAAGTATAAAGTACACTTAGTGACCAAAGGTTTTTTCTAATTAAAAGGCATTAACTATATAGAAACCTTTGTGCATGTTGCTAAGATGAATTATATTCACTTAATACTAGTTATTGGTGTAGCTCATGGTTGAGTTGTACATCAGTTGGATGTGAAGAGCACATTTATTCATGAGGAGATTTATATGGAGCAGCCATAGGGGTTCATTTAGGATTCTTCACTGGTATGTTTCTTAAAGAAGTCTCTCTATGGTCTAAAACAAGCCCCTAGGGCTTGGTATTATAATATGGACACATTTATTCTCTCCATTGGGTTCTTAATATGTCACTCAAATCCTAATGTCTACATTCTATGGCAGTAGGATTCACTATTGTACTTGGTGCTCTATGTTGATGATCTCATTATTATAGGGAGCACAACATCCATCATCAACAGTGTTAAGACTACACTTCATGATACATTTTCTATGATAGACATGGGATTATTACATTATTTTCTTGGGATTTAGATAGCATAGTTTTATTCCAAGATTACAATTTCACAGTCCAAGTATGCCATAGACTTGTTATCTCAATTTCACATGGTTGATTATAGGCCTGCACTTAATACTAGTTATTGGTGTAGCTCATGGTTGAGTTGTACATCAGATGGATGTGAAGAGCACATTTCTTCATGAGGAGATTTATATGGAGCAGCCATAGGGGTTTGTTTAGGATTCTTCACTGGTATGTTGCTTAAAGAAGTCTCTCTATGGTCTAAAACAAGCCCCTAGGGCTTGGTATTCTAATATGGACACATTTATTCTCTCCATTGGGTTCTTAAGATGTCACTCAAATCCTAATGTCTACATTCTATGGCAGTAGGATTCACTATTGTACTTGGTGCTCTATGTTGATGATCTCATTATTATAGGGAGCACAACATCCATCATCAATAGTGTTAAGACTACACTTCATGATACATTTTATATGATAGACATGGGATTATTACATTATTTTCTTGGGATTTAGATAGCATAGTTTTATTTCAAGATTAAAATTTCACAGTCCAAGTATGCCATAGACTTGTTATCTCAATTTCACATGGTTGATTATAGGCCTGCATTGACTCCTTTCTTATCTGGAGTTAGACTTGAGGTTTATTGTTCCACTCCTTTGGTTGATGCCACATTTTATCACCAACTTGTAGGTAGCCTCATCTATCTAACTTATACATGACCCAACATTTCATATTTAGTTGGCATGGTTTCATGCTTTATGCAGACACCACATGAGCTTCATTGGAGAGTTGTCAAACACATTTTGAGCTACATTCAAGGCACTATCAGATATGAGATTCACTATATAGTGGGTATAGGTTTAGACTTGGTGGGATATACATATTCTGATTAGGTTGGTGATTATGATGATCACAAGTCCACTTTTAGTTATAGTTTTCACTTCAGATCCAGCCCCATTTGTTGGTAGAACAAGAAAAAAAATGTTATTTCTCTTTAATCTATAGAGGCTAAGTATCATGGTGTTATTAATGCCACTACTAAGGCTATTTGGCTTCAAAATATTCTCATTGAGCTTGGTGTTCCATTTCGAAATCTATCAGTCATCTACTGCAACAATCAGAGCACTATCCAAATCTCAAAGAATCTAGTTCATCATCAGAAAACTAAACACATAGAAATTCATATGCACTTTATTAAGGAGCTGATTCAGATGGAGATCATTGATCTTCAATATTGTCCTATGAAGGAGCAAATTATAGATATTTTCACCAAACCTTTCACTGAGAGCAAGTATCTTCACTTGCGATCTCTTTTAGGGGTGTAGGAAATTAGTTATTTAGGGGACATCAGTTCTTCAGGGGGGTCTCCTAGATCTTCATTTTGAGGATTTTTTTTCCTTTGGGTTTTCTCCTTTCCTCATTTATTTATACAGAGTACCTAATATGGCTACACATTGTCATGACTCTTAACTACATAGCCCTACCTAAACTTCATTTATAGGGGGTGTTGGTGAATTTATTTGCTTTATTAAATTTACTTATATATATTATTTATTATTTTGGTGCACTAATTACTTGTTGTAATTAGTTTATTATGTTTATTAATAATTTACATCAGATAGAGTAAGCTTGCTTAGCTAGTAGTTAACTTAGACACTTATCTTGTTACAGTGGAGTTCCACTCCACTATTCAGGGTAAGATAGGATAACATTTTTTAACTAATAGTCAACTTGTGTTAATCATTTACACAATTTGGATACCTATCTTGTTAGTGTGGAGTTACACTTCACTATTCATGTAGACATATATCAATTGAACTACACGTGTTGTGTGAGTTCCTTGATTTTTATCATGCAAACCTTTCTCTATATAATCAATGGCTATTTATGTATTCCATACCAGATTAATACTAAATTATGAAATTAATTCATCATATTTAAATTATTTATTCATTTTTATTGTTATCTCATATATACATTTATTATTATTATTGTTGTTGTTGTTGTTGTTGTTGTTTTATCTCTTATTTATGCTTTCTATTAGATTCATTAGATCTTGTAGATAATTATAACAAAAGGAGAGGTGAAAAAGCACAATCAAAACACTAAGAAAACATAATAAAACACCAAGAGAACTCAAATAAATACACACAAACAAAAACCAAGTTAGTGCAGTTTAAACACAAATGTGCATGCATGTACGATAGAGGCATTATTGTCCACCTCATCATAACAAGGAACAATGAAACAATAATTGTTCCTTAATTAAAGAGGAATAATGACAGAATAAATGGGGGAAGATAATAAAAGGAAGGGGTTGGTCGAGCTGACTCCAGATGTATAAAATAAGTGGATGTTACCTACATAGTTTTATGGATGCATGTTCCAACATAAACTTTAGGGCAAATGTAGTTCTCCCAGGAAATGGGATAGAAGAAAAATTATGATTAGACCAGCATGATTAATGTTATAGAATAAATTGAAGATATGACAAACAAATGAGAATGGTTTGGAAAATAAGAAGCTGATGAGATGAGAAAGAATGATCTTGAAAAATAGCAAGTGTATGGGACAAGATGAAATGAACTGGTGTTTTTGTGCTTGCAAAATGGCAAGAGTATAGCATGGTAGAATGGGAATGTACAAATGTATAGAAGCATGAGATAATGTTTTTATTCTTTTTTGGATCATGTTCTAATATTTTTTGTGTTTTTGGGATAAAATATGCACTAGGTGGGACCATCTAGTCAAGGAGATACATGTCTTGAGAGTAGAGGTTCCAATAAGATAGCTAAGCTAGTTGCAATGACCCATGCTCACAAATTGATGAGAGTGAGGATCTTGATAAAATAATAAAGAGTAGCAAATGTGATATAGAATAATGTGCAACCTGAAGTAAAAAAGAAGTATCTACATTCACCTATCTGTAATAGTGTAACAATGGTCTGAGATTAAGAAGATGTTTCTATTCACTTGTTTGAAGTTACATAATACTATCATGGCTGAACTGCTTTGTAGAACTACTGCTAAGGATGTTCATAATGTTCATGAGACATAATCAAGATCATAATTGGTCAAGGGATAAAAAGTGTTCAAGCTTATAACATTCCTTAGACATAACAAAGAATATGCTTCTCAAAGAGAGCAATCCCAAATGGGATGAAGAATGTGTTCAGAGTGCCAAAGATTCAAAACCTTTACTTTCTAGAATCATGAAAAGTGGACTAGGGTAGTATAAAATATGTTCAAGGTAAGATAAAATGGTGGTATAAAATTACGTCAGCATAATTTTCACCTAAGTTAAGGGTCTTATAGATAATGGTTCAAAATTGTTCATGTGTAGAACTTCTTAAGGTGTATGATGTTCATGGGCTCTGAAAGTTCTTCACCATTAGGTTAAGCCAGTTGATATGCTCCTGATCCATAGTTTTTTGTGATAATATATGGTCCTAACCAATTAGGTTAAAACTTGCCTTTCTTTTTAGGTTCAGCATTTATGTTCTTTTGATTCTATTTGAGGGATTATGCATTTGTTGTAGCTCCTCCATAATTTGTTCTGATAGGCCTGCAAGTTTTCTAGGGTAGCCAAATGCTTATGATCAAGAAGTTATAGTTCTTGTAGTCATGAGGCTCTATAGTCTTCATCATCTTCAATGTGCTCCAGTGATATTCTTAATGATGGGATCTCAATCTTGACCAAGATGATAGCTTTAATACCAAAAATAAAGGAGTATGTATTAGCTTCAGTTGGGTGTGATGATTGGTTTTATAAGCCCAAAGGGCAAGGAAGAGTTTTAAGTGTTATTTATGACCAACATCATTGACAATCTTCTTTAAGATGGATAGAATGGTTTTATTTGATGCCTCAACTTGCACATTTCTTTACAAGTTATATGGAGTGGATTTTTTGTGCTTGATCTTGAATTTGTCACAAAGATATTTCATGTCTTCCTCCATAAAGGATCTGCCATTATCGAATATAATATAGGTTGGGATGCCATATCGATAGATGATATGGTAATGAATGAATTTGGATATTTGTTTATCAATAACATAAGTGAGAGCAATGGCCTCAATCCACTTGGTTAAGTACTCGATTGTAGTCAAAATGTGCTTATGGCCATCTAAAGATGTCAAGTTAATTTTCCTAATGAGATCAAGACCCCATGTTGAGAATGGCCATGGTTTTTGATCAACTGCAATGGTAAGGAAGGTGCATGTATCAATTTTCCATGTTACTGATAAGGAACACACTTTTTTACATAATTACAAGCATTTATCTCCATTTTGGGCCAATAATAGCCTGTTATGAGGAGTTTCTTTGGTAGGAATACACCATTGGTATGGGCCCCACACATCCCTTCATGAACCTCCTTTAGTGCCAGTTTAGATTCTCCCAAAGATAAATAATGAAGAAGCTTTCCATCATAGCCTTTATGATAAAGAATGTTTCCAAGGAGGATATAACATGTTAAGTGATGAAGGAATAATTTTTTTCAGTTGTTGAAAAGGTCAGTGGGAAATACATGACTATGGAACTAGTTATAAAAATATTGGTACCATGGTAGCTCATTTGAGGGATAAGGATTAGCAATGGTGCATATCCTCTATGAATCTGATAGAATATGTACTAATTGAAGAAGATTTTCATTTAGGAACTAATACTCTTTAGCACTGTCATGCATTTGAATCATGGAACCAATTGTTGCCATGGCATTGGTAGATTTGTTGTTGACTCATGGAACTTTCTCAAATTATAGAGATTTAAAATTTGTTTGAGGTTATCAATAATTTTCTTGTAAAGAACAAGATTATCATCATTTGTTTGACACTAGTTAGTTATCTAATTTATGATTAGCTATGAATCTTCATATACCTTTAAGCTTTGAATATCCCATTATATATCAAGACAGAGCCCTACAACCAATACCTCATATTCAGCCATATTATTTATATAATGAAATTGTATGTTGAATGCTTTGGGGATCAAATCCCCTTGTGGCATGATTAATAATATGCCAGCTCTGGATGCTCAAGATGTGAAGGATCCATCAAAATAAATCATCCACTATTTAGGTTCTTGTGATGCTTATTCTATCGTCATGATAGAATCATCTGAAAGGGCAAAGTTTAGAAGTTGAGTGGCCTTAATAGGAGATTATACAAGTTGGTCAACAAGAACTTGTCTTTTGATTAGCTTTTAATTTTGGTACTCAATATCAAACTCACTGAGGAGCACAATCCATTTATCCATGTGTCCTTGAAGAGTTGATTTAGATAAGAGGAACTTGAGAGGATCTACCTTGGTGATAACAATAGTTTTTTTTATTTAACATATAATGTCACAATTTTTGAGTGGTGAACACCATAGCTAAACATGCCTTCTCAATAGGCATATAATTATGTTCATAGGCTACCAATGTGAGGCTTAAATAATAAATAGTGTGTTCCTTACCATGATCATCATGTTGAGCCAAAAGTACCCCTGGTGCATGTTTCATGGCTAATATATAAAGAAGTAGTGGCTTTCCTTTTGTTAGAGGTTGTAAGACTAGTGGATTGGCCATGTATGTTTTAAGCTTTGCAAATCCTATCTTAAAAACTTCATCTCACTGAAATGTTACCCCTTTCTTTAAGATATGGGTAAATGGGTGGCACTTATCTACCAATTGAGAAATAAACCTACGTATAGACTAGATCTTTCCTTGTAGACTTTGTATCTATTTAAGATTGTTTAGTGAAGGCATTTATATAATAACATTGACCCTTGTAGGGTCTACTTCGATCCCTCATTGTGATACAATGAACCCTAGTAATTTTCCTGATGTGACTCCAAAGACACATTTTTTAGGATTCAAGTGGACTTTATATTCATGAAGCCTCTCAAATATTCTTCATAGAATGTCAGGATGTCCAACTCTTGTTCTTGATTTTGCTAGTATATCATCAACATAGTCCTTGATAATGTCATGCATCATGTCATGGAAAATGATAGTCATTACACGCTAATATGTGGCTCCAACATTCTTCAAACCAAATGGCATGACTTGATAGCAAAATGTCCCCCATGAAGTGATGAACGTGGTCTTATGATGATCTTTGGGGCTATCTCGATCTGATTGTAACTAAAAAATCCATCCATTAAGGATAAAATCTCATACCCAATAGTTGATTCAATGATCATGTCGATGTTAGGTAGAGGAAAATCATCTTTGAGGCATGCTTTGTTGATATCATAGAAATTAGTATAAATATGTATGCCTGGGGTCTTTTTACTCACTAGTACTATGTTGGAAACCCATTCATAGTAGTTCAGTGGTCTAATAAAATTGTCTCATAACAAATTTTCCAACTTAGCCTTAACCCAAAGGGTGACGAGTGGAAGCATATTTATTAATTTTTGTTTGACTAGTTTACACTAGGGTAAACAACAAGATGATGCACAACTAAATTTGGGTCTGAGCCTAGCATGTCAGAGTATGCCCATGCAAATATGTCTATATAATCATTAAGAATGGATATAATATGTCCATGTTCTACTTCAGTAAGGGAAACTCCAAGATAAACAATTTTGAGATCCTCATGGGTTCCCAAATTCACTTCTATTGTGTTCTCTAGAAGGAGTGTGGATCCATCCTCTAGAATTGTAGGCAATGTATGGTCATGATAATTTTCCTCTGCTATATCTTCTTCTTGTTCCTCCCAAAGTTCTAGACAATATGAAAAATTATAATTTGTCTTCTCAAGTAAAGGCCAATTTGTAAAAACCTCTAGAAACTCAAGAGTAAGATGCTCAAATATTTGATGTTATTCTGAAGAGATGATTGTACTAGATATAGAAGTTGGGCTAGATGGACTTTTGACATCCTGAGGGGATGAGTAAACATTCCTGACTGGGAGTGCCTAAAACATATTTTCACTCAAAGGCTTGTCTTTTTATTTACTTTTTCCCTGATTGACAAGTGCTTCAAAGAAGTTTTCACCTAAAGATCTCGATGTTTTTTCTTTATTATGACCAAGAAATTTTGCCTGATATCCAAAGTAGGTAGAAGGATCCAATGAAAAATCAAAACCCTACTTATGATCACCAATGGGAAATGTATCTCATAGGCCCATGTATTCTACAATCAATTCTTCATTTTGAAACTCATCGAGGCATATGACCAAATTTTATTGGTCCCAATCTATGAGTTCAGGATGGCAAAGGCATAGGTTATAGTGAGGGTTTACTTCAAGATGGGAAGTGTTAATGGTAAAAATATAATGTCCTACTTCAGGAAGGGAATCACCTCTAGGATAAGTTTTTGCTTTAGGATGGGATGCTCCAATAGGCATTATGGTAAATATGGCATTTGAATCAAACAAATTTGAGTCAGCAAGCTCATTGAAAAGGCTATAATGAGATGTTGTGTCAGTGTTAGAAGTCTCATTACTAGTCGCTCTAGAAGAGTCACTATCAAATGTCATGAGGTCATCCTTTAGTGGTTTAAATTCAAGACCATGATTCCAATTGACAACTTCAGCTGATAAGGGTTCTAAAATTCCTTGCACCTATGGGCCAAGGCCTTTCCCTGTATAGTCAAGATGATCCATTATCTTGTTAGTGATAGGATACTTTGGATTATAAAAAAAATCAACAAGGCATTCAAAACATAACCAATCTCCCTTGATAAAATCCTCTCGATCTTTCTTTGGTGCAATTGTAGGTACAAAAACCACATGAGGTTTTGGTTGTTTCTTTTTTGGTTGCCAAATTAGATCAAGTCTGCTAGGATTCTAGGAAGTTTTAGGCTTACCAAATGATTTAGGGGATTTTGGTAATTTTATAATATGGAGGATGTCCTTTAGATGGTACATAGAAATGCCTATGTCTTTAATAATAACCTACTTGGCTAGAGCTGTAGGAAATGGATTGGCCAAAGTGGAGGCTAGATCACCAGAGTCTATATAATTAGATGAAGATGGATGAGAAATGATGGATTTGTTCTTCTTTGTAATGAATTTAGAACCTAGGAAATAGTTATAATTATGAAACTCCACTTTAAAATGTTTGCAGTATTGATATGGTTGTTGATCATTAGGAATAGTAACCTTGATCCCATCATAGGGAAACTTAAGGCATTGGTGAAGAGTAAATGGAACTGCCTATATTTTATATATCCAAGGATGACCAAGAAGTATGTTATAAAAAAGCTCAATATCTATAATATGGAATAATGTGTGATGATAAATAGACCCAACCATGACTGATAACCAAATTATACCAGATGACTCCCTCTCAGTGTTGTCATAAGCCTTGATTAGAATAGTTTCTAGTTGAATGTATTTATCCATGTAGCCCAAGCATCATACCAATTTAAGAGATATGATGTTCAAACCTAAACCATTATCTATAATAACCCACTTGATCTTACGATCTACAATGATTATCTCAATGTATAGTGGGTTATTATGGTTTGGACTAAGGGTAGACATGTCTTTTTTATCAAATGTGATTTGCCAAAATGAAGACAAGTGTCCAACTAGGTTTTGGAACTGATCAAGGTTTATATCATTAGGCATAATAGCCTCTTGCAAAAGTTTGTTGAAGATGGTTTTATGGACATCAGATGTCTACAAGAGTTCTAAAATGGAAATTTGTGTAGGGGATTTATTTATTTGATCCATTAGACTATAAGGCCTTTGAATTATGGATTGAACTATTTTAGTCTTTGTTTGGATAGTATTCAGCTTTGAAACTATTAGCACAATGGTCTCATTGGGTTTTATGGAAGAAGTGGGCAAAGAGGCCTGGATGGTAACTCATGGGCATTTAGTTGTGACTACACAACTTAGAGGTGGAAAGGAGTTATTATAATTAGAATAGGAAGGTAAAGGGCCTTGAATGGTGACTCAAAGGTGACTAATTGTATTGCTACAACTTTGGGTCAGTGAAAATCCTTTATAATTAGAAGAAAGGTGTTATTTTTCAAAGTTAGTAACCTGTGTAAATTGAGTCACAACACGATTATGTGAACCCAACACGGTATTACTAGGGGGAGAGGGTTTTGACCCTATAATGATAGGTCCCATGTTATGAGGAACATGAGATTGGCCACATGGTTTCATAGTAACAGTGACAATGTGGGCTACAGAAATGCATCCCATAGTATTATTATAGTCATAAGGTACATTTTTATAAGCCACATTATTAGTATGGGCATTATGATCTCAATTATTCTCATTATGATTTTGACCTTGTTGTTGGTTCTAATTCTACCTCTGTCCTTGATTGTGACTATTTTGATTATTTCTTGGTGGTGGTGGATCATGTTGAGGAAAGGGCTCTTTGTAGATTCCCATATCTTGATTTATGTCTGTATTAGGGGCCAACTTAATTTCTATTTCACCACTTTTAATAAATTCCTCAATAATATGTCATACTTGAATGCAATTATATGCACCATGACCAACAACATGATGAAATTTACACCATTCATCCTCTTTGTACCAATTTGGTTTTGGTTGATCTTGAGGAAATAGCCTTGATATTGGCCATATAATTAAATTAGCTACAATGAGCTTTTGTAACACTATTTTAACTGATTCTCCTAACTTTTTAAAGACTCTAAAATTGTTATGAAATGTCCTTCATGTAGGTTATCTTTATAAAGTAGGTATTGGATTTGGGGGAGTTAATTGTACAATTGGAAGAGGCATAGCCTGTACTATTTGTACATGTCTTGTTTTAGTCACCCCATGTCCAACCATGTTCTTATTTTTGCTAAAGCCTTTAGGCTTATCTTTCATAACTATTTGAATTGGTGATTTAGTCTGATTAGATGCTTGACCTTGTACAAAAATCTTAACAAGGCATTAGTAATAAGATCCTTCTCAATCTATACTCCTTTGTCAATAATTTATTTAAATGAGTTAGCACAAGCTAACCATAGATTATTCACAACTTCAAGATGTAAATTATATGCAAAGATATCATCCAATAGTTTGTCTATCAAGTTATGTTGAAATCATCATGCCAATGCTCTCCACCTTTGCAGATATGTAGCAAAACTTTCACCATCATGTTGTTTGGCTTTGTATAAGTCAACAATAGTTAATTTATGTTCTATGTTATATGATAAATGCTTAAATAACTTTTTTGATAAGTCATTCAAATATGTAACTGATCCCTTGGGTATTTTAAGTAGCCAATCAAGAGCTTGTCCCATTAAAATTTGTGGAAATAGTCATAGTAAGTACTCACTACTATAAGCAACCTATTAACATAAGATAAAGAATGTTTGTATGTGCTCACATGAATCTCCTTTTACTTTGTACTTTTCAAATTTGGGTGCCTCAAAATGAGGTGGAAAGGGGTTTTAGAGAATAGATAAATCAAATGGGTATGGGCATATCTCATCAAATTTGTACTTTTTGACTCTATTATTCATCTCCAATCTTTAAACAATTTCCTTCATAAAATTTCATTCTTGCATGTTTGGTGCATTTGTGGATTGAATAAGATGTTGTTGGGGTGGAAT
Source organism: Torreya grandis (assembly GCA_037957365.1). Taxonomy (NCBI): domain Eukaryota; kingdom Viridiplantae; phylum Streptophyta; class Pinopsida; order Cupressales; family Taxaceae; genus Torreya; species Torreya grandis. The sequence goes on from JARHVA010005147.1 coordinate 953,997, forward strand.
GTACCCCTAGTTTCATTGTTGTTGGGGTGGAATGTGCCCCTGGTTTTGTTGTTGTTGGGGTGGAATGTGTACCTAGTTTTGTGTGGATCTATAGGGACTATATACCTTTCAATCCATGACTTGGTTCTGATTTGCTCTTTGAGTTGATAATATAGGCTATTGATTCTTAGATTGTAAAGCATTCCTTAAATTTGGTTGTTTTATACTTTGTTGATTTTGGAAATTTCTATGTTTACTTACCAATTTTTGTGTTGGTTGAAAAGAACTAGCCAAATTGTCTTGAGGGATTTCCTCGATTCGAACTGAATGTTTGGGTTTTTTAGTTTGTAAAGTAACAAGTTATTGATGATTGAATAATGTATCTTTCGTGTCAAATGAAACACTTTGTAGGGTCTCTTATGACTTTAAATGTTCATTTAGATTACCTTGATCCACTATGGTAATGTCCTCATCTAATATTTATTATGTACTTTCAACCACATTTCCTTATTCTTTCAAATCATCATTGTGAATTGAAGTGGTAACTAGTGAGTCAGTTAAGTTTACCACAAGTTGATCTGCATATCATTGACTTATTATCTTGATCTTATCTAGAAGATCTAGATTTTTGGGTTTTGACTCTATTTATATTTCTTTTCTTTTGTTAGAGGAAGAAGGTATGTCTATTCATGAAAAATCTTGTTCTTGCCATCATTGTTATCCTTCTCTAACTAAGGTATGTAATTGTTCCATAGGAAATTTAGAAGGTAGTCTAGCACTTGATTCTATCAATCTAAGAAGGGCTTCATCTTGATCTTCTTAGGGTTGATATTTATTGTAATCATCTTTAGATCCTACTGTTGTGGGGATGTCATAAAAAACAACAGGGTTATCTTCACCATCATAAAATTTCTCATCTTTATAACTAAGGTCATAAGAGGCCCCACTATGAGTGAACCTTTGAGTCATATCTATAAGAGTTGTTATGTGTGTTGACTAACTTTGGACCAATGCTTGGCAACTAACAAAGTATGTTTTGGCTCTCTTTTAAACAAATAACCAAGGTACCAATGAGACTATAAGGGAGAGTGGTTTGAAACCATGCATAATTTAGAAGATTTGATTCATGAGTTTACTCAACCTATGTTAAATTTGAAATCATATAGATCGGAAGAGGGTAAGGTAACTCAAAGACCCAAGGTGAAAACTAGTACACCAAAGCCTAGATCTTCGTGATATGCCCATACTGTAAAAGCTAGTTTCAACTTCAACAAGTTTATCCTTAGAATTTTAGAGGAAATGTCTTCAAATTACAAAGAAGATAAAATATACTAAATAACTTAATATGTAAAAACATACGTGAATCACTAAGTATAAAGCTAGGACCAAATAGGCAGCACAACATCACCACATGGTTCCATTAGGATAAAATATATTTTAGGACTCAAAGCATAAGAGATACATAAGATGACTTGAGTTCACCAAGATGATAATGTGATTTTGAGTCTTAATAAATGACCTTCAATCCAAATATAAAATTGAACCCAAGTTAGAATAAGCTTAATGCGTAAATGATGAACCCACTTTGATACACCAACCCTTAGAACTCAAAAAGGTTCAATTTTAAATATGGATTATAAATGAAGGATTTAAACAAATTGGTAAAATATCTAGACTCAATTAGGTAGCATGACTGCACCAAAGTGGATGACATGACACAAAGCTTTTGATAACAATTTAAACAAGGAAAAGATGAATTTTCTAATTGGGTAGTGTAATGCCTCCCTTGCTTAATTAAATTTAGGACAATGTGCTTTGGTTAAGTTAGATGAGTTAACAAGTAGTTTTAGACACAAATCAAGACCAAGTAAGCTAATGACAAAAAACAATTGTCTTAAGTCTAAATTGATAAGGTATGGTAAAGTGGGGTCTACTAAACTAGCAAGGTTTCGATCATTGTAGGGGAATCAATTTCATAATGACTTTCATGTCAAATAATGCAAAAGACAAGCATGGAAATTGGGTGACCATAGCATTAGCTAGTTGTAAAAAGATCTATTCCTTTTTACAACCACTACATCCTATTGTTCACTCAGTGTGGTGCAATGTCTAAATGTAGTTATGTCCCATGTGCAACTCTAATTAGGATCCAAATGAATTCAATGTCGGGAGGTGAAACCCCAGGTCAAAGCTTCCCTAAAGAACTCACAGGAGGTAATAACATCCCCCTCATAAGCCAATTTTGCATAAAAATAAAGAAAGCATAAAATAGAAATACTTTAGGGTCGTTTTCAATATCACCCAAACTTTAACGATTTTTTAGGGAGCGCTTTAGACGATATTCTTTCTAAGCCTTGGACTAATATTTTTGTAATAAGAATGGCCCTTTTGATTCCAAGGGTTCCCTAAAGGGGGAAAATGTAAGAGCATATGCATGGCATCCCTCTTTTTTCCAAATAAAATCTAACTTAAACAACTAAGTAAATATAAAAAACTTGGAAAGGTGAGTTCATTCTTAAGCCCAAATAGAAAATGAGGTGGTGTTCATTTGACCCCTTGGTCTTAGTTGTAACTTTAAAAACTAATGTTCAAAACACTTATTTAAGCACCTTAAATTTTACTTTAAGCACTAAAATAATGTTCCTAATTCATTTTAATATCATACCAAAGATGTCTTAATATCATGTTTTAACAATTTTCAAGTCCACTGGTTACCTGTCTGCCCTTAAGAAATCACCCCAAAAGCAAATATGTTAGATTAGAAACATTTTAAATAGATTCTAAAAATTTTGTGAAAATATATGAAACTTGAAGCTAAACTAATGTCAAATTATGAAAATTAATGATAAAACACATGGTTTGAAAAAAACAATCATCCAAAATAGAGTTTGTATGACCCCAAACTAAGCATTTAAAATGGCCTATTTAGCTCTCAAGTTTATATTTTTAAGAAAAACACTATGACCAACATCAGTTATATAATCGATGTCAATTACACTTACTAATCGACAATGGTTATCTAACCAACATCAGTTATACTAATAGTGTTCGATGATGGCTATACTAACTGATGATGGTTTTACTAATCGACGTCGGTTACTATGTAAACCCGTGACAAAGAAAAATAGTAAAACAAAATTATAAAATCAAATTACAAGAGTTTTAATGATCAAAATGAAGATTTTAAAGTTATAAAATGATCTTCTTCATGTGTAGGATGTGTTTTGTCCCACCGAACATGCCAATATGTAGAGAGGATTACGAAGCAAGTTAGTCAAACATTAGTCCATAAATCATGAAAAATGCATTAAAAACTAACTAACTAAGCCTATATATTCCTATGGGAATTAAAAAGGATAGCAAGAAACAAATTAAAGAAAGAAACATCATATTACCTTCCCAAATTGATTCACCATCCCCATGTGGCTCAAAAGCATGTTTTCCCTTTATCAAGCATCCTTGTCTTTCTCAACAAAGGTGGAAAACTCCTCCAATGTCTCAAGAACACTCCATAAAACCTAGGATCATGATTCCAAATCACTAAACTAGCCTATCAATGAAGCTTTTAACTAATTTTAATGGTCTATTTCAAAGGATTGTGGAGACAATTCTACATAATAACTTTGCAAAAATCAAACTTAAAATTCATGTCCATGGCCTCTCTATTTATAGATTTTTGAGATTGATCAAGATCAACCATGATCATCCATCTCAAGATTGAGATGTGTGGCCATGGATAATTCTAATATTTTTAATTAAACTCATAAATATTTTCAAGATGAATAAGCATTAAAGAGGCTTGGGAGGCATTATCTAGGCATGGGTAACCCATAATCTTGATATTCTATGCACTTATGGATTGATGGATGCCACCCCATAGATGATGTCACTAAGTGATGTAGATATTCAAAATCAATTTCCAATAATGAGATATTCAAAAATATCTATGGAATTATTACTTAAGCTCTTAAATTGGATTAATTATCTTAAGTAAGTTTAATCAAGTTTAGTGCAATTCTTTAGAAATTGGTGCACAATTAATCAAAATGGTAAAAAAGTCATATTATTGGGTCATAATTTGACTAGAGAGGAACTAAAAGATAATGTTAAATATGTTGGAGTTTTATTCCCATTTATGATGTTGCCAACACTAAATAATAAAGGTACGTGATGTGTACCAATGAATTATAAGAAAAGAGTGATCCAGAGCACTAAATGGTGAAGTTGTCATTTTGAATTGAAATAATATAATCAAAGTTAGCTGGCCCATAAAATGCATTACCCTATTTAGGAATAATTTGACCTAAACTGGTACTTGTAAGTGACAAGTTCGAACCATTTAGGTTGTTTTATGTATTTTGACCTAAAATGTGCATTTGAGTGCAATTTGAGTAAGATTGACAATTTTAACACAAATGGTGTTAGTAATTGGATGTCTATAGTATGTATGTATGTATGTATGTATGTATAATCATATATGTACAGTAATGATTGCTTACATAGGTATCCCTACCCTAAATGAATCTTCTTAAAAAATCTTGTGTATCCCTTCCTCTAGTCATTTTTCAAATTTTCTCTAACTTGATAACCATCTTAGCATCTTGTGCATATTGGAAGTAGAACCATTGTTATCAACCATCCTTGGAATTCATCATCAAAACATGCTAAGGTTGTATTCTATTCAAATTCATAAAAACACAAAATTTATATGTAGCATCAATCTATATTCACGTAGTATATTTTTTATAATTAAATCTTAGTTATTACCATTATTCATTCTATAAATAACTTATGAAAACTAGTTCACTTGAGACTTATAAAAGACATATGTACTTTCTTAAACCAACACAACACATAAGAGAAACTTTTGAACTATCATTCTTATATTATTATTCATCAAATTAAATGGGCTATGGATACATCATATAGAAAGAGTCTAGGTTGATCCTTCTTAGCTTATGAATAATAACCATAAGTAGAATAATAACCTTTACATGGTGCATCTATACAATACTTATAGATTATAAATGACTCTTCAACTTCTTGTCTCTTAATTTATTTATTTTTTTAATCCTAGGGGTATTTAACAATCCATTTTTATTATTTACTTCCATGAAAAATTAAAAAATATACACTTATTTCATCTACATCTATACATAATAATTGTAAAATATTATTTGTAATCCTTGACTAATAGTGGCCATGAGATCTAGGTGATGAAATCAAATAATTTATTTTTTATCTTTAGAATTAATGTTTCAAATTTATTGACTAATATATTATTAATATTAACATTTATGTTAAGGGATTGGACCCTCACCATTGTGGCCATGGTGGATAGGCTTAACTGATGCATATTGATAGAAATTTTGGGCATGATCAAGCAGGTTTGATTCATGGCAGGGATGCATGCTCCTCTTTTTGATCCACTGAGTCAAGTATACACAAATTAGTTTTCACTAACTTATTTTTCATGCTCCTCTTTTTTATCCTCTAGTACTTTATATGGCACATATCTCATATGTCCAAAAATCACCAACATCACACACGTCTTATTTCAACACTCAAAATGCTAGCAAATCTAATGTTGACTCATACAACCACTAACGATTGATCCAAGGCCACTATGTAATATCTTCCCCCTATCAAGTGAGAGGTGAGAATATATGTAGCATAAAAATAAATTAAAAATACTATATCTACTCCTTATTAATCATATTAATGCACTGAAATAAAATCAAAACTAAAATCAAAGTACACAAACTAAAAATTGCTATCCCTGTAGTGAACCCATACTTTGAGTAAATAGCAAACTGGAGAAGGGAAATTATCCTCCAACCTCTATGGATCCTCCAACATCCAATTATATCTATTTATCCTATTAGATCCTCAAGGACCTATAAATTTTGAATTTTAACACCATCATCACTGAAAACATAAGCGATGGGACATGTCGTTACAATCTTAGTTAGGTGTATACAATACATTTGAAGAAATTTTGAAAATATAAGGTGTTGTATTCCAATACTAATTCACCCATATAACATTATGTTCAATATATTTTTCATAAAAATCACATAAAAAGGCTCCAAAATAGAAATTTAACCATTCCAATGTGTCTAGAATGTCAAAAACCCTATAAATCACCTAGTCCCATGACCACCTTTTGACAACAAGAGTCACAAAAAATGTCGTAATTACACCCTTATATCACCAAAGTCATTTTACAAAGGCTTTTAAAAATTAATATTCTCTTTAAAAAAGCATCTTTTACTTAGATGAATTTTGACCAAAACTTTACTTAAGAGGGTTTTGAACTTGAAACCTCTCCAAATTATAAGGATTGTACAAAATTGGTTTCACCAATTACTCTATAAGAAATTATGAAACATTAACATAATTTATGCTAATTTAACTTGCATGTCTCACTTTTGACAAATAAAAAATTTACATGTATGAAAAATTAATCTACTTGTCAAATTTCTTGCATGTAAAAAAATTTCAGTCTATTTAATCACTAGCAGAGTTTTGTGCTTCAAAGGTTCCACACTGATTTAGGTTTCACCAGAGTTTGAATAAGATTATAAAATTTTGCACCTAAAATTGGTGTATATTTTAGTTCCACACCTACAATTTACTTTCTTTGATAGTAATACCACCGTGCATATAAACAAATATTTCACTTTGATTCCATCTTATCAAATGATTTAATTCTGTAGTCATACAACAAATAGATTTATACTGAAAGGATCAGATTTTGGAAGATAATTTTCTTTGGGAATGTTTCCATACATGTCTCTTCTCTATGGAGGTCACTATATAGTTTAGTCCCTCATGACACACTATCAATAATTTTTAAGCACTTGAATATATATTTTTTGTTGCAAATCCTATCATGTGAATAATAATGACTGAAATCAAGAATCATGAGTGGTTTTTAAATAATTTACCTACAAACTTGTTGGATATTGGAATGAACAATGAATATGATTATTCAGACCAATCTACACAAATCACTAATTAGATTATGAGAATTATTATTGAAGCAAAAATTCCTGCTCAAGGGTTTAGACTAGGGAAATACTATCGAGATGATTTTGATTTTGATGAGATGGATCTAGATAATGACATAGACCTAGATATTGATAGAAGATAGATCCTTTTTCCCCCCTCCATTGGTTAATAGTTCTTTAGTCTATATTACCTTGATTACTTTTGCCTTGTCCTCTGCCTAGGCCTCCTTGACCTATCTCCCATTTAACTCAATAGATACTAGTTTCGATAACCTTGATACAGACTGGTGTAGAATCAAATGATGCAAAAGAAAATGATGCACATGATATCTATTTGAGGCTATATAATTTTATAGTGATTAACACAAATTTTAGAGTATTAAAAAAATTAAATTCTTCAAAGCTTCATACTATAAAGAAAATTGTCAACTTCTGCCAAAAGCTTCAAAAAATTCTTCAATTCTCATCGTTAGATATCCAAGCTTTGATACCACTTTTTAGAGTCATGATTGCCATTAAACCAAAAAAACAACTTATTAACACCTAATACAAACACTAGATAATTACCCATGGGAGGCTTTTAATCCATGTCATAAATCCCTAAAGGGGATGTTAGACACCTATTTGATAATTGTTGGAGTCATGATTATCATTGTGCCAAAAGATCAACTTATTAACCCCTAATAAAAATGATAGATAAGTACCCATGGGAGGATATTAAGACATGTCATGAATCCCTAAGGGAGATGTTGGACACCTATCCAACAATCTCCCCCTTAGTGCTACCCAAGGGTATTCAAACCCGTGACCATGGATCTGATACCACTGTTGGCCAAGGGAGTAGTAGACAATAACTTAGGATTTATATTACGAATGTAGATTTCAACACAAAATATATTATTGTATTCATTTGAGATTATAACATTTATTTTTGTACAATACATGCCTTCTAAAAAGGCATTTGGGTAAGTTATCAAAAGTAACTACCCAACGGGTTGAACCACCCAAACACTAACTAACAAGAAAATAAACTAACACTAAAGAATGACTAACAAAGTTAACACATAACAAAACCTTGGATCAAATATCCAACAAAAATTAGAAATGTGAGTATTGGATTAGGGGTCAAGATTTTGGAAGATAATTTATGGGAGGAGTTGACATAAAAATCATAGGTGGGGGATGACATAAGTCATGTTAGAAGTGGGGGATATGGAATATTTCAATTTTTTGTTGAGAAATTGAAGGATGAAGAGGTGCTTGTGAAATAAATTGAGAAATGAGGGGATTAGGAGATGATTAATAAATGATGTTGTTAGGAATATAGACCACAGAGAAATATTAATGAAATAAAAATGGAAATAAAATGAATAAAACATAATACAAGAGAGACAGATTTAATGTGGTTCACCTAATATGAGCTATGTCCACATAAATATAGCCAATTCTTCTCTTATTTAGTCTAACAAATAAAGGGATAAACCTATAATACATCTACTGCAATCTCCTCTTCACTCACACATAGTGTGCCATCATGATTACAATGCCATTATATCAAATGATAGTTACATATTAAGTCAAAAATGCACCAACATATTTTTTACTATCAGATATGTGACCTAATAGTGAATCATCCAAATTTACTACAAAATTAAAATATTTTATAATGTTTTTTTCACAAAATTTTTGCTTTTAGAGTGCTTCCCCTAAACCCCTACTAGAGGGGACCCCCATGGAGATCATAGTGGGGGTAATCCCCCCCACAACCCCCCATTGGTAACTAGGCATTCTAATAAGATCAGGGTCCACCATCCAATTATATCTGACTTAGAGATTGATTGCTGCAACTCCACTGCTATAACTCTTACTTGGACTTTTCTTTAAACTTTGACCCTGGCATATTTTTCATCTTCCTTGTTATCCCTGAAGACCTATTGAAGATGAACAAATCTCCAACTTATCCTTTGTGACTACCTTTATTATCATATCTATAGGATTATAACTTGTATTGATCTTTTCCAACTTCAGTTTACCATCGTCTAAAATTAAATGAATGAAGTGATACTTGAGTTGTATATATTTGGTTCTTGATTGAAATGTTGAGTTCTTTTCTAAATGAATCATAATCTGGCTATCACTATACAACCTACAATATTTCTGATTCTACCTTAGCTTTTTCATGAACCTTTTCATCTATATAATCTCCATGCTTACTTATGTAGCTGCAACATACTCTACTTCTATAGTTGAGAAAGTAACTATCTTTTACAATTTTGAAATCCAACTAATTTTTGTATCACCAACAATGAATACATAGCTTGTGGTGCTCCTCTTTCCATCTAAATCTCCATCCATGTCTGTATCAACATATCCTTGTAAGGTATCATTTGACCCTTCATAGCATAACTATCTATCATTAGTCCCTCTCAAGTACCTGAGAATCCACTTGACTACATCCTAGTACTCCTTTCCTAGATTATTCATAAACCTGCTAACAACTCCCACTGCATGAGCAATGCCTAGTCTTGTGCACACCATAGCATACATTAAACTTCTAAATGCTAAATCATAGGGCACTTTGGACATGTAATTTATTTATTCCTACATTTTAGGACATTGTTCCTTGCTTAATTTGAAGTGCCCTACCAAAGGTGTACTCACTAGTTTTTCATCTTGCATATTGAACCTCACAACAACTTTTTGATGTACTCTTTTTGAGACAATGTCAATTTTCTATTTTTCCTCTCTTTTTATTATCATACAAAAAAATTTATTTTTAGCACCCAAATCCTTCATTACAAATGAATTTGATAGTTTTATTTTGAGCTCATTTATATCTTGCATGTTAGACCTTGCAATAAGCATGTCATCTGCATACAATAACAAAATAATATAGTTGCCATTATCTAATCTCTTAAAATAAACACATTGGTCAAAATGACATCTAATATAACCTTGTTCTATCATAAATATGTCTAATTTCAAATACCACTACATTGGAGCTTGCTTTAGGCCATACAAAATCTTCTTCAACCTACACACCATTTTTTCATTATCTTTGACTTTACATCCATGCAGCTTCTCCATATATATTTTCTCCTCTGAGTCACCATTAGGAAATTAGTCTTCACATTTAACTATTCAAGGTGAAAATATTCTAATACTACCAAACTTATAACAATTCTTATGGAAGTCATTTTAACAATTGGATAAAATATTTCATCAAAATATGTACCTTTCTTTTGTGAAAACCCCTTTACAATAAGTTTGGCCTTGTACCTTTTTTGCCTCCATATTCTTCCTTCATCCTATAAACCCATTTATTTTTCAATTCTCTTTTACTTTCAAGAAAATGAACCAAATCCCAATTTTGTTTATATACCAAGGATTCAATCTCCTCTTTCATTCCTTGCTCCCACTTCTTTTTAGTTTTTACCCGCATTGCTTCTTCATAGCTTTCTAGCTTACAACCATCAGTCAATAATAAATAATAAAGTGAAGGAGAGTATCATTTATGGAGTTTACTTACTCTTATATATATTCTAACTACATTTTCATGAGTTTGAGGTACTTGTTTTTTTTGTTGTTACACATTCTAATTTTTTGGCACTTTTAGAATTTCATTTCCAATGATTTCATCAAGTAATGCATATTCTATATTTGGCTTTTCTTGTTTATTTCCCTACAACTGATCTTTGTACATGATCTTCTCATTAAAGATCACACCTCTATTTTTAATGATTTTGTGATTTTTAAAATCCCATAAATGGTAATCAAAATCATTAACTCCATATCCAATAAAATTATATTTCTTGTATTTTACTTCAAGATTTGCTCTATTTTATTTATCAATATGGAAAAATACTTCCGAACCAAAAGTCTTTAAAAAATACTAAAGTCTACCTTTTTATGTATCCATGATTCCTCTATATGCCACCATCTAAAGGATTTGAAGGCCCTCTATTTATTAAGTAAACAACAGTATCCATAACATCTACCCAAAATTATAAGAGCAACCTTACATGCAATCTCATACTCCTTACACGCTCCATGATTGTCTTGTTCATCCTTTCTAACACATCATTTTGTTGTGATATTTCTCTCTATGAATCCTATGGGATGAATAGTAATTATCAAACTCCTTATTGTAGTATTCACCTCTATTATCTTATCTAACACACTTCAACTTATTTCCTATCTCATTCTCAACCAAAGCTTTCCATTTCTTAAAAGTATCAAAAATATCAAATTTTTTCATATGCAATAAACCCAAGTTTTTATAGTTGCATAATCAATAAAAGTAACATAATAATAAGAACCACTAAGGGATGATACTTGAGTCAGTCCCCAAAAATCTATATGCACAATCTCTAACTTTTCATCCTTATTTATCTTCCCAACTCTGAGAAATATGACTCTCTTTTATTTTCATACACAATGCTCACAAAAATCAAAATCCACCTTCTTTTCAACAATTTTTTTGAGTGGAAAATTTGCATCCCCTTCTACTCATGTGCCCAAGTCTATGGTGCCATAATTTTGTATGCATATTTATAAAAGCTAAAGCAATAGAAGATTCAACATTAATTGTAGATAAATATAATATACCTACCTTCTCTCCTTTTGTTATTACCAATGATCCTTTATTGACCTTCCATATATTTTTTTCAACTGTAATTGTGCATCCCTCACTCCCCAACTACCCTACTGAAATTAGATTTCTCCTCAACTCAGGAACATACCTCACCTCTTTCAGTAACCATTTGTTTCCATTATATAATTTTATTTGTATCTTACCCTTTCTAACAATTTTACAAGATTCACCATCACCTAAATAAACCTATCCAAAAGTACCTTGAACATAGTCTTAAAAATATTTCCTATGGGGTGTAGCATTAACTGAAGCCCATGAATATAACACCTAAAAATCATTAATATTATCTAATGAAAGGATTAAATCATCCTGAAACGCATCACCTTCTACATTTTCTCCCTAATTATTGTCTTGTTTTCCATCCCCTTGTTTTCCTTTTTGAAACCAAAAAACTTTCTTCAAGTGTCCTTTCTTCCCACAAATCCAACACACCAACATTCCTCTAGATTTGGATCTGCCCTTCTTAGACTTGTCATGATTCTTAGGGCCCTTTAATCTATATTTTTGTCTTCCCTTGCTCTCCATAGCCAAATAATTACCAAATGTCTCACCTTTGATTTTCTATAACATTTCCTTGCTAAGAATAACACCAATAACATCATCCAACTTTAAGGTGTTTGAACTAGAGATAGAATTACTCACAACCATGACTAAGGCATTCCAAATTTTTGGTAATGAGCACAGAATCAAAAGAGCCCTAACCTCATCATCAAAGTTTAATCCTACAAAGCTTTACTAATTTGTGACCATGTTAAATTTATTTAAATGATCAGTAACAGACCCACCTTTTGACATCTCCATATTAAATAAATGCTTCATAATAAACACCTTGTTGAAGGTTGAGGGTTTTTCATAAACTCTATCCATTGCCTTTATCACATCCTCTGTTGTCTTTTATTTTGAAATTCTGAAGGCCACTGATGATGCTAGACATAGTTATATTATTCCTAATGCCTTTCTATCAAGAACCTCCCATCTTCATCCTTCATTGTCATCGTATTTTTTGTTATTCCACCTAATGGTAGGAAAAGATCCTTTTGATATAGATAGTCCTCTATTTACATCTTTCATAGCTATTAGTTTTGGTCATTGAAATTTTTGACCTTGAACTTTCCTTTTTCCACCATTGTTCCCACTTGAACCAAGAACCCTCTTTTCCTATGAGTTTATCTACTAAATAAACATTCAACTTTGATACTAGTTGTTAGGAATATTGAACACATAGAAATATTAATGAAATAAAGATGTAAATAAAATGCAAAAAACACAATACAAGAGAGAAATAGATTTAATGTGGTTCACCCAATATGAGCTATATCTGCAAAATAAATAGCCAGTTCTATTATTATTTAGTCCAACAAATGAAGGGATAAACTTGAAATACATCCACTAGAATTTCTTCTTCACTCACGCATAGTGCACTGCCATGATTACAATGCCCTCATATCAAAATAGGGTTACATATTAGAGAAAAATGCACCAACATTATTTATACCATTAGATCTATGACCTAATAGTGAATGGTCTAGATTTACTACAAAAATACAATATTTTACAATGTATATTTTTGCTTCAGGGGTGCTTTGACCATAATGGGGTGTGGGGAAATCCCCCCCTCCCACCCTACCCCATCAAAAACTAGGCATTATAGTAAGATCAAGCTCCACCATCCAATAGAGTGTGCATCATGCCAACCATTTTTTGATTTTGAAAGGGTGAGTAGGTGGGGAATAAGGAGAGGTATTGGTGGTAAAATATGAGAAATATGAGTATTGGATTAGGGATCAAGAATGTTTAAGAAATTTATGGGAGGAGTTGACATATAAATCATAGGTGGGGGATGAAATAAATCATGGTAGATGTGGGGGATATGGAATCTTCTAATTTTTTGTTGAGAAATTAAAGGATGAAGAGGTGATTGTGAAATAATTTGAGAAATAAGGGGATTAGGAGATTATTAATAAATGAGAGAGTTAGGATATGATTGGTAAATAATATGTCATAAGATAAACCTTCAAATGTAACTTATTCTAGGATATTCATCATATTTACAATCTCTTGAGGGTTTTTTATGAGGAACTTCTTAAATTGGAAACCAGGGGTTTCTATTGCCTCACTAGTAGATTGAGAAAAAAATTGACTAATATCAACATTGCCATTGGATTGAGTATTCAATTTATATCATGATCAAATTAGTTTTTTAAATTTTCATTGGAAAATACATTTGGAAGTACATTATCATTTATAGATTTATTATTATCATTCACATTCAAAAAAGCTATGGTATTTTTCACATGCATACCTACTTTCAAAGAATGGATACTATCTTTTTACAAATATTTTTTCACGGATTTATATTTTATATTCCTTTTCAAACCTAAATTATATTTAACAAAAGGAATTTCAACAAAATTTATTGATTTTTTACTCAACCTAACACTTCTTCTAGTTGGAATCATGTACGATTATAATTTTAGTGGCATAAATGAATTTAAAAATGTAGACACTATTTCTAAATTATATAACACCTCAATCTTATACATGTGTCAAATATAGACCTTGGTTGTTCCTGTCAGTTATAGACCTTTACCATTGCCAAAAGTCTTGCATACACTATCTCTTTACACCTATCACTTATCTCTTATTCTGACCAATAATTATGATGACTCATACCTTCTATCATACTCATAATGCTATAAACATGATTATATTCTATCTTTACAAGTTTTAGAACTGTGCCTATTTCTCAACTACCTAGACACTTGTGTCCTAGTTAGACACCTATGACTACATAAGTTCCTATATTGACATAAGTGTTTAGTACCCTAAAATCATCTAATTTACAAATGAAATGTATCCCTATGGTCAGCCTAAGTGATTTAATACAATATATTCTCCAAAAATATTGGTATATATGCATGATTAATCCTCATTAATTATACACCTAGCATAGACCAAAAACTCACAAGGATACTTATCAAAAGCGTTCAATCAAGAATTCAAGTGAGTAAATCTTCCCTTATTTCCATATCAGTCATAGGGATAACACATGTACAAATATAAAGTACTAAAGCAGCAAACCATGAGATATGTTTTCCAAGTTAAAAATTAGGTCAATATTTTACTTATCACATATTAAATCTTTATGCACACATAATCCCACACATATGGGATAAATGCATTAGTATGAGGCCATATTTAGATTAGTGTCTATGTATCTAGCACCCATTGACATAGGGGTCTTTGAGGTTTACTTGACACTATGATCCCACTAACCCATTTTCCCTAGAGTCACTATAAATATGAACTAAAGTTCTATTATTTAAAAAGGGGTGATAATGTATGATCTACATTTGACCACACTAAATTGAAGGTGACATAGAATCCAAAATATTCCAGGTGGTTGCATCCAGATCTAGTAGGTATTCTATACTAGACAACTTCATCCAGATTAGATGGAAGTATTGATTCAACTATCTAAGGTTGATGCAAGTTTCTAAGCTCACATAAGTGCTTAATAAATAATTTGATGGCAATCCCAAAATTTGATTCTAGTTTGATTCATTTTTGTTATATATACAGATGTGTATTAGCATCAAAACCAACTAAATATCTTGTTTTCATTATCATTGCAATATCTAGCATACTTATACTTTTTATTTTTAACATATATGAGTTTATAAATTTAAAACATTGGTTATCTGAGTTTGTTAATTAATTAGCCTACTATAGAGATAGTTTATCACCCTTGTGCCCTAGTCTATCTCTATCCCATTTAACCCTAGATTCTTTAGTCAATATTTTAGGGTTAAACATTTGGTGAACCCAATCTATATGAATGTATTTTTTCCTAATTTTTAGGGTTTTCATTTAGTTAGGGTTTCATATTTTTTTATTTTTTCATTTCCTTATTATATCATTCTACATATAACCTAGGCATAGCCCTCTATTTAGAGGTGTGCCTATTGAACATATTGAGCTTCCTCTCCTACCACCTGGTGCAAGAACAAGGAAGGTCAGGCCAACTAATATCTATGCCTAATTCATGTGTTTTATGGGTTGAACCAACACATTGACACAAAAAAATTGTCAAACACTTAGAAAACAACCAGCAGAGATTCAATTCCATTCATTAAACATAGTGGGTTACCATTTGATTGCATACCACAATTAGGCTTAATTTTAGATAAAAATATGGAGGAAATAAAAATAAATAAACCTCTAGTATTATACATAATTATGTCTACAAATTAATATCATAAAACTACTAATACCAATAAAATAATACAAAACAAGACAATTTTGGTCTTATTCTCTATTTTTCCAATCGAGAGCCTCCAAATTGAATGGAATTTCCCTTATATGGATTAAATATATTTTCTTCTCCTCTCCCCATTGTCCATTCCCATTATCCAATCATTTCAACAACTTTAATAGGAATTACAACTCACAAGAGAATGCAAAGAGTCATCAAACAAGACAAAATCATGTGTAAGCATCTATAATGATTCTAGTCAGATTTTGATAGAGAAATTACAAAGTGAATGAACCTTTTAATCCATTCTGATATCTTGTCAAGTTTTTCATAAGCATTTTATACTATGTTAGTCCTAGTCATACTTTCCTCAGTACCAAAGACAACATTTATACTAGCTAGACCTAGTTAGGTATTTTATTTTAGATAATATTGTCAAGAGGTTTGTTTTATGCTAAGATTGTTTTAGGATTTTGTTACCTATTTTTCACTACATGAAATCTTACCTAGTATCATGACCAACTCAGCATTATTTTACCACAAACAATTGATAATAAATTATTCAAAGGCCTCAATACCCTATCAAGTGTTAATTCCCCATTTACCTTTGCTTTCAAAGATCTAGATAGTCATAAAAGGAATTAACCTTTGGATCCTGAGAAACACTAGGTGAAAATCTTACTTGACTATCAACCAAACCAAGAATCCATTTACCACTTAACATGTGGATGCAAAAGACTAAAGAATGACCTAGAAGAGCAATCAAGAAAAGTAAAGTCCCGTGTGGGATTTATTCTCCCATATAGCACTATAATACACAAAGGAAATGCTAAGATGTACACAGATTTTTATTCTTGAACACTAATGTAAGAGTAACACACCAAAAATATCAACTGATTCATCAACAAAACTCTGATTAAATTTATGTTGATTCTTGAAGTCCCATTTAGGGAAAATATTCAAATTAAGATTGTCAACTACCATGAATAACAAAGGAAGGTAATTAAATTGATGTTTCAATACAAATTAGTCATTTGAATCCTAGTTTGCAAAGCAATCAAGACATGAATTGTTTAAAAACCAAATTGTGATGAGTTAGCTAATTGGAAAGGCAAGATCCTTATTTTAATGAAAGACCAACATAACCAGGCCAAGAATAATATGGATTAGCACATAAACCAAGACAACCTTCTTCCAAACTAAACACCCCAAACAAATTCAAAAGTAAAGAAAACAATGAAAAGAAGAATGCACTCTATTTTTGGTGATGCCAGATTACTAAGGACCTCAAATGATCCTACATCAAACACCCAAGGTTCAAAAATGTGAGATTTATCTCACATGGATGAGATAAGAGGCAAAATTACTCTTCTATTCAAGAGGCATGATGACCATGACATCACCTTCCCACATACCAATAAAATCAATTGAAAGTCTTTATTTTTCCTATGTCATTATTAGTTCCTACATGTTGGTTTCAATCATATTCTCTACTCATTTATTCTCTCTCTCTCTCTCCCTTTGTGGGATCACACCAAAAATAAATCTTCCCCTTTTTGCGATTTAACCTACCATAGACTATCCTCATCTACCAAATTCATAACCATATCTCAATTAAATCACTTTTGGGATAGAACCCACTCTTAACTATCCACCACCACTTAAATTCCACTTGGTTTTGTTCATACCTTGTCCAACCATCTACTGATCACCTAAAACATCATAGACCACCATTTGCATATACTCTCTCAAGTTTGAAATCTCATCTACCACTCTCAATCTCAACATGATTGAATCAACATACACTAAGGCATCTAAATGATAACCCATATCATCTAAAATCAATACAAGTACATTATGTACCTTCACATCATTTGAGGTCCACATTTCTACAGCAAGCAAACTCTTTTTTTTAGCTACAAATTTATCTTCTTCTCCTCATGTTAATGTTTCCATGCACATTAGCAACTCCTTATTCCACTTGGTGAGCTCAAGAAACTCACTCTCCATACCTGCAACATCAAGTTCCTCAACATATACCATGGTTGATTCCAAACTTATTTGCACTTTCTCATCTATATCCATGATATAATATTGTTCTATGTTAATCTTGGGATTGTCAAGTCCTTCTCCATCATCATTTATTTGTTTTAGGGATAACTATCCTTCCACACATGGTTGTAAATGAGCCTCCACCTTCATATCTCCTCAAGAACCAACTTGTTCCCATGATCTATCACCCTCCATCATCTCCACATTAGCTATAATACACTCCTATATGGTTGGAACAACATCACCATATATATTTCCATTTACTAATACCATATCATTCACTTGGATAGCTTTGTCACTCTACTTCTCATACAAATGAGCATGATAGATTATACCACATTTAGTCCTCTTCTTAGCCACTCTTTCCATAAATGTACCTACACAATACACAAACACATTAGGGGAAATAAAATATACCTTAAAAAACTCAATAACCACTCCATCATGCCCCAAGGACATGTTTTCCAACTCCTCTTAAATGTTATAATGAATCTCATGATTTTGTCTCTCCCTATGGGATGCCAATGGCGCATTCTCCACATCTCTCATGGTTGTTTTTTGCTCATCTATACCTCTAATTTAAGCTATGTCACATATTTGATCCTCTACCATCATCTCCTTGTGTGAATTTGCTTGCATAACCTCTACATCCAATGATTCTTTCAAATAAACATGAAACTCTTATTGGCTGTAATTTTCACTCATTTGAAACTCTACATGGCTGCAATATTCACTCACATCTATTTTTTCACTCATGAAAACATGTAGTAAACCTTGTTTATCCTCAACCCTACTACCATCCAAATTAAAATTTACAATATCAATGTCATTATGAACCAAGGATAAATCATCACTTTCCCAATCATGTGACTTCTCAACCACTTGTCCATCATCACACAATGGGTCTCCATCTTCTAGTGGACAATATACCAGCTGCACATCATCCTTGATGAAGAGGTATTAACCCATAGGATGCTCATATTTATCAAACACATTATTTTTATAAAAATTATCATTATGATCTACATATATAAGCCTCTATTTTTGCCTTCAAATACAACCTTTCTTATGTGCACCTATGCACATCCATGCTACTTCTCAAAGTAGTCTTTGGCTATTCACATGACATATGCCCATCTGTATTACCTCTCTAATAAATATTATTCTCACAAAAAATCTAAATACTCTTCACATTAATTCATGGTTACTTTATAAAATTCTAAAAATCAACATGTATTATCTCTATGGTTGATAATGATCTCAATAAATGCTTCACTTTGTTCATAAACCTCTTGTTATACCAATAGTATTTGATCTTCTCTAGGTTTGGTAACTTTATCTTAGTTTCCCTATTTAAAAATAATATTTTAATTCATTATTTACTATCATTATACTAGGAATTCACCTCTCTCAACATATTTTAACTCCATCTCACTCATTCTCTTCATTAACTTCCTTTCACCCATTCCCTATCTTCTCACTAGGCAATCTTCTTAGGTTTCAAGTACCAAATCTTGTTGTTGGTTATAAGGACTAAATATAATTTCATTTATGGTATTTTATGATAATATCACACTTACCTTAACCTCTTTCAAGTATTCAATCACATTTCAATACTCATTGCCACATACAAAGCTCATAATGACACCACTAGGCATATAGCCTTATTTTCACATTTCCTCTTGGTTTTGAAAACCTATGAAATATTATAAATATATAAAACCATTTTATACCATCCTATATCTCCTTAAATGTCTCCACCAAGTTTTATCACTCAACTCCTTATCTAGTAGGTACTTCCTTTGTTAGCATTCTCCCAAATAGGCCTCTTAAGCCCTATCACATACCCATAGTATTGGTTCCATACTATACAAACATATTAACAACTTAAAACCTTTAAAATATTTTAATGGGAATTAAATAAAATTTTAATATGAAATTTCATGAAATTTTACTTGTTTAATCAAGAGTTATGGGTGTTTATAACTTGAAACCCTAGCTAGCGTAAAATTACAAGCTTGTATTGGCCAAGAGAGATCAAAATTGCATAAATTTAGTTTTAAAGTGTTTCAAGATAATAATATACCTAATATAGTTCTATATTAACCCCATCCACCTATTCAAATATCTTATGGTTCTTCATTAACCTTGTTATGACTTGTAATGCATGAAATATAAAGTTTTATGTTATAATGGATGATTGTGTTAACAGGATTTGGATACACCTAAGTTAGAAGACTATTTAAAGGATATTATAAATATTTATCACCTTATAATCACCTATTTAGACCATAATAACCTTAAAATCATAATTATTTCCATTTCTTGAGAGCAAAATACTTCATCTCTCCTTTCAAGTTGACTATCTTTCTCAAGACAGGGTACAGAAATAGTTCTCAGGGTTTGTTTGATTATTACAACTCAATGGTAATTATCTTCACCATAATTCATAATTGATAAAATCCTCCTTAAGATATATATTTACTCAATTATCTATCACTTTCTCAAGCATACATACTCATTCCTTGGCATTTGACTATGCAAATAAGGGTTTCTTGGTTGTATCAATAGGGTTCATTCATTTTGATGAACTATGTATTGATTTCAACCTTGTAACATATCATTAAAATAGATATAAACTTGATTTAAACCCTCACCAATAACACCAAGGTCATTTTGACAAAAATATTTTAAGAAACAAGAAGACACACTTGCTTATTTGACTACCA
The DNA here is from genome assembly GCA_037957365.1 of Torreya grandis. Classification (NCBI taxonomy): domain Eukaryota; kingdom Viridiplantae; phylum Streptophyta; class Pinopsida; order Cupressales; family Taxaceae; genus Torreya; species Torreya grandis. Next base: position 974,679 of record JARHVA010005147.1, read on the forward strand.
CATACATAAAATAGGGTTCATGGTCAGAGATGACCTTTTCACTAGTTTTTTCCACATTGAAATGTTTTTCTCAATCATATTAAGGTATATATGGATTAAATATATTAAATAACTAACATCATAATGATCCTTGTCTTACTAACCTAGTTAAATCACTCAAATCTACCTTCCTTGACTGCAATCTATAGTCCAATCAAACCTACAGTTACACACATATTCAGGGTCTATATATAGCCTCTAAGGCTCATATAAAACAATGTATAATAAATAATAATCAATATATATTGAAGGGGAAACAAAAAAATAACAAACTTAATTCATTCACTTGAATCAACACATATTACATTACAAGCCACGAATGGACTATGTGGACTTTGCCACCTTTTTTTAGAGGTTACACTATCTTTGTTTACATTGATCCCTATTTCTCATTATTGGAACTCTATATATACCCTTATTATTATCTCCTCTCCTATATTCCATAAACCACACTTACAACTTGCATTCATCCAACTTCAACATTGGTTGTTTGGTAGTTACATCAAAACTTCCTTACAATAACTAACTCAACATATGAGGGGTGATTACATTAGTCAAATTGAATTTTTGATTATTACCACCCTAATGACTTAAAAACATGATTATCATGACTCATTAGACCCCTTGAACCAAATTCACTCACCTAGCCACTTCAAACCATGATTTTGGTCCTCCTAGGCTTAGTTCACATATTTGAATTTTCAAATTTTAGTTTTGGAGGGGAAAATCATAACACATATAAAACACACCTTCATCACTTATAAGACAACATAGGGACCCTAGAGGATCCTTAAAAGTCACTTATACCCCAAACTTGATCACTTATGACTCTTTAACTAGCATATGAGTCTTTAAGACTAAAATTGGCTTTGATGGTTAGATGATCCTACATCATACTCCTTAGGAGGGAGAAAAATTTAGTGTCATATTATTTATTAACTTCCAATTATTATTTTAGAGTCTTCCATAATCACTTGACTATTTTTCCTCCTTTATTTCTCCTTTCTCCTCACTAGGTTCTTGTATTTCTTCATCTTCGCTTTGTCTAGTCTTCTTGTCAATGCATCCTCTACCTCTATGAGGTGTACCAACTATTATATCTTATTATTTGATGTGTTTTATACCTTTTCAAATTATATTTGTCCTTCATCATCCTTAGCTACAACCAAAATTTTATTACTCTTCTTGCTTATGCTTGTTCTATGGCCTTCTCCTTCATTATTTATTTTTTTGATGAAATATATTAATATATTAACTTAAAATATATATATAAATAATCCGAAAAAAAATAAGGAAATATGAGATCATGCCATGACACACTAATTAGAGCCTAGGAACAAAATCAAAAGTATCATAATCTAGGCAAAGCCTAGAAATAAGTTACAAAGTCATAAATATAGATAACTTTTATACAACAAGAGCAAGGCCAAATGGTGGTAGATCCATATTATCTTAACCCCAACCCAATCTTGGAAAATCATTTCCATATAGAATAGGCTCCCAACTAGTAACTTGGGTAGTGTTTGTATCATCATCTATTTCTGTATGAGTGGGTGAGATAGCCAAAGAGAGCTTGGGTAACTTATCCAGCACATCCACACAACCTCTAGGTAACACTTCCCAAGCATATGGGCATGAAGGAGGAGGAAGAGAACCCTATCCATCCTACCCAATAGGGGAAGGAGGTAGTGACTACCACCCTCACTTCTACCTAGGAAGGGAGATGTGTTAGTATAAGGTGCCACTATGAGAGAGACACCTTGAATGGTTGTGATGATGCCCACCATGAGGCAACCAAGGCACTCTATCATCAAATTTGGGATTCTTGGGTAGAGAAGGTGGAAATTGATCTATAACATAAGGATAATATCCCTAATGGGAGATGATATATTGAAGATGCCCAAGCTCCATAGCCAATTTATTGGCTTGAACTTAAATCTACAAAAGAACATTGGAGATGATAGAAGATTTGTGTAAAATAGAAATATTACAATCAGTAGAAGCATGATTAAACACATAATTATTTATTTATTTCTAAATATAGAAGAGAATATCCACTCTAAAAGTATGTCAGACTTGTGTGTATTTGAAGGGCATCACAGGTTTGTCTCTAAGGAGGATGTGCTACCAAAGGAAGAATACAGGCTAAAAAGGCCTAAAAAAATCATGGATCCAAGTCTAGACCCTTTGAAATTTGGAATAGTACCAAAAGAGATGAGGAATCATCTCTAGGTGGCCACAAAAGGGGCAAGTAGGTAGGTGAATCCAAGTTGAATGAGTCTTCTACCAATAGGTAAGCCTTGGTTCAGTAAACACCAAGAAAAATAAGCAAGCTTGGGCTCTACACAAGCCCCCCAAATAGTGTTAAAGCAAAAACTTCATATTTTAAAATATGAATGCAGCCCCCAGTGAGTTTTAATCTTGTCAACCATGGGAAAATGGGGGACAAGACATATATGGCTAAGCTAAGGAGTTTAATTATGAAAAAGTGTCTCAACATACCATTTCCAATCCTTCCTCCATGACCGAGTGGAATAGACTGAGATTTTTTGGAGTATGGAAGTTGGGATGGTATTAAGGATCTCTTGGTAGGATTCTTGGTCCACATTAGCTAACCAAAATTTAGCTTTTACCTCCTCCCAAGATATCCAAGAGAAAGAATGCCTATAGAAGATATCATGGATGGTATGAATTCCTTTGCATTAAAGCTTGAGGGCATTGATATAAGGGACTTCTACTAGGGTCATTTCATTGTGATAAAAATGGGAGACCACTAAAGAGAGTGGGATTTAGTAAAGATCCCATTATATAAATCATATCCATTTTAGATCAGCCATGGCTTAATCTTTTCCCAAGCCTTATAGATGTTTTTAGCCACAAAAGACCTAATAATTTAGATGGGAGACTGGATGAAGAGTAAATTGGGGAGGCTAAGCCCTTTCCAAGATTTCCTACCCTTAGGTAAGCCTGAGGAAATACAGTGTCTAAATAACACCTTCTAAGCTTTTAGGACCTCAATGGCCTAAAAAATTGATTTGACACATAAGGTAGTTCCTTGTTGAGCTATGTTAATGAGTCCCATCCCTCCTGCCTCATGCGTGAGGTATAAATATTCCTAGGCCACCCTATGGAATCCTTTACCTTATGTATAATAGGCCCAAAGGAAATATCTGAGCATTTTATCCAACTTTTGGTAAGATGTTTTGTAAGGTACCCATCATGATGAGTAGTACACATGAGTAGATGCAAGAATTTGTGAGTAAATTTGAAAATTTCCTTCTAATGAAAGAGACATTATCACCCAGTAATCTAGCTTCTTAACAACTTTATCAACAACATATTATCATATCAAAGGTGGCAAAGCATCGAAAGTAAAGGGGATGCAAAAAAATTTAAATATTTCATCATGTTGGATCCACTTCCAATCAAATTTAGTGGCCCACGTTGGAAGAGGGAGGTATTATTATCTGTAATAACAATTTTTTTACCATTGGATATAGGAGCTAGAGGCTAGGTAGAAGGTGTCAAAACACTATAAAGCATTATCCACATTGGCTTCATCTTCAACAAAGTTAAGGAAGGAGACATCTATAAAGTGGCCATTAAGCAATTACATATCTTCATGCAAATTAGCTTTATCAAGATGGAGATAAATTCCCTTAACAAGGCCACTATCTTGGGCATTGCAAAGAATATATCAAAAACCCTCAACTATAAGAAGATACAAGGTGGGGGCTAGAGGGTACCCTTGGTGAATGGAATATAATAAGCGAAATTTCTTAGAGGTGACTCCATTAATAGAGAAGATAGTTGAGGCATCTAAGAAAAGCATATGAATAGTTTAAGTGAAGATGGGCTCAAAGCCTAAAACTTAAAGCATGGCTAAGATAAAAGGCCATTCGATGTAATCATAATATTTTTTAAATTCAATTTTGATGAACATATCTTGTTTCTTAAACCATCTGGCCCAATCCATACCTTCCTAGATGACAATGATGTTATCCAAGATATAATGGCTTTTGATGAAGCAAATTTGTTATAGATGCACAATGTGAGGTAGCATATTGTGTAGCTAAATTGATAGAGCCTTGGCAATAATATTATAGGAAAAATTCAAGACCGTGATGGGTTGTTAGTTGTAGATCAACTTAGTATCTCCCTACTTAGGTATGAATTTGATATTTCCTTTATTTATATTTTTACCCAATGAATGTGCATGAAATGCTTCTTGATAAACCTTATACAAATCACTACCCATAAGATCCCAAAGAGTTTTATAGAATTTTCAAGGGAAGCCATCAATTTTAGGGGATTTTTCATTATCCATGTGAGACACTAATTCATGCAAATCATCAATAGTGGAGGGCCTATCACAAATCACCCATTGGGCAAGAGTGAGTTTGCATGGCACCAGTAAAAGGCATTGTTAAAGAGCAAATTCATGCTCAACCATATTAAAGTCACCACATAATACCTAATGGGCATCAGGGAGATCATATGCTATCCACCACCATAAATGGGTACATTCTAAGGTGTCATTTGAGGCATAAATATTAATAAAGTCAAAAGAGTGGCTTTCAATCCTAAAAAGATCCCATACTAATTAGTTGGTGGGGTCTACACCAGATTGTACTAAGTGTGGTCACCACCTTGGAGAAATGAATGTGATCACCCCTCCACATATTTTGGTATGGTTGATATGAATAATGACATTGTCATGCTAGATGGAATTATTAACAACATTCAATAAAAAATCTACCACCTTGACTTCTTACAGATAGAGAATGTCCATCTTGGGAAACTTCCTTTTGAAATCATGTAAAACAAACTTGTGTTTTAGGTCTATGAGACCTCAAACATTCCATGGAAATAAATTCATAGATAATAGGTGTCAAGGGACATGTCCTTTGATTCCATCCCTTCTAAAACATCATACTAATTCTATAGAAAGTGCCCATTATTGGTATTCAAGAACTCATATTATTTCCTCAAGCTAAGGTCAGCCAGAAACTCTCCTTCCTCTACCTCATCAATCCTATGAGGAGGGATACAAGATCATTTGGGCATATCCCACCGAATAGGAAGTGAAAGAGTGGCTAGCTATGAGTCTAAAGAGTTGGACACAGAGGCCTTAAAACATTGGGATAAAATGTTAGCATCTAGAGGAGTGTTGAATACCCTAGGCTTTTCTAACAATTTTGGGGCTACAACCAGAGAGGGATCTTTAACAATAGGATCCTTCTCATGTGGGCCATTTCTCAAAGATGGCTTACCTCTTTTGGGATTAGTAGCTGAGTTTACTGCTTTGGTGTGAGTGTTATTCTTCCCAACCATGGTCCAATTGTCTTCAACTTGCATCTTGATAGCTTTAGGAGAGGGTTTGGGGGAGAGGTTGAGTAGTTGGATGCATTATTATGATCCAATTGAAGGGGGAAATCTTTTATTTTATTTTTTGTGGCTTGGCATCAAAATTAAGTGTTAGGCAAGTTGATATATAGGACTCACTAAGAGTGCCTCACATCTTTGACTTGGATTTCCACAAACTCATTAAGGTCTTAGGAGAGGTATACTTCTACATAGAAACTTTTTCCTAGTCTGGAAGAATAGAAATATTTTTGTTCATGACAAACCACATGGCCTATGGAGGATTTTATCTAGTGAATAAAGTGTCAGCATAGGAGTAGGAGGCCTAGAAATTCAACCCAAACTAGGACTTTACGAGCAATGTGCTCTGAGACCATAAAGTCTCATGTCTAGGGAGAGAGCACCATAAGCGAGTTCTTGACATACCAAGTGGTATACTTATGGAGGATTCCTCTAGTATGGGATGGGTTAGAAAAGTGGAAGAGAAAGAAACCCTTAGTCATGTTTAGGATGTTCTCCATCTTAATGTTGTGAGATTCCTAGTGAGTTTGAACCCAAGATCATAGCATACTTTTAGAGGGGATTCTTATAACAAAATATCCTATTAAACAAAATTGATCTAACCATTAGCATGTAGAATTAAATTCAAGGATAGGAAATATAACATCAAGATCTAAAGCATTACCTCATGGTAAACCTTTGGGGCAAACTTCCTTTAGTGCTTGTAGGGGGCCATTGCTCGATGCTCCTCCATTCTTATTTGAAGCTAAAATAGTCCAAATATAATGGGGAGAAGACATTATAAAGTTTGGCCTCACCCAGAGGTGAGAAACCTTAAATGGAAATAAATACTAAGTCCCACAGGTGACTAAGGCCATGATATGACACAAGACTGGTCAAGCAAAAAAACAAGGGTCAACTCAATAGTATGCATGGAGAAAACCCTAGCAGAGTGATAAACCCCAAAGTTATCCTTCATTTTTTTCACTTGGTTTATGCTTCTCTAGGTATTTTTATCCTTAGCATTATTGACTCCTTCTTGATTGTACTATAATGATCTCATAGTCATTACAACTTCTATCATTTGGTTAATTAGTCTCTCTTTTGCTTCCTTTTATTCACATTTATTCATTTATTGGCATGGCTTCACATAACCTTATTCACTTTGAAAGGACATTCTATCAACCAAGTCATCTTCAACATGGTACAATGTTGTTTGGCACCTTCTAGTATTTCCATCATCATGAAATTCAACTACTAACTCTACTGCAACTTCACCCATGGTATAGATTAGCTTGTCAACTTACTTATGCTCTCATTGCTTGTTAATTAGCTTAATTTCTTGTGTTTTTATTTTCACAACTAATTATACTTCCCTATGTTTCTACATTCTTGATATTTGTTTGAGCTCATCCATAAATTTCTCTTGGTGTACTTCACTTACTTGTAGCCCATTTAATGGATTGAAAATCTCCTCTAGCATCTCCATTTCTTCTTTCAACTTGAGAGCATCTACCTCTTCATCAATTTCATCAAATTTTGGAGCATATTGTTCTTCACCTCCTTGAGCACCTTGATCCTTGACTTTTATTTGGACTCCCTCATTCATGAGAGTCAAATAATTCTCATTCTGATGTATACCATGTTTGTTAATCACTCTTTGAGGTGCTTCATCCTCTCATTAACTTTCCACAAACTTTTCCATCAAATTTTATGGTTTCCCTATACAAAATTTCTTCGTTATTTAAATCAACTTCATATACATCATCATAAATAACATTTGAAAGAAAATATTGAGAAAACTTAACCTTTTCCCACTTATCCTCTTGTCTACATAGTTTCACCTTCATCTCTTGGTTTTGGTTTGTTTGCATCATCTCTCTTATTTTCTCAATAGACTTGCAATCTTCTTCTATCTCTGTGATTTCTTGGGATACACCTGAAATATTATTCTCCTATACCCTTTTCATGCTTTTCTTTATCCATATCTTATCTTGCATTTTTTTGGACTGAGTTAGGTTTTTTGCCTTACCTTCTTCTTTCTTCTTGGATACATATCCCATCATAATATGTTGATACAATCTACCCTTTTCTTATTTTCTATATACTTATTATTGTCTTTCACCCATGTTCTTGCTTTGATTGGCCTATTTCTCAAGGTTCACCTTCTTCATTCCGTCACATATTGTCTTGATCCACTTAGACATCACATACCCATTCCATTGTTCTCTCCTTGAGGGTTTAACCTTGTCCTTCTTTCTTCAAATCTGCATATTAATTACCTTTTATTCATATGTGCAATCAAAATCAATGCTCAAACACTTATTTACCTTCATAAATGACTATTGATAGGTCATTTATTCATTCTTGTCTTCATGGTTTTCTATATCTTCTTGTATGCCTCTTCTCTTATTTTAAATGTAATTCTTGGCAAGGCATCATTAAATTCCTCTTCTATCTCTTCCTCAACATGTTAAATACACTCAATCTCCATCATTTTGTATTCTACAATAGGTTCTCTTTCTCCATCTTCTTTCTTATTGATGGGTGATGTATTACACCCATCCTTCACTAGTTTTAAGGCCTTATATTTAGTCTTCATAAAACTTGTCTTCATACCTATATACACAAACTCAAAGGCAATGTTATAATATAAAATGAGAGACCACATAATCTCCTTGAATGTCTCTTACATAGAAATTCAATACATTTTCTTATTTTCTTCTCTCTCAAGTGCTTCTCCTTACACTTCTCTCTCCTTCATGTTCTCCTCAATGATAACTCTCTTTTCCACCTCTCTATCTTGTTTCTCTCTTGTAAAATTCTCAACCCTCATGCCTCTATGGGTTGTACCCTCTTTCTTCTTCTCATTATTCAAGACACCCATCTTGTACCTTTTCTCTCTCTTAAGTATCTCTAGTGTCCACTTCACCCTTTTTATCACACTATAACCAAGCCATTGACTTCCTTTTCCTTTCATGAGCTTCACCATGAGCTCTATCTTCTCAATACTCTACCCCAACTCTCTTCTCATATCTTCCACTTCTTTCTCTATATCCATCTTCTCTCTTTTTATTTACTTTATAAGCCTACTTAGACCTTCCTCTTAGCAAGCTTACCAATATTACCTCTTAGACCTCTATCGGATCTTTTATTTTTCTCTAGTCCTCTATCTAGGACTCCTCTTATCCTTCTTGACTCTTTATTGGAGTCTTTCCTCTTCTCTTTCTCACTTGAGCTTCAATGTTCTTTCTTCACACTATCTTCTATAGTCCTCTCTTTACTAGTTTCAATTCCTCCTCATTGGACTTTGGGGATTTATACTTTTCTCTTTATCACTTTTTAATTTACCTATATAAAACTTAATAGGTCAAACATATACCATTCTCTGATCCCAAAATACCCTACAAGGTTACTTATACATTCCTCATAACATGATTTTGTCTACCTCAAATAAACAAGCTTGAATAACTAAAAAAAAATTCAAACCAAGAACTTACCTTGATCTGACAACAAATGATTCATAGGTACTTGGGAAAAGTCTCAAAATCAACATGTCCTGGCTTTGTGCTTGACAATGATCTCAATAAATGCTTCACTCTATTCATAAACCTCTTGGTATACTAATAGTCTTTGATCTTCTCTAGGTTTGGTAACTTTATCTTGGTATAATAATTTTCATTATACTAAGCATTCACCTCTCTTATCATCTTTTAACTCCATCTCACTCATTCTCTTCATTAACTTCCTTTCACTTATTCACCATCTTCTCACTAGGCAATCTTCTTAGGTTTCAAGTACCAAATCTTTTTATTGGATTCAAGGACTCAATATACTTTCATGGATGGTATTTTATGATAATATCACACTTACCTTAACCTCTTTCAAGAGCTCAATCACATTTCAACACTCATTTCCACATACAAATCTCATAATGACACCACTAGGCTTATATCTTTATTTTCACATTTCCTTTTGGTTTGAACAAAATATGGACTCTCATAATGATCTAAAACCATTTTATACCACCCTCTATCTCCTTACATGTCTCCACCAAGTTTCATCACTCAACTCCTTGTCTAGTGGGTACTTCCATTTATAAAATTCTCCCAATTAGGCCTCTTAAGCCATATCACATACCCATAATATTGGTTCCATACTATACAGACATGGTAACAACTTAAAACCTTCAAAATATTTTATGGGGAATTAAATAACATAAAAATATGAAGTTTCATGTAATTTTACTTGTTCAATCAAGAGTTATGGGTCTTTGTAACTCGAAACCCTAACTAGTGTAAAATTGTAGGCCTGTACTGGCCAAGAGAGATAAAAATTGCATATATTTAGTTTTAAACTATTTAAATATAATATGATAATTAATATAGTTTTTTATTAACCCCATCCACATATTCAAATATATTAAAGTTCTTTATTAACCTTGTTATGACTTATAATGCATTGAATATAGAGTTTTGTGTTCTAATGGATGATTATGTTAATAGGATTTGGATACACCTAAGTTATAAGAATGTTTCAAGGATATTATAAATATTTATCACCTTATACTTAATTTTTTATACCACATTAACCTTACAATGATAATTATTTCCATTTCTTGAGAGCAAAATACTTGATCTCTCCTTTCAAGTTGACTGTCTTTCTCAAGACAAGGTACAGAAATAGTTCTCAGGGTTTGTTTGATAATTAAAACTCAATGGTAATTATTTTCACCAACATTATTACAGGATAAAATCCTAATTTAACTCTATATAAAATAAATTATCTATCTCTTTCTCAATAATACATAAACGTTCCTTGGCATTTGACTATGCAAATAAGGGTTTCTTGGTTATATCAATAGGGTTCATTCATTTTGATGAAATATGTATTGAATTTAACCTTTTAACTTATCATAAAAATAGAGATAAACTTGATACAAACCATCACCAATAACACCAATGTCCTTTTGACACAAAGAGTTTAAAAAACAAGAAGACACACTTGCTTATTTGACTGTCACATACATAAAATAGTGTTCATGGTCAAAGATGACCTTTTCACTGGGTTTTTCCACATTTAAATGTTTTTTTCAATAATATTAAGGTAATTATGTATTATATATATTCAATAAATAATATCATTATGATCCTTTTCTTAACAAGTTGGTGAAATCACTCAAATATCCCTTCCTTGACTGTAATCTAGAGTCCAATCAAACCTACAATTACACACATACTCAGGGTGTATATATATCCTCTAAGCCTCATATAAAAATATATATAATAAATAATAATTAATATATATTTAATGGTAAACAACACAACAACATACTTGTATTCATTCACTTGAATCAACACTTATTACATTGCAGTCCATGAATGGACTCTACCACCTTTTTTGAGAGGTTACACTATCTTTGTTTACATTACTCCTTGTTTCTCCTTCTTAGAGATCTATCTCTAATAAATTTATTATTATCTCTCCTCTCCTATATACCATACACCACCCTTAAAACTTTCATTCATCTAAATTCAACATTGGTTGTTTGGTAGTTACATCAAAACTTCTTTACAATAACTAACTCAATGTATGAGGGGTGATTACATTGTCAACTTGACTCTTTGATTATTACCACCCTAATGACTTAAAAACATGATTAACATGTCTATTTTGACCCCTTGAACCAACTTTACACACCTAGCCACTTCAAACCATGCTTTTGGTCCTCTTAGGCTTAGTTCACATATTTGAATTTTTAAATTTTAGTTTTAGAGGGAAAACTCCTAGCACCTATAAAACACACCTTGATGAATATAAATGACTTATAATACAACATAGGGACCATATAGTATACTTAAAACTCACTTATACCCCAAACTTGATCCTCTATGACTCTTTAACTAGCATATGAGTCTTTAAGACTAAAATTAGCTTTGATGGTTAGATGCTCCTACATCATACTCCCCAAGAGGGTGAAAAATTTAGTTTCATCTTCTTTATTTCCTTCAAATTTATTATTTGAGTGTCTTCCATGATCACTTGACTGTTGTTCCTCATTTATTTCTCCTTTTTCTTCACTAGGTTCTTGTATTTCGTATTCACTTTGTCTAGTCTTCTTATTATTGCATCCTATGCCTATATGAGGTGTATCAACTATTGTATAGTCTTGTTTACTAAATTTTATACCTTTTAAAAGTCCATTTTTCCTTAATAATCCTTATATTCAACCAAATGGTTCTTAATATTCTTGTTTATGATTTTTTTATGGCCTTCTCCTTCTTTGTTTTCATTTGGTTTATGCCTCTCTAGGTGTTTTTTCTCCTTAGAATTGATGAATCCTTCTTGATTATACTCTAATGATATCATAGTCATTTAAAATTCTATCACTTGGTTAATTAGTCTCTCTTTTGCTTCTTCTTCTTCACATTTCTTCATTTCTTGACATGGATTCACATAACCTTGTTCACCTTGAAAGGACAATCTCTCAACCAAGTCATCTTCAGCATGGTATAACATTGTTTGGCACCTTCTAGTGTTGCCATCATCATGAAATTAAAATAGTAACTCTACTAAAACTTCACCCATGGTATATATTATCTTGTCAACTTATTTATGCTCCCATTGCTTGCTAACTAGCTTTCTTGCTTGTGGCTTTATTTACACATCTCCTTGTGCTTCCATATGTTGCTTCATTGTTGATCCTTGTTTGAGATCATCCATTATATTACCTTGATGTATTTCACTTAATTTCAACCCTTTTTATGGACTTAAAATCTCCTCTAGCATCTCTGTTTCTTCTTTCAACTTGAGAGCATCCACATTTTCATCAATTTCATCAAATTTTGGAGCATATTATTCTTCACCTTCTTAGATACTTTGATCCTTGAATTATCCTTGTACTCATTCATTAATGAGATTAAAATAATTATCATTTTGTTGCATACCATGTTTTTAATCACTCTTCGAGGTGCTTCATCCTCTCCTTGACTTTCCACAAACTTGTCCATCAATGTTATTGTTTTCTTACACAAATCTTCTTCATAATTTGAATCAACTTCATATACATCATCATAAACAACATTTGAAATAAAATCTTGAGAAAACTTAACCTTTTAACACTTGTCCTCTTTTTTACACATCTACACCTTCATCTCTTGGGCTTGGTTTATTTTCACCATCTCTCTTGTTTGCTTAGTAGACTTGCAATCTTCATCTATCTTCATGATTTCTTGAGATACACCTTTAATATTATACTCTTTTACCCTTATCATGATTTTATTGATCCATATCTTGTCTTGCATTTATTTGGACTTATTTAGGTTACTTGACTTACCTTCTTCTTGCTTTTTGGATTGATATATCATCATACTAGCTTCATGCAATCTACCCTTTGCTTCTTTTCTCTGTACTTATTCTTGTCTTCACCCATGTTCTTATTTTGATTGACCTATTGCTTGAGGTTCACCTTGGTCATTCCATCACCTATTTTCTTTATCCACTTATGCATCACATAACCATGCCCTTATTCTCTCATTGAGGTTTGTACCTTATCCTTCTTTCTTCAAATCTGCATATTAGTTACCTCTTCTTCATATGTGTAATAAAAATCAATGCTCAAAAACTCATTTACATCCATACGTGATTGTTTCAATGACATTTATTCATTCTCATTTTCATGGTTTATTATATCTTCTTCCTTGTATGTGTGTTCTCTTGTTTCAAATGGAATTTTTGGTAAGGCATCATGAAACTCGTCTTCTATCTCTTCTTTAACATGCTAAATACCCTCAATCTCCATCATTTTGTCTTCTAAAATAGGTTATCTTTCTCCATATTCTTATTTATCCTTGATGGGTGATGTACTAGGCCCATACTTCACTAGATTTAAGGCCTTATACTTGGCCTTCATAAAAAAAAATCATACCTATATACACAAACTCAAAGGCAATGTTATAATATAAAATGAGAGACCACATAGTCTCCTTGAATGTCTCTTGCATAAACATTATCCACCTTTTCTTATTGTATTCTCTCTCAAGTGATTCTCTTGGAACTTATATCTCCTTCATGTTCTCCTTAATGAGAACTCTCTTCTCCACCTCTCTATCTTGTTGCTTTCTTGGAAAATTCTCAACCCTCATGCTTCTATGGGTTGTACCCTCTTTCTTCTTCTCATTCTTAAAGACACCCATCTTGTGCCTTTGTTCTCTCTTAAGTAGCTCTAGTGGCCACTTCACCATTTTTCTCATAATATAACCAAGACATTGGCTTCCTTATCCTTTCATGAGCTTCACCATGATCTCAATATTCTTAATAATCTACCCCAACTCTCTTTTCATATCTTCCACTTCTTTCTCTACATCCATCTTCTCTTTTTCTTTGATTTCTAGGCCTACTTAGACCTTCCTCTTAGAAATCTTACCAATATTACCTCTTAGACCTCTATTTGATCTTTTCTCTTTATCTAGGACTTTTCTTATCCTTCTTAACTTGTTCTTTGAGTCTTTCCTCTTATCTTTCTCACTTGAGCTTCAATGCTCTTTCTTCACACTATCTTCTCTAGTCCTCTCTTGACTATCTTCAAGTCCTCCTCATTTGACTTTAGGGATTTATACTCTTATCTTTATCACTTTTCAATTTATCTATACATACCTCAATAGGTCAAACTTGTACCATTCTCTTATCCCAAAATACCTTGCAAGGTTACTTCATACATTCCTCATAACATGCTTTTGTCTACCTCAAACCAACAAGCTTGAACAACTAAAAACAAATTAAAACCAAGAGATTACCTTGATATGATACCAAATGATGCATAGGTACTTGAGAAAATTCTCAAAATCAACATGTCCTAGCTCTATGCTTGATAATGATCTCAATAAATGCTTCACTTTATTTATAAACCTCTTGCTATACCAATAGTATTTGATCTTCTCTAGGTTTTGTAAATTTCTCTTATTTTCCATGTTTAAAAAGAATTTATAAATTCATTATCTATTGTCATTAGACCAGGCATTAACCTCTCTTATCATCTTTCAACTCCATCTCACTCATTCTCTTCATTAACTTCCTTTCACTCATTCAATATCTTTTCACTAGGCAATTTTCTTAGGTTTCAAGTACCAAATCTTGTTATTGGTTCCAAGGACTTAATATAGTTTTATGCATAGTCTTGTATGATAATCTCACACTTACCTTAACCTGTTTCAAGTGCTCAATCACATTTCAACACTCATTTCCACATACAAAGCTCATAATGACACCACTAGGCTTGTAGCATTATTTTCACATTTCCTCTTAGTTTGAACAAAATATGATCTCTCATAAAAATATAAAACCATTTTATACCACCCTCTATCTCCTTAAATGTCTCCACCAAGTTTAATCACTCAACTCCTTGTCTCATAGGGACTTCCTTTGTTAGCATTCTCCCAATTAGGCCTCTTAAGCCCTATCACATACCCACAATATTGGTTTCATATTGTATAGTCCTAGTAACAACTTAAAACCTTAAAAATATTTTATGGGGAATTAAATAACATTATAATATGAAGTTTCATGCAATTTTACTTTTTCAATCAAGAGTCATGGACCTTTGTAACTCAAAACCCTAGCTAGTGTAAAATTATAGGCCTGTACTAGCTGAGAGAGATCAAAATTACATAAATTCAGTTTTAAAGTGTTTAAATACAATATGAGACATAATATATGTCTTTCTTAACCCCATAAACCTATTCAAATAGCTTAGGGTTGTTCATTAACCTTGCTATGACTTGTAATTCATAAAATATAAAGTTCTACATGTTAATGGATGACTATGTTTGGATGCACCTAGGTTAGAAGACTCTTTCAAGGATATTATAAATATTTCTCACCTGAGACTCACCTTTTTAGACCACACTAACCTTAAAATCATAATTATTTCCATTTCTTGAGAGCAAAAGACTTTATCTCTCCTTTTAAGTCGACTATCTTTCTCAAAAATAGTTCTTAGGGTTTGTTTGATTATTACAAATCAATGGTAATTATCTTCACCAACATTCATACCTGATCAAATCCTACATAAAATTTATATAAAATAAATTATCTATCACTTTCTCAAGCATAAATACTCATTCTTTGGCATTTGACTATGCAAATAAGGGTTTCTTGGTTGTATCAATAGGGTTCATTCTTTTTGATGAACTGTGTATTAAGTTTAACATTGTAACTTATCATTATAATAGAGATAAACTTGATATATACCCTCACCAATAACACCAATGTCCATTTGACACAAATATTTTGATAAACAAGAAGACACACTTGCTTATTTGACTGTCATATACATAAAACAGGGTTCATGGTGAGAGATGACCTTTTCACTAGGTTTTTCCACATTGAAATGTTTTTCTCAATCATATGAAGTTTTTTATGGATTCAATATATTCAATAACTAATAGTATGATGATCCTTAACTTACTAACCTGGAAAAATCACTCAAATATCCCTTCCTTGACTATAATCTATAGTCTAATCAAACCTATAATTACACACATATTCAGGGTCTATATATAATCTATAAGGCTTATCTAATAAATAATAATCAATATATCTTGAATGGGAAACAACACAACAATATACTTTTCTATATTCATTTGAATCAACACTTATTACATTAGAGTCTATGAATGGACTCTATGGACTCTACCACCATTTTTTTTAAAGGTTCAACTATCATTATTTACATTGTTCCTTATTTCTCCTTCTTAGATATCTCTCTAATACCTTTATAATTCTCTCTCCTCTCATATACACCATAAATCTTACTGACAACTTGATTTCATCCAACGTAAACTTTGGTTGTTTGGTAGTTACATCAAAACTTCCTTACAATAACTAACTCAACATATGAGGGGTGATTACATTAGTCAACTTGACTCTTTGATTATTACCACCCTAATGAATTAAACATTTAATGACTTTAAAACATGATTAACATGACTCCTTGGACCCATTGAACCAACTTTAGTTACCTAGGCACTTCAAACCATGTTTTTGGTCCTCCGAGGCTTAGTTCACATATTTGAATTTTCAAATTTTAGTTTTGGAGGGAAAACTCTTAGCACCTATAAAACACACCTTGATGACTCTAAATTAATTCTAAGACAACACAAGGACCCTAGAAGATCCTTCAAACTCTCTTATACCCCAAAATTGATCACCTATGACTCTTAAACTATCATATGAGTCTTTAAGACTAAAATTGGTTTTAATGGTTAGATGCCCTTGCATCATACTCCCTAGGAGGGAGAAAAATTTAGTTCCATATTATTTCTTACCTTCAAATTTAGAATTTGAGTCTTACATGATCAATTAACTATTGTTCCTCCTTTCTTATTCCTTTCTCTTTACTAGATTCTTGTATTTCTTCTTCTTCATTTTGTCTAGTATTCTTGTCAATGCATCCTCTACCTCTATGAGGTGTACCAACTATTATATCTTATTTTTTACTAAATGTTATACCTTTTTCAATTCCATTTGTCCTTCATCATTCTTCACTTCAACCAAATAGTTCTTACTCTTCTTGCTTATGCTTGTTCTATGGCCTTCTCCTTAATTGTTTCCATTTGGTTTATGCCTCTCTAGGTGTTTTTTATCCTTATCATTATTGGATCCTTATTTATTGTACTAAAATAATATCATATGCATTTTAAATTCTATCACTTGGTTAATTAGTCTCTATTTTTCTTCCTCTTCTTCGCATTTCTTCATTTCTTGACATGGCTTCAGACAACCTTGTTCACCTTGAAAGGACATTCTCTCAACCAAGTCATCTTCAGCATGGTACAATGTTGTTTGGAAACTTCTATTCTTTCAATCATCAGGAAATTAAACTACTAACTCTACTACAACTTCACCCATGGTATATATTAGCTTTTCAACTTGATTATGCTCTCATTACTTGCTAACTAGATTGCTTGTTTGTGGCTTTGTTTGCACAACTCTTTGTGCTTCTCTATTCTTGATCCTTGTTTGAGCTCATCCATGAGATTATCTTGTATTAATTCACTTTATTACAGCCTATTTGATGGACTAAAAATCTCCTCTAAGATCTCCATTTCTTCTTTCAACTTGAGAGCATCCACCTCTTCATCAATTTTATTATATTTTGGAGAATATTATTCTTCACTTCCTTGGGTGCCTTGATCCTTGACTTGTCCTTGGACTCCCTCATTCATGAGAGTCAAATAATTATCATTATATTTCATACCATGTTTGTTAATCACTCTTTGAGGTGTTTCATCCTCTCCTTAACTTTCCACAAACCTATCCATCAATGTTATAGTTTCCCTAGACAAATATTCTTCATTAATTTCAATCAACTTCATATACATCATCATAAATAACATTTAAAATCAAATATTGAGAAACCCTAACCTTTACCCACTTGTCCTCTTGTTTACATATCTTCACCTTTATCTCTTGGTCTTGGTTTGTTTTCACAATCTCTCTTATTTTCTTAGTATACATGCAATCTTCTTCTATATCCATACTTTCTCTGGATACACCTACAATATTATTTTCTTATACCCTTTTTATTCTTTTATTGATCCATATCTTGTCTTGTTTTTTTTGGACTGATTTAGGTTTCTTAATTTACCTTCTTCTTACTTCTTGGATTGATATCCCATCATACTAGTTTGATACAATTTGCCCTTTACTTCTTTTCTTTGTACTTATTCTTATCTTTCGCCCATGTTCATTCTTTGATTTACCTCTTGCTTGAGGTTCACCTTATTCATTCCATAACCTGCTATCTTGATCCACTTAGGCATCACATACCCATGACCTTGTTCTCTCCTTAAGGATTGTAACTTGTCCTTTTTTTTTTCCAATCTACATATTAGTTACCTCTTCTTCATATGTGCAATCAAAATCAATGCTCAAACACTCATTTACCTCCATATATGACTACTACAAGGTCATTTATTCATTCTCATCTTCATGGTTTACTATCTCTTCTTCCTTGTATGCCTATTCTCTCATTTCAAATGCAATGCTTGGAAAGGCATCATGAAATTCCTCTTTTATCTCTTCTTCAACATGTTTAATTCCCTCAATCTCCATCATTTTGTCTTCTATAAGAGGTTCTATTTTTCCATCTTCTTTTTTTCTTGATGGGTGATATACTAGGCCCATCCTTCATTAGATTTAAATCCTTATGCTTGGCCTTTATAAAAATTATCTTCATACCTATATACACAAACTCAAAGGCAATGTTATAATATAAAATGAGAGACCACATAGACTCCTTGAATGTCTCTTGCATAGATATTATCCACCTTTTCTTTTTGTCTTCTCTCTTAAGTTCTTCTCTTGGCACTTCTCTCTCATTCATGTTCTCCTCAATGAGAACTCTCTTATCCACCTCTGTATCTTATTTTTCTCTTGGAAAATTCTCAACCCTCATGCCTCTATCAGTCATACCCTCTTTCTTATTCTTATTCTTAAAGACACCCATCTTGTGCCTTTACTCACTGTTAAGTAGCTCTAGTGGCCACTTCACCCCTTTTCTCACACTATAACCAATCCATTGGCTTCTTTTTCCTTTCATGAGCTTAACCATGAGCTCTATATTCTCAATACTCTACCCCAACTCTCTTCTTATATCTTCCACTTCTTTCTCTACATTCATCTTATCTCTTTTTCTTTGCTTTTTAGGCCTACTTATACATTCTTATTAGCATTATTACCAATATTACCTCTTATACCTATATTGGATATTTTCTCTTTCTCTAGTCCTATATTTAGGACTCCTCTTATCTTCCTGACTCTTTCTTAGATTCTTTCCTCTTCTTTTTCTCACTTGAGCTTCAATGCTCTTTCTTGACACTATCTTCTATAGTCCTCTATTGACTAGATTTAAGTCCTCCTCATTGGTCTTTGGGGATTTATACTCTTCTCTTTATCAATTTTCAATTTATCTATACTAACCTCAATAGGTTATACATATACCATTATCTTATCCCAAAATACTCTGCAAGGTTACTTCATACATTCCTCATAACATGCTTTTATCTACCTCAAATCAACAAGCTTGAACAACTCAAAACAAATTCAAACGAAGAGATTACCTTGATATGATACCAAATTATGCATAGGTACTTGGTAAAATTCTTGAAATCAACATGTCCTAGATTTGTGTTTGACAATGATCTCAATAAACGCTTCACTTTGTTCATAAACCTCTTTTTATACCAATAGTCTTTGATCTTCTCTAGTTTTGGTAACTTTATCTTAGTGTCCTTATATAAAAATAATATCTAAAGTCATTATCCACTATTATTATACCAATAATTCACCTCTCTTATCATTTTTCAACTCCATCTCATTCATTCTCTTCATTAACTTCCTTTCACTCATTCACCATCTTCTCACTAGGCAATCTTCTTAGATTTCAAGTACCAAATCTTATTATTGGTTCCAAGGACTCAATATAATTTCATTTATGGTATTTTATTATAATATCACACTTACCTTAACCTATTTTAATTTTTTAATCACATTTCAACACTTATTTCCACATACAAATCTTGTAATGACACCACTAGGCTTATAGCCTTATTTTCACATTTCTTCTTGGTTTTAACAACCTATGCTTTCTCATCAAGATATTTTAAAAAAATTAGAAAATAATCTATCTCTTTATATGTCTCTACCAAGTTTCATCACTCAATTCCTTGTCTAGCAGGTACTTCCTTTGTTAGCATTCTCTCAATTATGCCTCGTAAGCCCTATCACATACCCACAATATTAATTCCATATTGTACGAACCTGGTTAAAACATAAAACCTTAAATATATTGTATGGGGAATTAAATAACATCATAATATGAAGTTTCATGTAATTTAACTAGTTCAATCAAGAGTTATGGGTCTTTGTAACTCAAAACCCTAGCTAGTGTAAAATTACAAGCCTGTACTGGTAAAGAGAGATCAAAATTGCATAAAATTAGTTTTAAAGTGTTTAAATATAATATGAGACCTAATATAGGTATTTATTAACCCCATACACTTATTCAAATATCTTAGGGTTCTTCATTAACCTTGTTATTACTTGTAATGCACAAAATATAGAGTTATGTGTTCTAATGGATGATTGTGTTTACAGGATTTGGATATACCTAAGTTAGAAGAATATTTAAAGGATATTATAAATATTTATCACCTTATAATCACCTATTTATACCACACTAACCTTACAATCATAATTATTTCCATTTATTGAGATCAAAAGACTTCATCTCTCCTTTCAAGTTGACTATCTTTCTCAAGATAGGGTACCAAAATAGTTCTTAGGGTTTTTTTAATTATTAAAAATCAATGTTAATTATATTAACCAACATTAATACCTGATAAAATCCTCCTTAAACTATATATCAACTCAATTATCTATCACTTTCTCAATCATACATACTCATTCCTTGGTATTTGACTATGCAAACAAGGGTTTCTTGGCTATATCAATAGGGTTCATTCATTTTGATGAAATTTGAATTGAGTTTAAAATTGTAAATTATCATTCCAATATATATAAACTTGATACATACCCTCACTAATAACACCAAGTTACTTCTGACACAAAGAGTTTAATAAATAAGAAGACACACTTGCTTATTTGACTGCCACATACATAAAATAGGGTTCATGGTCAGAGATGACCTTTTCACTGTGTTTTTCCACATTGAAATGTTTTGATCAATAATATTAAGTTCTATATGAATTCAATATATTCAATAACTAATATCATGATTATCCTTGTCTTACTAACTTGGTGAAATCACTCAAATCTCTCTTTTTGACTATAATCTACAGTTCAATCAGACCTATAGTTACACACATACTCAGGGTTTGTATATAGCTTATAAGGCTCATATAAAACAATGTATAATAAATATATTTTTAAGGGAAAAAAACACAACAAAATTCTTCTATTTATTAACTTTAATCGACACTTATTACATTACAGTCCATGATGGACTTTGTGGACTCTGCCACCTTTATTTTGAGAGGTTACACTATCTTTATTTACATTTCTCCCTATTTTTCCTTCTTGGTTATCTCTCTCATACCTCTCCTATTATCTCTCCTCTCATATATATTCCATACACATCACTTACAAATTTATTTCATCCAACTTCCATGTTGGTTGTTTGGTAGTTACATCAAAACTTCTTTACAACAGCTAACTCAATGTATGAGGGGTGATTACATTTATCAACTTGACTCTTTGATTATTAACACCCTAATTACTTAAAAATTTGTTAACTTAAAAACATGACTAACATGACTCTCTGTATCCCTTGAACCAAATTTACTCACCTAACCACTTCAAACCATGCTTTTGGTCCTCCTAGGCTTAGTTCACATATTTGAATTTTTAAATTTTATTTTTGGAGGGAAAACTCCTAGCACCTATAAAACACACCTTGATGACTCTAAATGAATTCTAAGACAACATAGGGACCCTATAGGATACTTAAAACTCACTTATACCCCAAAATTGATCATTTATGATTCTTTAACTAGCATATGTGTCTTTAAGGCTAAAATTAGATTCGATGGTTACATGTTCTTGCATAACACATGAAGCTTTCTCAACCATCTTGACTATAATTTTGGGTGCACAAATCGACCCAACATTATTATGACCATATGTTACAAATCATACAATGTATTCTTACCTTTCCCTTATTTCCTCACTTAGATATCCTTCCAATACACTATTGTAACTCCACAAAACCACTTGTATGTAGCCTTCACTCTCATAGGATCAAAAATATTATCATTAATAAAACACATATCTAGCACAACTATCCAAGTCAAAAGTTATTCTAAACTTTCATTTCCATAAAATAGAAAAATATCATTCAAGGATTTACCTTTTTCTCCACCACAACCTTGGTTGGTCTCTTTCATTTGTTGGCTTATTTTCTTCCACTTTTTGGGACTCTATCCAAAGCATCTATTTGTACTTAAAATGACCAAAAACCCACCATCAACTCTTCCTCATCAAGATCACACACAATTTCACCTTCATCACCTTATGTAGTATTTCCCATCATGTCTAACCTTGCTTGGAACACTTTTAGCATCTCTATCAACTCACACATCTCGAATGCCCTTCTCTTGTGTGCCATCTCTCACCACAAATTAACAAGATCCTCTTTCATAACCTAAAATAGAATCCAAATTGAGCTTGTCACAAAATCCCTCATACTCTTGTGGGACTTTACACACCTGCAACCACCTATGCAAGCTTCTCAACAACTTACAACTCTATGTAGACTTTTCTCTCTAAGACTACAACACAAATTGAGGATTTTTCACAATCATAACTACAAGTAAACTACCTTTGTTTAATACCACTTGGTGTAAGCACATGGATGGGGAGACTAACTAATATCTACCTCTAATTCAAATTTTTAGGGGTCAAATCAACACATTGTCACACATGCATGTTTTGTCAAACACTTTGACAACAACTAATAAATATTTAATTTTGTTCATTAAACATAACATATTATCATTTGATCACATGCCATAATTGGGTTAATTAAACACAAAACATGGATGAAAAAATAATAAATAAACCTATGGTCTTATATATAATTTTATCCACAAATTGATACAATATCATTACTAAGACCAATAAATTAATACAAAACAAGACAATTTTGGTCCTATTCTCTATTTTTCTAGCTGAGAAACTTCAAATTGAATGTCATTCCCCTTATATGGATAGAATAGACTATATTCTCATCTCCCCAATATGCATTTCCCTTCTCAAATCATTTTAACAAATTCCTCAAGCATTACAACTCCTAGGAGAATGCAAAGAGTCATCAAACAGGACAAAATATTGTGTAACTTTCTATAGGGATTCTAGTCAGCTTTTGACAAAGGAATTATAAATAAAATTAACATTTTAGTCCATTCTCAAAACCTTTCTAAGTAATTTATAATCTACTAGTCCTAGTTAGACTTTCCTTAGTGCCAAATCTAGTGTTTAAACTAGCTAGACCCAGTTGCATCTTTTATTTGGATAGCATTGTTGAGAGGTTTGTTCTATGCTAAGACTATTTCAATATTTTGTTACCTGCTTTTCACTGCATGAAAGCTTACTTAGTATCATGACCAACTCAGCATTAGTTTCCCATAAATAATTACTAAAAATAATTCAAAGGCATCAAGATCCTATTATGTGTTAATTCCCCATTTACCTTTGCTTGCAAAGATCTAGATAGTCATAGAATGAATTAGGCTTTGGATCCTGATAAACACTAGGTGAAAATCTTGCTTGATTGTCGACCAAATTGAGAATCCATTTACTGCTTATAAGTGGATGCAAAAGACTAAATTGGAACTTATAATACCATCCAATTAAATTAAATACCCATGGAGGCTTTATTCTCCCATGTATAATTATAATACACAAAGGAAATGCTAAGACGTATGCAGGTTTTTATTCCCAAATGCCAATGTAGGAGTAACACACCAAAACTATTGACCAATTTGTCAACAAATATTTGATTAAAATTATGTCAATCCTTGAAGTCCTATTTGGGGAAAACATTATAATTAATACCTCTAAGCACAATTAAGAAAAAAATAAGGTAAACAAATTGATGTTGTAATATAAATTGATCATTTGAAACCCAATTTGTAAAGTAAATAAGACACGAATTGTTTGAAGACCAAACTGTAATGAGATATCTAATTGGCAAAGGCATGATCCTTATTTTAATGAAATACCCACAAAACTAGGCCAAGAACAATATGGATTGTTACATAAACCAAGACAACCTTCATCTAAACCAAACACACCAAACAAAGATGAAAGTAAAATAAATAATGAAAAGAAGAATGCACTTTATTTTTGGTGATGCAAGATAACTAGGGACCTTAGATTCTCATGAATCACCACCTAAGATTTCTCAAACTAATAAAGGGCCTAATCTTATGGTCCATTAGGATATAAATGTTAAACATGAAAAAAATATTGATGAGTTTATCATAGAATAAGATTCCAAAAATAAAAACCACAAGTCTAGTGATACTAATGAACATGAGCAAATAGATCAGAAGCAAGTGTAAGAAATTACATTGTTTCATGAGCTTATTCATAAAAAACCTAAATATATTGATGAAATATTAAGAAACATATTAAAAAATCAAAAATTCAAAAATCATAGATGCACAAGCAGGTCCATCCATTAATCATGCTATTATAGTTATAGATCATCCCCATATACTAATAACCCTCACCTTGATCACATCACAACTTCATGCATCTAATAGAGGCATGGATTATATTTTCTAATATTTGTTCCATAAAACTAATATTTCCACATCTTACATGGAGAACCTTAGTACTTCAACCCAATTTTTGGTTTCAATGCCTATATCTACCCAACTTATGGGTACACCTCCTTTGGTAACTTCTCAAATATCCAACATTAAAGACCAAGAGGTGCAAGATATTTTTCAAACTATAGAAATTTTGAAAACTAAGGTTATAAATATTGAACAAAATTATATGAAATAACCTTATGCAATTGATTCACAAGAGGTGAAGCATAATCCTCTTGCACCAAAATATATTTGCACCCCTTACCAATTAGTTTTGTTCCACCTAAGTTTACATTTTATGATGTAAAGGGTGATATTGAACAACATATTTGACCTTTCTAAGTGGCATGCATTTATTATGCCTCCAATGATAAACTTTTAACCAAATTATTTACAAAGAGGTTAAAATACTCTGCTTTGAGGTGGTTCTATGATCTACCAATCCAATTAGTAAATGCATTCAAACCTCTTGTAGATTATTTTTTGGCACACTTGTCTTTCATAAAGGGTTTATTATGCCAAAATTAAAAAAAATAAAATAAGGAACCAATGAATCTATCAATGAATGTGGCTTAAGGTGCAAGACAATGTTAGATAAATGACCAATCCAATGGTGGATGAAGAGTTGCAAGACATATTCAAGTAAAGTTTGCTTGCCCTATTACATGAGCCCATTATTTTCAAAAAATTAAAATATTTCAATGACTTATGCCACATTATTCATAATCTTGAAATAAAACTTATCTCATTGAATGATGCTGATAAAATACCAAACATTGACACTAATCCTTGTTTCTTAATCCCACTTCCTTACATAGTGGTTCTTAGGTTCATTTATCATGTTTTGGTTTACAAATTCTTAATTTTTATATTATTCTCTTAATTATTTTTATATTGTTTAATATGGACTAATTAATCTTGTATTCATTTCTATCATCTTTGATAACACTCCACAATCTCACTTTCTTCCTTTCTACAAATCTGACCACACTAGACACATTCCATGTACTATGAGGTTCCACTTCCTGTTAAGATGATATTTATAGTTTTAAATTATACCTAATAATATTTATGTGGTTCTCAATAGGCCTCTCTATTCACTCACTAACTCTGTCCCAATTTCCAAACCTCTAACCTTTCTTTTGCACAACTCTGCCAACTTTTCCTCAGTCCTTCTAACCCTATTTTTGGGGTTTTTTATCTTGGTACGGATCTATAAATTCACAAAATTTTAAAATAATAATTTATTAAAGTACCATTTTCCACAAACCTCCTATTTAAAAACTTTTCAAACCTAAATCTTTTTTTTAATCACCTTTTAATGCCAATTTCTTCCTTTGTTTAGACCCTATGAGGCCTGTTTTGGGCTAGTTCACCAACAGTCCACTATGGACATATGATAACGTATGAAATAGATATTAAAACTCATAAATATATTTAATCACATAAAATTACATATTTTCACCAAATTTTATGAAATTTGGGTAGTTATTTTTGTTTATACTCTCCAAACCCTAGTTTAGGGTTTTTATAAACACTATCTAACCCAAGAGGCTTTAAATATCAACTGTGAACATTATTGGATGTTTCAAAAATCCAAATTAGGTTTAAAATATCTGTAATGACATATTTAATGTTATTAAATCCTCATTTACAATGAATCAATCCACTGCTTAAACTTTCCATCACAAAACATATATGACTGGGCAAGAAAACTACATAACTGCATACCTGTGTCAAAGTTTATTAACTCTTCTCACATTATTGAGAAATTAAAAGACTAAAAAATAAATAAATGGAATAAATAAAACTTACCAATAATTTTACACACCATAACTCATGCATGATCATGTCTTCTCATAACTCCAACTCACGTCTACTGTGCTCTTATGCATTTATAAGAAACAGGGTAATTATGCATCTACCTAAACATACCAGGATTTCTATGCTAATATTTGAAGCCTATAATCACACTTATTGATAAAAACATTAAATAATAGTCTGTAACCAAATATCAATTCCTTTTGTATGTTGATATCACAATATTCAATATATAGGTGATTCAAACAACTCAATTCATGGTCTGTTTGAAATATTTACTTAGAATTCTTTTTGCCTATGACATAGAGTAGTTTATAACTATAAAAAATTATCTATCCTTTAAAAATAATTATCAAAAATTTACCAATGTATTTATTTTCTAATAAAACACATACATTCACAAATAACTTTCCTATTTAACTCAATACGAAACTGAGTGATTAGTCTGTAAAATAGGGTTGTATTTCTTCAATGTCTCTTCCTTCAAACAAAGAATAAATAGTCTCCATCACACTTAAATTAACCTAAAAAATATACTCAAAAATAATATTTCATTCTTGTTATTTTATTAATCATAACACTTACAATCAACACCACTTCCAATGACCTTAACAAGGTCTGTCAACTTTCTTTCCAAACACCAGAGTTTTTACATAAAAAATTTTCTTCGTATCTTCATCTCAAAAAAAACTTGTATTTTTTTTTCTATATATTAATATTAAAATGGGAATACCATATTTCATCTAAAACTGGCCCCCTATATGCCTAAAAACATGCATAATTACTTTTTGCCACCTTTTTCTATGTAGAGGTTACTTTGATACATGATATTTATCTTTATTTTCATAATATGACCCCTCTAAGACTATGAAATTATAAAAATGACATGTATAAACCTAATAAAATATCCAAAACCTTTTGATACATATTTCCATCTTCATGAGTGCATAAAATAGTCCTTATACAAGCTTATAAATTCAAATTTGCTCAAAGAAGGTTTTGGAAAGAAAATGAGTAATTCAAATTCTATGCACTATATGACTACCTAGACTCTAGAAATGGACCTCTAATAACCTCTACCACCTATAATACATATATATACCAAGATAGGAACAAAAATGGATCAAACTTGGGGTCATCATTGGATGCCCCTGCATCATACTACCAAGTTGAGGAAGTTTTGCCAAATGTATGGAATGGTGCGCTTGGCATATATTGTTGCTTAAATTGTAATGAAACTT
Organism: Torreya grandis; assembly: GCA_037957365.1. Taxonomy (NCBI): domain Eukaryota; kingdom Viridiplantae; phylum Streptophyta; class Pinopsida; order Cupressales; family Taxaceae; genus Torreya; species Torreya grandis. Next base: position 1,002,541 of record JARHVA010005147.1, read on the forward strand.
CTCATTGAAGGGATCTACTTCCACTTGCCTCTCATATAGGTATACATACTCTTGGGTCCCAAATCTAGGCCTTCTCTACTTCATCTTCATACCTACACATAAAACCAACTTGTTAAAAAAACATGTATGTTGCCTTCTTTTTGCTTGGCAGGTACCTTCTACTCTTCCTCTTTTGAAAACTAATTCTCCTTCTTATCAACTCCATGATCAACCATCACTACAAGTATGAATGCTTCCTCATTCATCAAAACTCTTTTCTTTGTCCTTTTCACCTCATTTTTGTACAGATTCTTAACTTATTATTGTACATCATCATCTTCATGGCTGATCTTTAACTCCTATACTTGTAAAGGCTGGATACTCAACCTCTCTATCCCATCTTCTTGATTTATCACTTCTACATAGTTATCTTATTCAATACTATCCTTCAAGCATGAAATTTCATCTACCATTTCTTCTATGATTTCCTCAACAACTTTAGGCTATATATGCATGTCTATGTTATCTCCTACTTGCTCTTTACCTACACCTTCATCACAAAACATCACATTAGAAAAGAAATATAGAGCCTTGTTGTTTCTTTCTTGAGCTATCTCCTTGGAAAATTAAATGTCCATCTTCTTATCTTTCTTGGGGTTCATCCCAAACCATGTCAGTTGTAACCTCTTTCACTTTTTTGTTGTCCTCTTCCACATATGCTTGGCTGCCATACCTTCTTTGACTATCCTCTTTCTTAAACACTCTCATAGGTGCTCTATTCTCTTCCTTATTTTGACAACTATTTTTTTCCACCTTTTAATTTTTTTATATCTCACTCATGTCCATGCTTTTGGACTCACACTATTACGTACCACTCATCTCAACATAACTTACCTTGTCTTCTTTAGGTGCTTTGACCAAACCCAAACTCTCCATTGCTTGAATCCAATACTACTTTGTCATCATCATCATGATTCTTTAATATTTTCTATCTTCTTCTCCTTTCAATGGGATAAGTTTATATGACTTTCCATCCTACTTAATGGTATATGTGTTTTTTTGACCATCATGTATGGCATGCTTATCAAATTGTCATGGTCTCCCAAGCAAAAAATGACACACATCTATAGGAAAAATATCACATAACACCTGATCTCTATATTCTCATATCTTTAAATCAACCAATATTTGTTCACTTACCAATATTTTATGACCTTTATTCACCCATGCAACTCTCTATGGTTCTGTATGTGGCATTCTCTTCAACCTCAACTTTTTCAACATCTCTAATGAAACTATATTATTCGTACTACCATCATCAATAACCAAACTTCATACCTTGCCATGGGCCTTGTATCTACTTTTAAACAAGCTTTTCCTTTAGGTTGGTTCCTTTCCTTACTTCTGATTCAATAGTACTCTCCTCATGAGCAATGACTCATTCCTCTCTTGTCTTCTGTCCTCATTCTCCTCTCTTTGTTGTTGCATATTATTGCTTACATTTCTTAGACATTGTGTTGCCATGTATCCATCTCTATATAAATTCCAACATTTCCCTTAAAATATCTTAGTCCTTGTCTCATTAGACTGTCATTCCTTCTCAATCTACCATCTGCCAATGGTCTAATCTCTCTTGCATGGTGATGTCCCATTCCCTCTTGAACTGTTGCATGCACTTGTGGTCTTTCTTATACCACTTCTCTATATTATCTCTCATTCATCCTTGATTGAAAAGGTGTTTACTCACCTTGATACCTATATTCTCTTTGTTCTCTCCTTTTGAGAGTATCCTATATAGCCTCCATTCTCACAACCAATGGAACAATCAGTTGGGTCATTATTCTAAGCAAATCTTCCTCATCTTTACAGGCTCTCTCCATGGAGCATTGTCCTTGATCACATGTCCTACATTTCAATTTAAAACACATTGTTAATCCTTTTAAAAAATCCATAATAATCTTTTTAAATCTCTAATACCAAAATGATGTAGAGAAAATACCAAACATTCACACTAATCCTTGTTTTTTAATCCCACTTCCTTACACAGTGGTTCTTAGGTTCATTTCTCATGTTTTGGTTTACACATTCTTCAAGTTTATATTATTATCTTAATTATTTTTAATCTTGTTCAATATGGTATAATTAATCTTATATTTTCTTTTATCATCTCTATTAACACTCCACAATCTCAATTTCTTCCTTTCTACAAATCTGACCACACTAGACATATTCCATGTACTATGATGTTCCACTTCCTGTTAAGATGATATTTATAGTTTTAAAATATACCTAATAATTTTTATGTGTTTCTTAATAGGCCTCTCTATCCACTCACTAACTCTGTCCCAATTTCCAAATCTCTATCCTTTCTTTTGCACAACTCTACCAACTTTTCCTCAGTCTTTCTAGCCTTATTTTTGGGGTTTTTTCTTGGTATGGATCTGTAACTTCACCAAATTAGAAAATAATAATTTATTAAAGTACCCTTTTCCAAAAACATCCTATTCACAAACTTTACAAACCTAAATCTATGTTTTAATCACCTTTCAATGCCAATTTATTCCTTTGTTTAGGCTTGTTAGGCCTGTTTTAGGCTAGTTCACCAATAGTCCACTATGGATGTAAATTAACATAAAAAAATAGATATGAAAACTCATAAATATATTTAATCACATAAAATTACATATTTTCACAAAATTTTATTAAATTTGGGTGGTTATTTTTGCTTATACTCTCCAAACCTAGTTTAGGGTTTCTATAAACACTATCTAACCCGAGAGGCTTTAAATCTCAAATGTGAACATTATTGTATGTTTAAAAAACCCAAATTAGTTTTAAAATATATTTAATTACCTATTTAATTTTATTAAATCCTCATTTACCATGAATCAATCCATTGTTTAAACTTTCCATCACAAAGTATACATGATTGGGCAAGAAAACTACATAACTGCAGACCTGTGTCAAAGTTTATTAACCCTTCTCACATTATTGAGAAATTAAAAGACTAAAAAAACTTTAAATGGAATAAATAAAAATTACCAATAAATTTCCACACCACAAATCAATGCATGATCATGTCTTCTTAAAACTCCAATGCACAGTCTATTGTGTTCTTATGCATTTACAAGAAACAGGGTAATTATGCATCTACCTGAGCATACCAAGATTTTTATGATAATATATGAAACCTATAATCACATATATTGAAAAAAATATTAAATAATATTCTTGAACAAAATCTCAACTTTTTTTGTATGTTTATCTCATAATATTCAATATATAAGTGATTCAAACAAATCAATTCAGGAATTGTTTAAAATCTTTACTCAGAATTATTTTTTGCTTATGACATAGAGCAGTTTATCACTATAAAACATTATCTATCCTTTGACACTCATTATAAAAAATTTACCAATGTATTTATTTTCAAATAAAATTCATACATTCTTAAACAACTCCCCTGTTTAACTCAACAGGAAACTGAGTGCTTAGTTTGTAAAATAGGGTTAATTTTCCTCAAGGTCTCTTCCTTCAATAGATAATAACTAGTATCCATCACACTTAAATTCACCTAAAAAAAATTTAAAATCAATATTTCATTCTCCTTATTTTATCAATCACAACACTTATATTCAACACCACTTCTAATGACCTCAACAGGTTCTGTCAACTTTCTTTCCAAACACCAGAGTTTTTACATAAAAAAATTTCTTCATATTTTCATCTCAAAAAAACCTTGTATTTTTTTTATTTATATCACTATTCAAATTTTAATACCATATTTCATCTAAAAATGACCCCCTATATGCCTTAAAACATGTATAACTACTTTTTTCCACCTTTTTCTACATAGAGGTTACTTTGATACATGATATTTGTCTTGATTTTCACAACATGACCCCTCCAAGACCATGAAATTATATAAATGACATGTATGAACCTAGTAAAATCTCCAAAACCTTTTGATACATCTTTCCATTTTCATGAGTGCATAAAATAGTCCTTATACAAGCTTATAAATTCAAATTTGCTCAAAGAAAGTTTTGGCAAGAAAATGAGTAATTCAAATTCAATGCACTATATGACTACCTAGACTCCACAAATGGTACTGACCTCTACCACCTATAAAACATCTATATACCAAGCTAGGAACAAAAATGGATCAAACTTAGGGTCATCATGGGATGCCCTTGCATCTTTGAATAAAACTTAAGTATGTATCAAACATACCAATTACATATATATGTAATACCAAGTTTACTATCAAACCAAGTTACAAGGTAAAGCCTCCTAAACCTAAAAAGGAAACAACTACCATATTTATTGTGGTGTCATAAAAACCTAATTAGTTGGTCTTATCTAATGCACCAAGGATATAATTTACATGCTTACCTAAGTCTCCCACTTCATCACTAATGTGGCTTGTAGAGTGTTACCTCATATCTCTCCCTCATCCTATAAAGGTTGATATGAGTATACCTCTACCCAAAGGGTATGATTTGAATGCTTATTATAACCATCACCAAGGCCCTAGGCATTCTACAAATATATGTTTTACCTTGAAGCATAAGATCCAAGACCTTGTCAATGAAAAAAATATTACATTTGATGATCCTCTAAAGGAATTAGGTTCACAACCTAGTCATCACCAAAAGTATAAAATATTTAACAATCCTTATAAGACCATTTTATGAAGGAACCAAAAGTGTAAATGGAATACAATGCACAAAAGATACTTTATATTTAACAAATCAAACAACATCCATGCCAAAAATATTCAATAATCACATTATTCATGGGTGTTATTATTTTTGGCATAACCATATTGATCCTACATTAAAAAAACTACTTGTAATGTAAGACATTTTAAATAGTTTAGCTTTGATCTAAAAGACTTATAAAACAAAGGAGGGTGGAAAAACTCTTTAGGAAACATCATAATACCAATTATTCATGGTCCTAAAGTGGTTTAAACATGGCTTTGGTTTATTCCACATTATTATACCCCAAACCCATCTAAGTATAGGATCTATGCCAACATGGTAGACACTTGGGCATGAGTAAATCACTTGTTATGATTATTATTTTGTCATCTTGTGCCACTAGATGGCAGGTGGCTAACCAAATCCCTTCTAATTCAATCATCATCAAGAATCAAGTGCATGGGAAAATCATAGCATGATGAAAGTAAGGTATTGAAGCTAGTAGAATAATTACATCTAGTGATAGCTCATCACCCAGTGTGCTCCTTTCACCTTGGCACTAAGATATCCCTAAGTGCTATAAAAACTGAGTTGAATCTTGTTAGCAAAAAAAGAGGCAATTTGGATTAATGAAGCTCTATAAGATTATTTCTATATTTTATATTTTCTCTTATCTTAGGTTTGAGAATGGACACCTTGGAGGCTCCTCATTGTAATGCCCAAGCTCACCTGTGAGCCTCTGGGCCTTAGTAGCTCTAAGACAAGTATTTGCTTAGTTTATAATAATATATGTATTATGTATTTGAACTTTTTTTAATGATGAATGGTTTTATGTGATATTTATAATAGTTTAAAGGTTTATATTTATTTTATGAATGTTAATTTCCAGTGAGATTTTGACCTAACCCATTCATGGTGTTCCTATAGCTCATGATGACATTAGCACCTTATATAGGAAAGGCTTTAAGTATAGGAAATACAATGTGCCTCACAATGATACATGTGCCAAAGTGCAATCCTAAGCCTAAGTCCCTCATTGAAGTACCCCGTTAAACCCTCCAAGTTATTGAATGATGCTAAGCTAAGGAAACCAAAGGCTTACACCCATGAAGTTATAAAACCACTTCATATCAGTTTGTGCATGATAGACGGTTGGTTCCCCCCCTTAGAATGGCTTACACCCATGAACTTACCACTACCATTTCACTAACAAAAGTCCCTAGAAGATAGAGTTGTACCATGATATAACTATCTTAACACAGGCCTTGATCCTTTCTTCGTTACGCTTTGAGTGAGTGCATAAGGTTTGTGCCTTATGTGAAGTGATTCCAGCATGGTCAAGTGATAAATGTTAAGTGCTATATGATTAATCAAGACTTGCACCATGTTGTAATAAGTATATATTTGACTTAGATAGCTAGATAAGCATTGAATAAGGATGATGGATTAAGACCCCTACTTTTATATAACATTTTGGTTCTATTACCAGCACCTATGTTAAATTTTATTACTACAATGGTGCACCAAAATGATGCTCTGACTCTCCCTTGAGAACATCAAGCATTGGCTAAAACAAGTGGAATATAACTTTGTGTTGAGGCATCCAACTTATAGAAGATAAAAACCAAAGAAGTGGGTCTAGACCCACTTGTATGATGCCCTATATGGGTTTTCTTTTGAAAACTATCAGAGTAGGTGTATCGATGGTTGGTTACTTATGTGACACATAGAATTCAAAGATATGGATAGTGCCTCAAGTGGATAAAATAACACCTAAGGGTTACTAAATAGCTATTTGATTAAATTCATAGTACTAGCATATTCTTGACCTAAAGAAGCATAATATCAATTCTTGTGTGAACCTAGAGGCACATTCTTAAGATAGTTTGGTACTAAACTTAAGAAGATGATGGTGTATTATGGATTTAAAACTATGAGAATGGAAGGATAAAGTTCTCTCATGTATGAGCAGTACAACGGGAAATAAGGGGATGTATAGGTGAAGCATAATGGAAAGGGATGAGCAAGTTGACACCTAAGATCTCAAGAGGCATGCTTATAACAAAAAGAGGCACTAGATGATGGAAGATATAGAACCTGTAAGTGTTGAGAAGACCCATAGTGAGTGATAAGGGCACGGGGAAGGATCTCTTGAATGGCAGCAACACTTAGAGGATGGAAATATTGAAGCCATAGAATAAGCCCCATAGTTTATAGGTGAAGAATGTTCAAGGTCCTTGTAAAATTTTACCATTGGAGATATGTTGGATGCACCTACCCCCTTTAGACCTATAGTGTAAGCTCATATACTATATCCCCCATAGGAAGATATAAGATTGATAACTAACCCTATTGTTAACTTAGACTTTGACTATTTTTCAAACTTAGACCATAATTTTGTCATTGAATAAGTTATCTCATATGAGGAGCTAAGTGAAGATACATTTAAACCCTTGGGTGCTAGCCTAATAGATACAATGTGAGCATAAGTATTCTAGTCTAGCTAATGTTAACTATGCAACCTAGGCAAAATCTTGGAAGAAGTGGCCTCATGCCACTAGTCGATAATATAGTGCTATCATCTTCTATGGCACCAATGGTAACAATAGGACTAGCACCTGGCCCAATGACTGGAGGTGTTAGAGGACCACTACTAGGATAAATACCAAGGGTATATGTTCTTTATATACTAGCTACTCCCCCACCCCAAATTTATTATGAGATGGTCATGCATCTACTCAAGTATCGAGGCATAGAGAATACTATAGAGCATGTGCTCAAGAGTAAACTACAATGGTGTGATCAAGGAATAACCTAGTCTGAGTGTAAGGTAACCCAGTTCATAATAACCTACCTTGATCATTCTAATACTTGGTATAGGAAGTTTGATCCTAATAAGGCTATGGTTGATTATGACACCTTAAAGGAAGATTTCTTGAAAGAGTTTGATATACCTAAGTTTGAGAAGTAGAGAATTGTCATGCTCAAGGAGATTAACCAAGGATTATCAGATAGCATGCACTTTTAAGATGCTAGATTCAATACTCTTATTTCCAAGCTCCATTATGATATTTACCCCTCCCATCATGCGTAATAGTTCATTGTAGGATTACTAGTACCATTCAAAAGGGCATTGCCCATGAAAACATTCACAAACCCTTAGGAAGCATTTGAATTTGTGCTCAGAGCCAAGGTAATTAAGAGTGATGACATAGAAATTAGTCCTTTCATAGAGGTACAAATTATGTCTATGGCCTCTTAACTATAAACACTAATCACTAGTTCAGCACAAGATGCTCAAAGTAGGTTATGGTGCACCAACTACAAAATGGAAGGCCATAATAGGAATAACTTCCCTTAAAGGAATGTACGTACATTGATTCTCAACTGTGAATCTTATCATGAGGTGAATTATGTTCACAACTACCCCTTATTGCAATGTGTTATCTAGGTTAGTATAACCACCTATTATTGGTTATACAATGCCTATACCCATACCATGACTGATTACTGTGTAATTGATGAGATGCACAAAAACATAGGGAGAGGTGCATGGTAGGCAATGACAGTAGCAAGAGGGTAGGGAGCTCAAGGGAATGAGGGCTATGGAAAGTAGAATATAGGATATGGGATGTAAAGAGGCACCCGAGGGAGAAGTGGTAGATGTGGTGGAGGAAGGTTCCCACCATGATTATTTTACAAGTGTGATTTGATCAAACACTATTAGTGTGACTACCATATGCATCCAATGTGTGGGTATTATCAAGGAACACATAGGTTAAGGAATGCCCTAACTTTTACAAAAAATTGACCCAAGGTAGGCCTAATGTAGAGAATGGAATAGGAATGATCAAGTGTGAGCATATATTAGAGAAATGGACTCCAAAGGCACAACCAATTCGCATGAATCCAATCAAAGTATAGGTAACTACTCAAAATGGACTCACCACTCAACCACCAACTATGTCAATACTAGAGTTATTCCTAAAAAATGGGGATTTGAGCCACATTAAGTGCATAACAATGCCTAAACCCAAAGTTGTGCCTTATTTAGACCTTACATTCCAAAAACACATGTTACAATAGGCTATGAGCATGATCTATAACTTGCAAGGAGAGCTCCAACTAGTGCAATAACTAGAGGTATAGGTTGTCACCTCTCACAAACAATAGGATGGTCATGAAGCTAAACTCCTATAAATAAAAGGGATGTTTTTGCTATTAAATAATTTGCTTTTAGAACATATAGGGTAGAAGTCAGTTGAAGTTGTCACACCATATATGGAAAGGGCATGAGAGATCAGGCATACCCAAAATTTGAAGTATGAACAAGAACTCTTGGTGAATGCCACCATTAATGGATGGTCTATCTGCAAGGTTCTTATTGATAGAGGCATTGAGGTTAATATCCTGACCAAGAATGCATGGGAAAAGATGGGTAGGCCAACCTTGAGGCCTTCCCCCCATTTACTTTTTATGGCCAACAAAACCTAAGCACAACCGATCATAATTCTAAAGGGTTTTATTATAGATATTATGGGTGCAAAATTCCATGTTGACTTCAAGGTAATTGAGTTAGATGAATAGAATAACTACCCAGTACTTCTAAGAAGTCTATGGTGCTACACAAACAATGTTGATATGTATTTAAAGAAGTGATATATGACCTTAAAAAATGGTAAGGAAAGGGTAGTGATTCCCTTCTCAAGTGACCAAAGACCCCCTATGTGGAGAGTGTTGATCTTGAGGATGAGATCAACCATATATATAACATTATGGTGCAGGGTGTTGAGAATCTCAACCCAACTAATCAAGGATTGTTCTCTTGGGAAGATGGGTAGTTAGCCTCAAATACCACTAATGTTGCTTGTGATTGATGGGTCAAATAGGTTTATGAGGCCACTAGTCTTAGATGTTACCTAGTGTGTACAAAGGCACCGAAGCCTATGAAAATTGGCTGGGTCAAGATTGTCCACACTCTGAAATGATGGATCCCTTATGATGAGAAGAAAGGAAAGAAGGTATTCTGCTTAGGCAAAGGTAAGCTTATGGCACTCCCAAAATTTGAAGGGAGTAACCTAGTGGATAAGTATGTCCATGATCTCAAATCATGCATCCCCAATTTAATAGACATAATAGGTGCACTAGTGTATACCTTGAGAAGCACTACCGCACATTGGTGGGTAGTGTAAAAGTCTAACTTGCCAACCTAGAAAGAGGTGAAAGTAGTCATTTACACTAGATTTAGGAGAAGTAATGATGACTTAGATATATTAGCATACTCTGGCGACTCTAATCCCATAGCGCATGTGCACCTATATAAAGAGACATGGACTGACTACGGCATGATTGCCCCAAATAACTTATGGGTGCACACCTTATATAGAACTCTAAAGATATGGGCATGAGTATGGTATGTGATCAATGAGACACACTATGAAACAACCAATTGGGATGCCCTTAAAGAGAATTTTGTACACACCTTATACTTTTCCTCATAAAACTTGGGATTGATAGAGCCATTGTAAGTAATTCAGAGGGCAATGTTTAAGGATACCACAATCTTTGAGGAGCACCTAAAAGATATGTTCAAGGAGAAAGGGTTGCTACTTCCAAATTTCTTTGAAGAATGAATGTTCAATAGTGACTTTAGTGAAGAATATGATGAAACTTGGAAGGAGCACTACTAGAAAACTCTGATAGGTAAATCAAAGCTCATATGCCAAATAGATGATAGCACTCCAAGTGAAGAAGACCTGATTCATCTTCACATAGAGACAATGAGGAAACTCAACAAATTGAGGACTCATACCATGTAATGATGAACCATACCATGCACCTATAGTTGAATTAAATTCAAATGATTATTTTTGATGTTCTCTCTGTATCCAAAAAAGTAAAACAACTATTTTAACTAGGTTAACTATTGAGAGAGTAACGACGTAATCAGGGCATTATGACCAAAGAAAAGAAATAGTGTTTGTAACTATTTTGACTTAGAATCATTAGTAACTAAGAAATTAGACAAGTGTTCTCTTGATGAAAATGAAACATCATTAATTTCATTAAGTAATGATTCTAAGATCTATGGTAATAAATCCTATTACACTATCACTTTGAGTTGCCTTTATTCTCAGTGACAATAGTTTAAGCATAAGACTGAATTAAAACATGACTTGTAAGTAATAACTCCTTTTAAACCATTTAATCATTCATTGTCTTAGGAATTGAAATGCTTCTATGTTTATATTATTATTTATAACATAAAGGATTAGTTGCTTAAGTAAAATATTCAAGTCAAGTATGATGGCAAAGTAACTGGTACAAGAAGAATAATACTCATTTGAAGTTGAAACTAAATGTAATGTTATCTTTAAAGCAAATGCACATGTAGTTAATCTTTTATAATCAAATAGTAAACTGAACCGATTAAAGTGCAACAAAGTAAAGGAAGTTATAGACCATTGTACCATAGCATAATCCTAAATAATAATAATTTAAGCAAGAAAAGTTACTCCTTTTAACAAGGTACATATTTTACTTGCTTAGTAAATATATTTACAACATATAATTATATTTCTCTAAATGTAAATTTCTCGTATAATAGAGATGGTATATGTTTAAATAAACCTTTATACTGAGCAAAATGAACATCTAGGTTCAACATTTAATAACACATTCTTACAAAATTTATAACATAACCCAATGATTTAAAACATCAAAGCTACATCTAAAATTTTAATTTTTAATCTAAGATCTAATAGAGCAAATAAATATATGAGAGTATTAAATCAATACAACTAAATTTTAAAATTATTGAAACCAATTTCATAATCTTACAGCTAAAAGTGAAACTTCCAAACTAAATATGTAATAAGGCAAATCAAATATGTAAGAGTAGTGAAGCAATGCAACTAAAATTTAAAATTATTAAACTAATTGCATACAATATAACTTAATGAAAAATACATTAATTATAATAGTATTAAATATTCCAATCGAAATTTTAACAAGTTATTTTACAAACATGTTGCATTATTGTATCAATAATAGATTAAAATCAAAAGTACAACAATAAACCAGTTGTTTGAAAAGCATTTATCTTCCTCACATGAGTCATCCTATCTCGACTCATTCTATAATCTCCCTAATTGGTACCCCTTACCACCCCCAACCATCAATTGGGATGTAGAGTCTATATTTTGAGACTTTAAGAATGTAGGCGAAGACACTAAGAGAATGAACCATTTAACTTATAGTAGTTATAATAGTGAAAATTACACATTGAAATTTCAAATATAGACATTCATAAACAACCTTGGCATCCTGGTGTTCATCTAAAGGATTGTAGAAGTCAACTATTGATTCAATTGACCTCATTGCCTCCTTCGTCATATGTTCCAGGCAATAGAAATAAATAAAACATTAGAAGCCTTGTACAAATGAGATTCAGTCATAACATGAGAAATAAAATCATATCTCTGCATTTATTTATCATCACCTATCTAGATATGGATAGTTTAGTCACTTACACCAATGACGAGGTTTCCAAATCAGATTATCAAATAGTTGGTTGCATTTAAAACCAAGTAATTCAACTGATTATAAATAAATAAATTCTTAACCCTGGGTATAAAAAATGAATCATGTAAATTACTTTTTTTTGTAAAATGACATATTCAGCCAAGTCTAATTTTTAAAAACCCCAAAACCAACAATAAGTCATTCAACAAAAACCAACAAAAAATTATACATAATTTTATCAAAACAACAACCTTAAAAATTTGAATTTGGAACAACCAAAAATTTGGGTAACAAATAACCCATGAAATGGCTAAATGAAAGAACAATTTTCTACTTAGGGGTCAAACCAGGTCGTTAATTCTAACGAGGTGAAAAAAACACCAAAATTTTTATCCTAGGTCAACTCAATTTGCCATTTTTTAGAAATATGAAATAAATAAAAATTATAAACATTTAATAATGACTCATTGTGATTTTAAAACAAGATTTTCCTAAAACCAAATAATTTTTTTGCAAACCTAGAATCTAAAACTATATTTTTAGCAGCCATTGAGGGAATATTGGATATTTTTGTAAAATAAATCCCTCTACAAACCCTTGAAAGTTCATCAAGAATTCATATGACTTCCTTATGGACCTGTAAGTAAATTTTTTCTATATTTACTTACCCTCAAATCTGGAAATAAAAATTCTTTGCAAGAAAAATAAAATGCAAAAACTTACTTGTTTTTCTTGCAAACAATGGAGGAGAAGACATAATTTTTTTTGTTTACTTCCTTACCACACCCTCCTTATCTAGTTATGGCCTTAGCAGGTCATTTTCTCTCCTCATCAAGAAATTTATGCCCCCAAATCTCCCCATACCACTGCCATGAGGGTTTCATTTCTTCCTCCCCTTTTCCATGCCTCCCTTTCATCCTTCCCCCAACTAACCCATCAAGCCAACCAAAACAAAGTCGCATTGAGGGTTGATCTAATCTCCTCCCAAATGCCCAAGCCATAATGCAAAAATCTGATTTTGTCCAAGACCAAATAAATTGCCATAATAAGATTGGATAGGGGTTAAAATCCCATGAGCCATAGTGATTATGGAAAATATTTTATTTTTGTCAAAATAATAAATAATTACTAATTTGACTTAGAAGTAAATCCACTAGGGTCCCTTTTGCTATGAGTCTGGAAGGGGAGAGTGATGAGAGAGGGGGGATATAAAACAATGCGAAGGCACAGCCAAGCATACAATAAGGATTTAATAAAATAATAATGACAATAACAATTCTATATTTAGTCAAGACATGTGAAGCCATGACATAGAACAAGCTAAGCAAGGAATAGACATGCCTAAGCTCATATAATAATGGAATAATCATATATTCATAAAAAGATCAAAATAACCACTGAAGTAATCACAAACTAAACCATCGTAATGACCACAACATAATAAACCAAAATTGACATAAACAAACAACACAAGCAATCCCAAAATCATTAAAATTGACAAGTGAAGACAAGCAAAATGCATGAGGAAAAAGTCAAGAAGATGATCAAAATAAAAATATAAAATGACGGATTACTACAAGTTTTTTGTTCATTATTTTATGCCCTTTTACTTGTGTTAGTTGTCTTTATTCCTTATCCCCTAAATATCAGAATCCATATCCAACCTAGCTCATTTCACCTATACCTGCACCCACAAATGGCATCAATAGTACTTATAATATATAATTGTATGCAAAGTATAAATGAATAGCATTACGTAGAAAATTAAAAATTAGGACCAAATAACTCATATACAAAAAGAAACTCTACCTGTAGCATTTTGTCTAATATCTAAAAAAACATAAAAATATCAGTTCCAAATAGTGTTGAATAGTGTAAAAGTATGTTGAAATAATGTATAACAGTATATAAATAGAATATATAGATAGATTATAACAGATAAAGAGTTTTTTCCTAGATTGAGTTATTTGAATTGGATGAAGGTATTATCATTCTAGAACCTAAGGAAATCCTTCATACATTCACAAAAGGCTATGAAGTAGAGAGATTAAGGAGTATATGATTAAGTGGAAGCGTCTAAATCATGAAGATGCAACATGGGAGGATGAATATTTATTGCAACAACATCTAGAGTTAATCCTGTAGAAGGCTTTTTGAAAATTTAGATTAAACTAATATAATTCAATCACTCAAACATCAAACTACTTATGCAAAGTATAAGGCCATTAAGTTCTAATTCAAAAATATGAATTCACAAATTCAAACAAGCATTACAATCCTAAAGTTAAGTGTTCCAAACCATTATTAAATAAATTAAAAAGATAAGATGATGAGATTGCTTATCTTGACTCAAATATTTGACATATTGATGTTTCTTGATCAATGATGTTGATGATTGATTCATGGACATAGATTCAATGCTTGGTTGCTAGTTAAGATTGTTAATTGGACATGGATTCCTCACAAGATTTTTAGATCAATAGTTAGCTCCAATGGAGGATGGAGGTTGTTTAAATAAATTTTGTAGGGAAATATCAATGGATGAGATTTGAAGTTGGATGAGGGAGATCAAGAATTGAGGTTTATTAAAGGGATCTAAAATTCTTTGGAAGCCTATAGATTTAGAGGCTTTTAGAGAGGAGGGGTGAGAATAAATAAGGTTTTATATTTGGAGGGTTCTAGAATCCTTTTTAGGGTTAATGATGATTAGAGGGAGGCTAGGTGAGTGTTAGGTGGGATTAAAAAGTGATTAGGTCATGACTAGGGGAGTAGGCTTGTAGGAAAGCCTAGGAGTATGTTAGTGTAGGTGGATAGGTGGGCCATGGGAATTTAAAATTAATTTTTATTAAAATTATACAACTCAATCACTCAAACATTAAAATACTTATGCAAAGTCTAGATCCATTAATTTTTAATGAAAAAAGATGAATTCACAAATTTAAATAAACATTACAATCCTAAAGTTAAGTGCTTTGAACCATGATTAAACGGATTAAAAATATAAGATGATGAGATTGCTTACCTTGACTCAGATATTTGACATAGTGATGTTGATTGATCAATGATGTTGATGATTGATTCATGGGCATGGATTCAATGCTTGGTTGCTAGTTAAGATTGTTAATTGGATATGGATTCCTCACAAGCTTTCTAGATCAATAGTTAGCTCCAATGGAGGATGGAGTTTGTTTAAATAGATTTTGGATGGAGATATCAATGGATGATATTTGAATTTGGATGAGAGAGATTAAGGGTTGAGATTTATTTAAGGAATTTAAAATTCCTTGGAAGCCTCTAGATTTAGAGGCTTCTAGAGAGGAGGGGTGAGAATAAAGAAGGTTCTAGATTTGGAGGGTTCTAGAATCCTTATTAGGGTTAATAATGATTAGAGGGAGGTTAGGTGAGTGTTAGGTGAGATTAGAAAGTGATTAGGTCATGACTAGGAGAGTAGGCTTATGTGAAATCCTAGGGGTAGGCTAGTGTAGGTGGGTAAGTGGGTCATGGGAATTTAAAATTCCCAAATAATAGATAAGTGGGGATTAGGATAGGATAAATAGATGATTAGGTGAATTAATGATGGATTAGGATAGAATAAGGTTAGTATATGAAGAAATATTGAGGGGGAACATTAGATAAATGACTAAAAAGGGGGGATAAATTAGTAGGATTAAATAAGATGAACAAAATTAGTGTCAACTAATAAGATTATTAGTGACATTAAATTAAGCAAGTAGATTTAGGTTCATACATTTTTCCCCTCTTTGAAAAGGCATTGTGAGTAGATGAATTGGAGGGAGTAATGGCCTTTCAAATAAAAACCATGTTATATATGATGTTAGTGGATATGATGCCCCCTCGAGGGGACATGCAAGGAAGAATGAGATGGATGGCCACTCAAAAGAAGAAGTGAGGGGTGGGATGAGATGTATAGACAAGGGTTTGGGATGTTAGATGTGAGATATAATATGAGGAATATGAATTCAACTTGAGTAATGAGATACATATTGATGATGCCCCTGGAAAGGATATATACATAGGGAGATGAGATGACTAGGTCACAATTTTTGACACACCCTAAGGGGAATCAACCATAACATGATGATTATAGGATTAAAAGGCCATAATCTTTAGATGTATTGTAAGGAAAGATGCATGTAAGGGAGATTTATAGGCCAATATAAGATGATGATTTAATAATGATGGGTGTTGCTCAAAGCTAAAGTTGAATGATATGATGAAGATGATGATAGAGAAGAATTTATATGATTAAGTGACCAATGAGTAGCGATGATGCCCCTAACAAAGATATATTCAAGGGAGTGAGAGAGGATATAGTGGCTGAGCTATCCTTGGGCACTGAAAAGTGGTCAAGTGCTACCTATATAGTTTATAAAGACCTCAGGCTAATGTAGTTATGATGAGAGGATAGAGGATGATGATGAAGAAGATTAGTGATTAGAGGATGATGACCTAGAGGATGAGATGAGAATAAAAGGTTGGATGTTAGTCATATGAGCTAAGAATATGAACTTAGTGATGGGAGGAAGGATGATTAGATGATGAGATAAATTATGAGGGTGTATATGGTCAATCCATCACAATTGTCATAAGGCTCATCATAGTCTAATCAATCTAATAAATATGGCACTTGGTAGTATGCCCCATGATATAAGAATAACTAAGAGGACATGGTGCCAAAGTACATGGGAAAATAATGAAATTTGTGTCCTTGAGGGCACTTATAAGAATTATTATAGATTTGGGTGACCTCATAGCATCCCCATTCATTTCCCAGTAGACAAAAAGAGACAAAGACAATCAAATATTTTCATGATAAAAACATGCAAAACAAGATAAACAGAACAAACAAGTAACACACACAAGTATCTATATGTAGTGTCACAATGTCTTGTCCAATGATGGGATGAATGATTGGGTGATAGGTTGGATTAGGATTTGACTATGGACTAAGCATAGACATG
Source organism: Torreya grandis (assembly GCA_037957365.1). Classification (NCBI taxonomy): domain Eukaryota; kingdom Viridiplantae; phylum Streptophyta; class Pinopsida; order Cupressales; family Taxaceae; genus Torreya; species Torreya grandis. The sequence continues at coordinate 1,019,732 of JARHVA010005147.1, forward strand.
GATTTGGAGAGGATGATCATGATTAAGATTATGATGAGGATAAGGATTTGGATGAGGATATAGATGAGATGTTGCCCCTAGTTTAGGATAGAAGGATGGATGACATGATAAGGTCTTTGAATACCGATATGGTCTTTTAATTAAATTGAAAAGTGGCCAAGGAAGGTGTTTTACAAAAGTGATGACCAAGGATTACCACCAGATAAGGCCCTACAAGAATCCAATTTATCAAGGAGACTAGGAGATGATGGGATCAAATATCTTTCATACTAGAAAAGAGTGATTTGATGGGTGCTAGAAAAGAGTGATTTGATGGGGATTAGGGAGGCATAGTGGATCATTAATGATGTGTGAGGGATTAAGGGGATACTAGGCATCATATTCCTCATAAAGTTCATGAGGATCCCTAGCCTCAATGTCAGAGAAAATGTCCTCAATAATCTCAAAAGGATCACTAAGGTTAGATGTAGTATGTGCATCTAAAGTAGAATCAGATCCATTCTAATAATCTTCAATATATAAAGCTTGAAAAAACTTTGTTATGAATTCGTCATCTTGATTAGGGTCCAAAGGTATGTTTGGTGATTGATTATCATCCAGATTAGAGGTATCTTCAAAAGCGAAGGCATAGTGATCATCTATTGTAATATTGATTAAGGATGATGTTTATGATGAGGAATCTCAAAAACTGGTGTTGCATATGACCCTGATGTACATGGTTTCAATGTTTACTATGGTGTACATGACTTTATACTGATAATAAAAGAGTGATTATCCACAATTGTCCTCTCAACATGGGGTATTGGATGTGATGGGAGAGAGGGAGAGGATGGAGGAATGATGGACTGAGCAAAGATAGGTCCATAAAAGGGATTATGAGATATAGGGGGACTAGGTGTATGGGAAATGGACTTGTGGTTGATGGATGATTGATCAATGATGGGGGGATTATGAAAGAGTGATAAGATGTCTTGACCTTAGCTTGGAAGGGGAAGGGCTTGATCATGATCAAAAATGGAATCTTGGCATTCCTCTTTTTGTTCACTCAAGGAGATAGACTCATGTGGTTCATCCTAAATCACTATGTCACCATGGTCAATGAGATCTTAGACATAATCATAGAAATTTTGACATCATTTAATGGAATTCCCCCAAGTTCGATGATATCTAAAATATCGGTTTGCTTTATACCATGAGGGCTTAGGCTTGGTGGGATCAAGATGTCATTTGGGTGGATAGACCATCATGTCAACATTTACTAGTTGTTATAAAAGGGATTCCAAGGATATAGGAAGGGGAGTATAAGGACCCACTTCACTTTGTGAATTTGATGTGAAAGTATTGGACTTGAGATCCAATAATGTTTGATGTGACTGGGTGAATGGACAGGTGGCCAAGATTGGATTATGTTTGCTAGTAGAAAATGGGTTATGACTAGGGGATGGAGGATGTACATGAGACTTAAATTAAGGGGTTTTCCCTAGAGGTGAAATGGATTGAAGGGTGTCTACACCTTTGGGAAGTGGGACACCCATCGTAAGGAACTGCAAGAGGATCTCATCCTTGTTGGAAACTATGTATTGTTCTATGAGAGCAAGGTCTAACTTCAAGGTGGTGGGTGACAAAGGATGAGGGACTTATTGGGATAGAGCATTGGATTTGAAAGTGATGTTATTAGATAAAGTATTTGACTGTGGACAAGTACGAATGGAGGGTAAGGGGATTTGAATAGGGCTAGTGAATGAGGATAAGGTTTGATGGTGGACTTGTTTGGGAGGGAATTTTAGGCTTGTGGGGTCAAAATCATTAGGAAAATGAGCACCCATCTTTCATATCTACAAGAGGAATTCATCTTTATTCTTTATTATGTATTAATTGATTAGGGTGAGTTCATCTAGGAATGTCGGGATTGATTTTGATGGGCTAGGGGATTGTGGATGGAGAAGGACGTGGGATGGTGATTTAGGGTGAATGGGATCAAGGTTAGTAGGAAGGTGAGCACCCACTTCTAGTGCTCATAAAAGGAATTCATCATTGTTTTTTAATATGTATTGGTCTACACAAATTGGGTCCAAATCCATGACGATAGTTGATAAAATATGGGGGCCAATATGGAGGTAGATTAAGGATTAGATATGGCTTTTTAAACAAATTAGGTTCGAAGGACCAAACTAGAATGACAAGTGATGATGAAGATAAGGTGGTTGAGATGTGATAGAAATGATATAGGATGAGGATCAAATTTTGAACTGATAGCATAATTGGTGCTAACAACCTATCAACAATGCCTAGTTTTCAAACTAGTAAAAGGATTGAGGGTTTTATGGGTGCCTAGGTTCAAACTAGCAAGAGGATGATATGAGGGTTGCTAGTTATGAGTAGGCAAGGATGATATAGACTAAATTGATGATGATGGGTTGCTAGACTAAAACTGACAAAGTAATAGGATGCTAGCAGGATATCGACTAGGTATGAAATCTGATCAATAGTGATAATGGACTAGGATGATATGAAAAGATAAAGGACTAGCTCAAAACCTTAAACCAATTTGCTCAAGATGGGATGGGGTAGGATTATGTGATGAAGGTGATGAGATTAGTGATGATGAAATGACTAAGGGTGATAGGGATGTTGTGAACCCATATATGACCTAAAGAGCCAACTAGGATAGGACAAGGTTAGATTAAATGGGTGATAAAGACAAGGTCAAGACAAATGATGATGGGTAGAGTGGACTTAGGATAGGATGTGGATGATGAAACAAAATGGGTTTGGGATAGGTATCAGTATGATTAATGATGAGGGAGACTAGGATAAGATGTGACTAGAAAGATGTACAAGAGAAAAATTATATATTAGACAAGATATAGGTGATGGGGATGTGGTCAATGATGAGTGGATAATGGTTAGACTAGGAGGAGGTGAAGACAAGGTGGTGATAAAATGTGCCTAGGATGGGATGAAGACAAGATGGGGGATGGGATAGGATAATACACGGATAATATGTTCAATGGGATGATGATAAGGATGTGCAAGACATGATTAGAATATGTAGATGATAGGGGACGATCAAGGATGGGTGGATATGGTTAGACTAGGATGAGAGTAAGACAAAAGTATAATATGTACAAGATGATGTCTAGGATGTATAAGATGAGATATTGGTGATGGGGGTGTGACTAATGATGAGTGGTTATAATGATAAGAGGGGATAAAAGGATGTAAAAAAGAACAATGATATGTACAAGAGGGTAAGGCAAGGATATACAAGATGATGATTGTAATATGTAGGTGATGAGGATTGATCAATGATGAGTGGAGATGGTTAGACTAAGAGTGGATGAATACAAGGTCAAGACAAGTGATGGGGTAGGGACTTAGGATAAGATGTGGATGATATATGATTTAGGATATGTAAGTGACAGGTAGGGTCTAATGATAGGATGTAAATATGTACCAAGTATGTACAAGAGGGTGATGAGGTAAGGATGTATAAGACAAGATGTAGGTGATGGGGATGTGATTAATGATGGGATAAAGACAAGATTTGGGATGGGATAGGATAATGAAAATGATATAAGAAGATGATAACAAGGATGTACAAGGAGATATGATGGGATAAGGATGTGTAAGTTGATAGATATAATGAGGCAAAAATATACAAGCTAGGTAGTGCAAAGACCTATATAGGTATATAGGTTTGGGTGAAAACGCTGACTCGGCTCAAAAACAACATTGGTTTAACACAACACACAACAAATAAATCAATCCACAATCCTATGATTAGTAAACTAGTGGGTGTGTAACTTGATTCCTATACCATCAAACGACTTCACAGGTGAGGTTGTAGGCTGGTGACCTATTACAGAATCAACTAAACCCTTTTGAGCCTATTTTCACATGATGACTATTTAGGAGATGATACTAACTCTGGTAGAAATAGGCCTGTTATGATTGAAGGCTCCTAATCCAGGTATACACAAGGGTTTCTAGGTGCTTCCCTTATACACGTGAAGGTACAGTGAGACCCAAGTCTATATAAGATGTTGTTTGACTGCCTTACATATTTGAGTTTAATCACACCTCACTCCATGGAACTCTTTATGGAAAATTTTACTTAGGCACATAATGATAGCTCTTCTGATTTTTGGACTCCGTTAAAACATGGAGTTTGGACTAGTGCGTGGTGGTAAAATCCATGATCACTAGCCCCCTAAAAAAAAAGGAGGATTTATAGGTGGTTTTTGATCCCCCAAGAATCACCACAAGGATGCGAGGGGGAGAGCATACACCGATCATAGCCCTCAAAATACAAACAAGCAAACAAAAAGATTAATTAACCATTTAAGATTAAGATGTGAGATATTTACAAGACAAAAGACAATAATATACAAAACAAAGAGATATACAACAAGATGATGCTATATGCAAGACAAGATAGATGATGAAAATGATTCAAAAATGATTTTTAAGGTGCCATAAAGAGTCTTTAACAAGTAGCCTGTAAGCACATGATTAGTAGTTTTTAGATTTACATGTTTTGACAAGCGACTCTGCAAAAAAATATTGTTAGTAGTTTTAAATGTTAGCTAGAAATGATCGAACATGTAAGTACATGTCAAATCAAATAAAACTAGATGAATGATTTTTGTATCAAATTTAAAAACTAATCAACCTACAAAATAAATGATTTTGATCATTTTGTGGAGATGACAAGACCACAATGAAAAATGTTAGTAGTTTGATTCCTTTGACGATCATGAATATCTAGATATTAAAAGTTCCACCCTTTGGTATTACAATATAGCTAAAATAATATGATCAAATTAATAATAGAAAGGCTAGTCGATTAAATTACCAACCATCTCATATTACTTTCTAAAAGAAAAGTCTAAAATGGTAATATTAAAACATGTGACATTAACGACTTAGTGACTATTAAAATAATATTCTAAGTAAAACCTTTTAGCCGTATGTCTAAAACCTTTTCGAACTTGTCAAACCAAAATGAAACCCAATCAAACTAGGACAAATGGGTGGTGGACGTATTTAAAAATCATAATAATTATTGTTGATGAATTTCATGAAATATTTTGAAAACCGTTATAATTATTTTTAACATTGACAGATCTCACGTTATAATTTTCTTTTGATGTTAACAGATCTTGAGAAATATTTGAAACACATTATAATCTTCTTTTGGTGTTGACAGATCTCGAGAAATATTTGAAACATGTTATAATCTTCTTTTTGACGTTGATAGATCTCAGGAAATATTTGAAATGTGTTATACTTTTCTTCAGCTATGTGATAGTTTGGCATTTAACCCTATGACCAATTGAGACACCTAATGGGTGATATTAATGCTTGTCTCTTGGAATGGATAGGTGTGGGAGTAGAGGCAAAATCTTCCCTTGTGGCATGGCATGGCATGGTAGAGGATTAATCTCAAAAGAGTTGTAAGGGATCTACAAATACTACACCCCATTTGCCAATCATGCGTATCTCTCGAGATTCAATGCACAAGAGACATGTAATGGAAGGAAAAAATAAGCAATGGAGGAAGAAGCAAAAGTATGAGTTGGGAAGGCACCCTGCTATGACAAAGCTTTCAAGTAATAAGATAGTTAGAAGGGTACAAGTGCGAGGAGGAAATGTGCAATGAAGAGCTCTGAGGCTAGAAATAGGCAACTATTCATGGGGATCTAAGGTGGAAGAGTGGAGATGAAGATATAAACATAAGCATGACTCAAAGTAGCATGTAATTTGTATGCTGCTAAAACCCTAATGTAAAACACCAAAACAACCAATATTTTTCATAATTTTTTAGTTCGTTGCCCACCTTAATCATGAGTTCTTAGTGATTTTTCTGATTTCAGCCATTTTAGTAATATGAACTACTTGACTATTTTCATTTTTCATCATGTTCATTCTAGAGGCTTATAGAGAGATAATGCTTTACTCTTCCCTACTTTGGTCGATGGAGGACGAGTGGTAGAAGATGTAGATCCATTAACAAAATGCCTCAAAAATGCCAACATCTTATGGATTGTAATGATTATAAAAAACACGCAAGATAGATTTGGTGAAAAATGCTTTGGAAATTATGCAAATCGATAGGTGTAAGACCAAACTTTATCACATCTACTAGCACCTTCTCAACATACAACAATAAATGAGCTTTAAAATAGGGTAAGGACATCCATCAAATCATAAGGTGAAGTGGATTTTTTGTTTAATGCAATTGAGCTAATATTATAACGAACTACAAATATTAAAAGGCCAAGCCAAAGATAATGACGAAGCACAATAGTGTTGGAATGAGTCTAGGACAAACTTTGCACACAAGGAACAAAAAAAATACTGTAACCAGATTTTATAATATTACATGGTTTGTGAAATATTTGGACCAAATGCACACATATCAGTTTGATATAGTGCCTAAGAGACCTAAGAGACTTAACAAATTTTTAAGTTTTTTATATATTTGATATAATAGAGTAGATCAATAAATAATAGTACAGGATGAGCTCAACTAAAATCACAGGCTATTACCAAAAAAGGAGAAAAATACAATAATGTGAAAAATACGAAACCTAGAGCCACCAAAAAATTTCTTCAATCTAACCTGTAAATCTCAAGCAAACATACATAAGGAAGAAAATGTCACTTTAAAAGGAGTCAGTCCCACGGTGGTCACCATTTTGTAGAAGAATTTTTGAGCTTTTTTATTAAACTTACACAATTCATTCACTCAAACATCAAACTACTTATGCAAAGTCTAGAGCCATTAAGTTCTAATGCAAAAATATGAATTCACAAATTCAAACAAACATTATAATCTTAAACCTAAGTGCTCCAAACCATGATTAAACAGATTAAAAAGATAAGATGATGAGATTGCTTACCTTGACTTAGATATTTGACATAGTGATGTTTCTTGATTAATTATGTTGATGATTGATTCATAAACATGGATTCAATGCTTGGTTGCTAGTTAAGATTGATAATTGGACATGGATTCCTCACAAGCTTTCTAAATCAATAGTTATCTCCAATGGAGGATGGAGGTTGTTTAAATAGATTTTAGAGGGAGAGATCAATGGATGAGATTTGAAGTTGGATGAGGGAGATCAAGGGTTGAAGTTTATTTAAGGACTTTAAAATTCATTAGAAGCCTCTAGATTTATAGAGGAGGGATGAGAATAAAGAAGGTTCTAGATTTGGAGGGTTCTATAATCCTTCTTAGGGTTAATGATGATTAGAGGGATGTTAGGTGAGTGTTAGGTGGGATTAGAAAGTGATTAGGTCATGACTAGGGGAGTAGGCTTGTAGGAAATCCTATGAGTAGGTTAGTGTAGGTGGGTAGATGGGTCATAGGAATTTAAAATTTCTAAATAATAGATAAGCGGGGATTAGGATATGATAAAGAGATGATTAGGTGAATTAATGATGAAGTAAGATAGAATAAGGTTAGTAGATGAATAAATATTGAGGGGGAACATTAGATAGATGACTAAGAAGGGGGATAAATTAATGGGATTAAATAAGATGAACAAAATTAGTGTCGACTAATAGGATTATTAGTGACATTAAATCAAGCGAGCGAATTTAGATGCATATAGATCTAACATTGAGGGCATCATTTTTTTGAAGAGACATGCTACACCTTTAACCTATAGTGCATCTAGGGATATGTGTGGCCAACATGTGGCTTACATATCTTTCATATTATCTTATTATGTTTCTTTATGTTCTTAGTATGGTCAACCTACATAATAACTATGGATAAGTAGAGTATATATTGGAGGTAGTGGTTAATATTTTATCATCATATTGCGAATTCTATTTTTATTCTGTTATCATGGAGGTTTCTCCCTCAAAGCATTTCAGTCATTATTATCAAGTATTCTACATTTTGTTAATTATTATTGTAAATTTAATTATTTTACTCTTAGTTATTCGATATATTATTCTATTATTGCAAAACATCTAAGTAATTTTATTATTTTTTATTATGTCTTCATCCCACGGGATGATACTCCTCTCGTGGAATTAAATCCACCTTGTTCCCTTAATGGGGATGACAATCATCTCTTCCTTCTAGACAATCTCTAAAAATCTTTCTTACTTTACTTCGCTTCTACCTTCAAAACTAGTTGATAGGTATTTCCATGTTATGAATTCTATGCATGCTTAATTCATATTGAATAGAAAATTTTAAACCATTTACAAACTTGACAACCATTTTATCACATATTTATTCATTCTCCACTTGAATGGATAGTTTTTAAAATTCATTTGTGTAGTCTTGTACACTATACTTCTTTTGCCACAGGTTATGAAATCTTTAGTAAAGTGTCTATGAATAGTCCACACAGAGGAATTTTTCTCTCAACTTCTCCATTTTACTCTAGGTCTTGATCTATTGCTTACACTTCCTTTATCTTTCCTTTTGTAAATGATCCCACCATATTATGGCATGTCCCTTCAATTTGGTACATGTAAATTTCACCTTCTTCTCCTCCACCATATTTTTCCACTCAAAAAACTTTTCCATGCTATTCAACTAGTCTATCAGCGCCTCTAGTTTTAGGCTACTCCCATACTCTAAAACTTTAACTTTTATTCATTCATTCTTTCCTTCTAATTCCCTGACTAGTCTTTTTTTAAATGATTGTGGCTCCTTTTGTTCTTCCTCCTCTTGTTGAATCTATGCTTCATGCTCTCTTTTTTTATTAAGTTTATCTCCTATTTTTCTTGCTTGATGGCTTGTAATAATTCCTATAATCTCTCCCACTCTCCCCTGCAAATCTTGCAGATTCCTATTGATTTGAGCACAACGTCCTTTTCTTGTCATCTTTCTTCTCAAAAACTTATTTTTCAAAACAATAATTTCTACAAAACAAAATTTTAAACACAAGAAAAATTCATACACAATGTTACAATCAACTCTTCCTTAAAATTAAAAATTTAAACACAAAAAAAATTCATACACAGTGTTACCTTCAACTCTTTTTCCCTAGAGTTGAACAAGCTCTGATAGCAAATGATTGAGTGATCCAAAACTCAGAAGTTCTGGTTGACGAAGATTGCAATAGCACAAAAAAAACACAATAATAATGAACTCTCTTGGAAGAGACATCGTATTACTTACGGCTCGCAATACAAATGTAGGCTTATCTCTGAGAAGAGGTGTCTTGCCAAAACATACGCTTATCTCTGAGAAGAGATGTTTGTCCTCCCCTTTCGGGTTACAATACATTTATACATATTCTTGAAGGCCACCTCAGGGGATTGCGTGGCTCGAGGCATTAACGGTGATGACTGAACAAAACAACACTCGAGGATATAATCACTCGCAGCATTAAAACAATACAATGCTCGAGGATATAATCGCTCGTAGCATTAAAACAATACAATGCTCAAGGATATGATCGCTCGAAGACCAACACAGAATGAAAACAATACAACAGTCGAGGCACTGACTGCCACCTAACTACCACCGAGGACAAAACCTAATGAAAATGATACACAGTCGAGGAGCTGACTGCCACCTAACTGCCACCAAATGGTCACCTCGAATGGTTGCCTGGATCATTCCTCCCTCCTTGAAAAGCAATGGTCTCCATTGTGTCAAGATTCCCTGTCAGGTGGGGTAGCTGTGTCTTGATGTGATTCGCTATGAGCCACTCACCTTGGTGGCTAAGCTGGCCTCTCCTGACCACTCGATACAGCAGAATAGAGCATCCTCTTGTTGTCTTCATCCAAGTATCCACAATCTGATCCTCTTCTACCGGAGCAAGACTCTGTGGATCAAGCTCATTAATGTCTAGTTGTTCTGCCACAACTGAAGTGTCTAATAGAGGTGGGTGATATGGTTTGGTTACGGCTTGCAGGCCCACATAGAAAGATTTGGCCTCTGCAATGGATTCCTATGGCTTGACCACCATGAAAACAAATTTCTTGGTGCTAAGCATAGAGACAGATGTGGAAGGTGGTACTTTTGGTACCCTGTAGCACCGTGTTCCAAGAGTGAGAGTGATCCGTCTAGTTCTTGATTCGTATATACCATGTCGATCATACATGAATGGCTGTCTAAAGAGTACATCACAAATATCTAGATTGACCACATCACATAAGACCTCATCTTGGAAAGGTTGTATTGCATATGAGAGAAGACATTGGTGGGTGACACGGAGGTCTCTTCCTAGGCTCAACCATCCAATACTGTATGGTTTTGGGTGAGGCTTCATGGACAGATTTAGGCTTTTCACAACATTAGTAGAGATTAAATTCTTTTGACTTCCGCTATCAAGAATGAAATGCAGAGGCTTACCTTTCACCCATAACTTAGAGTGAAACAACCTTTCCTTGTCATCTAACATCTCGTCGTGTGTCTGTGATGAAGCTACAATGGCTTCAGGATCAGCATCTATAATTTCTTCCTCAACCTCTTCGACTGCAGGGTCTGTATGAGGTAGAGCAGTAGATGTTGAGGATGGTGACTCAGAAAGCAGTGATTTGATAGCTTGACATTCTTCTTTGGAGTGAGTTCCAGATTTGTGATAACCACACCACTTCCCGGTCTTTCCTTCCTTTTGCTTCCAATTTTGACCTTCTTTATCACTTTTCCACTTTGCAAACTGATTCTTTATATCCATTCTTCCATGCTTCTGCTCAATCTTTACTGCGAACTTGTATGCCTCACCGATGGTTTCCAAATTGAAGAGATCCATCTCCCCTCGGATGTACCATTGTAGTCCACCACGATATTTGAGAGTTTTATGTTTCTCACTGTCTTCAATGCCCAGTCTTGCAGACAAAGAATGAAAAGCGTCTGTGTAATCTTGAACAGATTAGTCCTTGCCTTGGCGGAGTTGTTGCCAATGTATGTAGAGATCATCATACGCGTCGAGGGGATAGTATTCTTCTTTTACTGCTTCCGTAAAATCATCCCAGGTGGGTTCCACCCTAAGGTCAATGATATCCGAATTGAACCTCTTTTTGTACACTTCCCACTAGTTTTTCACGGGCCATGATGATTTTAGAAGAGCAAAAGTGATCTTTTCTCCATCGGTGAACTTATTTACCGAGAAGTAGGACGACAGTTGGTCCAACCAATTTTCCACCACATCAGCATTGATTTTGCCTTCAAATGTGGGAATATCAAAATTTACCTAAACCTTGAAGGGTGTTGGGGCACTGAAAGGAAAATCCCTTGATGAGGAGCCCGGTTGTGTAGCCGCAGAGCCAAAATTTCCCATCGAAAGTGTTTGAAGAATTTGAGCAAATTGTTGGAGCATCTGCGCTTGTTGCCGTTGGAGGGCTTCATTCACCATTTCCTTGAAAGGATCGGATGTCTCGGTGTCGTCTGCCATTTGAGGTTGTTTGGGGCACACAAGGGGAGCGTCTGGAAGCTTTGTCGCTTCCCACCCAAGTTTCCTGTATCCTGACCTCGTCCTTGGGAACATACACTTCTCAAGACAAACCGCTCTAATACCACTGATCCAAAACTCAGAAGTTCTGGTTGACGAAGATTGCAATAGCACAAAAACAACACAATAACAATGAACTCTCTTGGAAGAGACGTCGTATTACTTACGGCTCGCAATACAAATGTAGGCTTATCTCTGAGAAGAGATGTCTTGCCAAAACATACGCTTATCTCTGAGAAGAGATGTCTGTCCTCCCCTTTCGGGTTACAATACATTTATACATATTCTTGAAGGCCACCTCAGGAGATTGCGTGGCTCGAGGCATTAACGGTGACGATTGAACAAAACAACGCTCGAGGATATAATCGTTTGCAGCATTAAAATAATACAATGCTCGAGGATATAATCACTCACAGCATTAAAACAATACAATGCTCGAGGATATGATCGCTCGAGGACCAACACAGAATGAAAATAATACAATAGTCAAGGCGCTGACTGCCACCTAACTACCACCGAGGACAAAACCTAATGAAAATGATACACAGTCGAGGAGCTGACTGCCACCTAATTGCCACCGAATGGTCACCTCGAATGGTTGCCTGGATCATTCCTCCCTCCTTGAAAAGCAATGGTCTCCATTGTGTCAAGATTCCCCGTGAGGTGGGGTAGCTATGTCTTGATGTGATTCGCTATGAGCCACTCACCTTGGTGGCTAAGCTGGCCTCTCCTGACCACTCGATACAGCGGAATAGAGCATCCTCTTGTTGTCTTCATCCAAGTATCCACAATCTGATCCTCTTCTACCGGAGCAAGACTTTGTGGATCAAGCTCATTAATGTCTAGTTGTTCTGCCACAACTGAAGTGTCTAATAGAGGTGGGTGATATGGTTTGGTTACGGCATGCAGGCCCACATAGAAAGATTCAGCCTCTACAATGGATTCTTGTGGCTTGACCACCATGAAAACAAATTTCTTGGTGCTAAGCATAGAGACGGATGTGGAAGGTGGTACTTTTGGTACCCTGTAGCGCCGTGTTCCAAGAGTGAGAGTGATCCGTCTAGTTCTTGATTCGTATATACCATGTCGATCATACATGAATGGCTGTCCAAAGAGTACATCACAAATATCTAGATTGACCACATCACATAAGACCTCATCTTGGAAAGGTTGTATTGCATATGAGAGAAGACATTGGTGGGTGACACGGAGGTCTCTTCCTAGGCTCAACCATCCAATACTGTATGGTTTTGGGTGAGGCTTCATGGACAGATTTAGGCTTTTCACAACATTAGTAGAGATTAAATTCTTTTGACTTCCACTATCAAGAATGAAATGCAGAGGCTTACCTTTCACCCATAACTTATAGTGAAACAACCTTTCCTTGTCATCTAACATCTCGTCGTGTGTCTGTGATGAAGCTACAATGGCTTCAAGATCAACATCTATAATTTCTTCCTCAACCTCTTCGACTGCAGGGTCTGTATGAGGTAGAGCAGTAGATGTTGAGGATGGTGACTCAGAAAGCAGTGATTTGATAGCTCGACATTCTTCTTTGGAGTGAGTTCCAGATTTGTGATAACCACACCACTTCCCGGTCTTTCCTTCCTTTTGCTTCCAATTTTGAGCTTCTTTATCACTTTTCCACTTTGCAAACTGATTCTTTATATCCATTCTTCCATGCTTCTGCTCAATCTTTACTGCGAACTTGTATGCCTCACCGATGGTTTCCAAATTGAAGAGATCCATCTCCCCTCGGATGTACCATTGTAGTCCACCACGATATTTGAGAGTTTTATGTTTCTCACTATCTTTAATGCCCAGTCTTGTAGACAAAGAATGATAAGCGTCTGTGTAATCTTGCACAGATTAGTCCTTGCTTTGGTGGAGTTATTGCCACTGTATGTAGAGATCATCATACGCGTTGAGGGGATAGTATTCTTCTTTTACTGCTTCCGTAAAATCATCCCAGGTGGGTTCCACCCTAAGGCCAATGATATTTGAATTGAACCTCTTTTTGTACACTTCCCACCAGTTTTTCGCGGGCCATGATGATTTTAGAAGAGAAAAAGTGATATTTTCTCCATCGGTGAACTTATTTACCGAGAAGTAGGACGACAGTTGGTCCAACCAATTTTCCACCACATCAGCATTGATTTTGCCTTCAAATGTGGGAATATCAAAATTTACCTAAACCTTGAAGGGTGTTGGGGCACTGAAAGGAAACTCCCTTGATGAGGAGCCCGGTTGTGTAGCCGCAGAGCCAAAATTTCCCATCGGAAGTGTTTGAAGAATTTGAGCAAATTGTTGGAGCATCTGCGCTTATTGCCGTTGGAGGGCTTCATTCACCATTTCCTTGAAAGGATCGGATGTCTCGGTGTCGTCTGCCATTGGAGGTCATTTGGGGCGCACAAGGGGAGCGTCTGGAAGCTTTGTCGCTTTCCACCCAAGTTTCCTGTATCCTGACCTCGTCCTTGGGAACATACACTTCTCAAGACAAACTGCTCTGATACGACTGATCCAAAACTCAGAAGTTCTGGTTGACGAAGATTGCAATAGCACAGAAACAACACAATAACAATGAACTCTCTTGGAAGAGACGTCATATTACTTACGGCTCGCAATACAAATGTAGGCTTATCTCTGAGAAGAGATGTCTTGCCAATGTTAGGATTGTGGAGCTAAAAGCTTCACTGATGCAGACATGGAGGAGGTTGCAGAATGAGTTGCCGAAGTGTCAGAAGTGTTTGGCGTTGGTCTGGCCAACCGGCGTCGGCAGGGTAAGACAGGAAGGCAACCGACGTCGGTCATATATCGGCCGGCGTCGGCGACCCCAGGCAGACAGGGACCGACGTCGGTCGCCTGTGTGGTTCGACTGCGAGCTATTTACGGGCAGTTAGCTAACGAACCAAGTGTTTGCATGATGAGTGTTAATTTTAGACTCATAGCTGCGGATCTAATTATTGTAATTAGATGTCTAATCATTGTTTGGATGAGATCTATATAATAGACTCATGGTTGTATTGGAAAAGTGTGCTAGGGAGGAAGAGAGCATAATTATAAGCTCCTTCTGTGTGTGAGGTAGAGCAATGGTGCGTTCCTCCTAGTGCCACAGTACCAGGTGTGTTGGTGCTGGATTGGAGAGCCAGCTGGGTTCTTCAAGAGTGTAGGATCTTGGTCACAGTTGTATGGCCTATATAGGAGATCTACATGGTAAGTAAGATCGTTGATCTGCAGGTGTATGTGTGTGCAAGGTCGAGGTTCACAGGTGAATAGAACCATTGTTTGATTTGCAGGTGTGCAAGGTCATATAGACAGCAACACAACAGGGAGCAGTATCAGGCAGGATCTACTTGGAGTACAGGTGTGTACTCGGATAGAGCAAGAGGAAGGCAAGGGAGTTCCTTCCATAAGTATGGTATGTTGAATTGCAGGTTGTTGCAGATTCATGGGAGATCTACTTGAAGTACCTTGAGTACTTGTGGAGCACGTGGAGTGCTTGTGGAGTGCGTGGAGCACTTGTGGTGTGCGTGGAGCACGGGAGGTGAACACCAACTCTGTATTTGAGTTGGGTGTTGGGACCTGTGAGAGGGAGAGCTTTGGGGAGAAGAATTACTGTTCACTTGAGGTGTGGGAAACCTCTGTAAGGTGGTGGAGAAGAAGTGGCATCTTCTTTATTGTATTCTTTTCTGTATAAAGTGTTAATACAATTTGGTATTGTCTCTCATATGCTGTGTTATTCTGAATTCTAGTTACTTGGTGAATCTGGTTAATTTCTGCATATTAAGTTGCTTGGTTTGGTAATCAAATTGTGTGCTTCCGGTTTATCCTCCTCCCAACAAGTGGTATCAGAGCAAGGTTGTTGGCTCATAGCTTGATACCAACAAGTGGTATCAGAGCCTTGGTTGTAGGTTCTTGAGCTTGATACCAACAAGTGGTATCAGAGCTAAGGTTGGAGGAAGCAGGTTTTGTGTTTGGTTACAGGGCACTCTCAGGGGTTTTTGATCGAGTGGGAGTAGAGCAACGGCAGATCAAAGTAAGCTAAGAATGGAGGAGTTGAAAAGCACAGATGGTCACTCACGGTCCTATGGAAAGAAAGAGCAGGTAAAAGATTATTGTTGGTTGGTAACAGATCAGCATGAAGAAACTGAAGATACAGATGTAGCAGGTGTTGTTGCACAGGATGTGTTTGCAGGTTTCTTGGATAAAGTTGAATCTTGGATAAAAGATTCGGTTGCCTCTTTCCATGCAGTTCCAGGTAGTGGAGCTGGTGAGCCTTGCCAAAGGATTGGCAAAGGGGAAGTGAAGCTGAAATTGCAGGCGACCAACACACAAGTGTTGATGAAGGTCATGCAGGTCCCAGGTTTGGAGATATGGCTAATTTCTTCAAAAAGATTGGGTGATGAGAGATGCACAAGAACTCTCACAGCGGATGCACTTGAATTAGCTGGTGGTAAGAAAACAGGTATCCTTTATCTACTTGTTTATATTACTGATTCTTCTTTTGTTGCGGAGACGTGGCTTCGTAGGCTTGGTCACATGAGCAGGAAGGAGATGCATGTTCTTAAGCGGAAGACAGATATATTTGACAGGCTTAAGAACTGGAAAGCCTTGGTGTTTATGGAGGAGATGGCGGACAGAACCCAGTGGATGTGGCTGGATACTTCTGAGCAGGGCAGTTTGGACATGGATTTTGATTCAAAGAAGCTCGCGGGTAAAAAGTCATCACTCACAGGCGAACACAGGTACCGATGTCGGTCAGGAGGAACCGGCGTCGAACAGACAGGTGCCGATGTCGGTCATGTGCAGACCGAAGCCGGCGATGTCGGGCAGAGTAAGACCGACGTCGGTCAAGAGACCGACGTCGGCAGTATGTAAGACCGATGTCGGTTAGGATGACCGACGTCGGCAGCAGGGACACCAGCGCTGGCAGGTTGGTAGTCAGGTACAGACGCATGGAACCGACGTCGGTCGGATGCAGACTGTGGGGTGACCGAGGTCGGTCACTGTAACGAATTTTGGGTGGACAGCTTGTTGTCAAGGAGTCTCAAACACCCATACGGAGGACTGAAGGCGTAAGTAGGCCCTCAAATTCGTGTTCCTCTTCTTTATACATGTTGCTGATTGTAGAGCAGGAAGGATCCAGGAAACAGGTGTGAGCTTGGCATGGATGAGGATGTGATTCCTTGGAGGAGAACCAGACAGGTGTGTCTTGGTAGAGATGCCAGCAGGTATGAAAGCACAGAGACGAATGGATACCTTAGTAGAAGAATGGAGAGAACGGATACGTGAGACGGAAGACCAGGTATATGGTCTTGTGGAGCTGCAGGACAGTGGTACCAGGTTTGACAGGTGGAGGACGGAGCATGGCTTCAGTCAATGTCAGGGTAACTACTGTGGTTTGGCTTACCAGGGGGATGATGAGTCGCGACATCATTCTGTTGTTGTATGTGGATAGTATGCTAGCTAGCAGGGGTGTACATACAAGATTTTGCTGAGCTAAGGGTAAGATTAGTTCAGTGGCATGTCAGGAGGAGTTTGGAGCAGCGGAATTCTTTGACATGGGAGACATGGAGATCACAGGTTGATTTTGTCTCGAGTGGGAGCTGATGTGAATCAGGTGTTGGTGAGGTTCAGGGTGCAGAGCCGGAGCACACTAAGGGCTGGACAGGTACAGTGTCCGAAATCACATGAGGTCTGGTATAGACCTGAGTATTCCCATGCAGTGGGAGCTGTCAGAGAGTTAGGAGCCAATTCGGGGAAGTGGATTCTCAGGTTTTCTGAGAGGGACCGGCAGCAGGTGTTGCTATGCAGGGTCAGGACTTCACTACATGTATTTGTAGGTTCGGATGTGGCAGGTTACTCGGATGACAGGTGGTACACCACGGGATGTGTGGTGGGTTGTCTTCAGGTGGGAGCTTGAAGAGGGATACAAACCAGGAAACAGATTAGACGGAGTATAGGTACAGGTACAGTGCAGCTGTTTATCTCCAAGTGGGAGATTGTTAGGATTGTGGAGCTAAAAGCTTCACTGATGCACACATGGAGGAGGTTGCAGAATGAGTTGCCGAAGTGTCAGAAGTGTTTGGCGTTGGTCTGGCCAACCGGCGTCGGCAGGGTAAGACAGGAAGGCAACCGACGTCGGTCATATATCGGCCGGCGTCGGTGACCCCAGGCAGACAGGGACCGACGTCGGTCGCCTGTGTGGTTCGACTGCGAGCTATTTACGGGCAGTTAGCTAACGAACCAAGTGTTTGCATGATGAGTGCTAATTTTAGACTCATAGCTGCAGATCTAATTATTGTAATTAGATGTCTAATCATTGTTTGGATGAGATCTATATAATAGACTCATGGTTGTATTGGAAAAGTGTGCTAGGGAGGAAGAGAGCATAATTATAAGCTCCTTCTGTGTGTGAGGTAGAGCAATGGTGCGTTCCTCCTAGTGCCACAGTACCAGGTGTGTTGGTGCTGGATTGGAGAGCCAGCTGGGTTCTTCAAGAGTGTAGGATCTTGGTCACAGTTGTATGGCCTATATAGGAGATCTACATGGTAAGTAAGATCGTTGATCTGCAGGTGTATGTGTGTGCAAGGTCGAGGTTCACAGGTGAATAGAACCATTGTTTGATTTGCAGGTGTGCAAGGTCATATAGACAGCAACACAACAGGGAGCAGTATCAGGCAGGATCTACTTGGAGTACAGGTGTGTACTCGGATAGAGCAAGAGGAAGGCAAGGGAGTTCCTTCCATAAGTATGGTCTGTTGAATTGCAGGTTGTTGCAGATTCATGGGAGATCTACTTGAAGTACCTTGAGTACTTGTGGAGCACGTGGAGTGCTTGTGGAGTGCGTGGAGCACTTGTGGTGTGCGTGGAGCACGGGAGGTGAACACCAACTCTGTATTTGAGTTGGGTGTTGGGACCTGTGAGAGGGAGAGCTTTGGGGAGAAGAATTACTGTTCACTTGAGGTGTGGGAAACCTCTGTAAGGTGGTGGAGAAGAAGTGGCATCTTCTTTATTGTATTCTTTTCTGTATAAAGTGTTAATACAATTTGGTATTGTCTCTCATATGCTGTGTTATTCTGAATTCTAGTTACTTGGTGAATCTGGTTAATTTCCGCATATTAAGTTGCTTGGTTTGGTAATCAAATTGTGTGCTTCCGGTTTATCCTCCTCCCAACAGCCAAAACATACGCTTATCTCTGAGAAGAGATGTCTGTCCTCCCCTTTCGGGTTACAATACATTTATACATATTCTTGAAGGCCACCTCAGGAGATTGCGTAGCTCGAGGCATTAACGGTGACGACTAAACAAAACAACGCTCGAGGATATAATCGCTCGCAACATTAAAACAATACAATGCTCGAGGATATAATCGCTCATAGCATTAAAACAATATAATGCTCGAGGATATGATCGCTCGAGGACCAACACAGAATGAAAATAATACAACAGTCGAGGCGCTGACTGCCACCTAACTACCACCGAGGACAAAACGTAATGAAAACGATACACAGTCGAGGAGCTGACTGCCACCTAATTACCACCGAATGGTCACCTCGAATGGTTGCCTGGATCATTGAGTCAAGAGGATAACATTCCAAAACATAGACTAAAATTACAAAGAATAAAAGAGCGGCAAAAGATAATTCTAATTCTTCATTATTCTTCTAAAATACGAATTACATTTTTTTATTCTTGCACAACTTGAAGAAGAAGTTGTCATGCATAACTAAAATTCTATTAAAAAAAGTTAGTCTTAGAGTTAACAAACTTTCTATTTTTCACATTTTTGAAATGTACAATTATTAGTAGCTTTTGCATGCAAGTTTCGATGAGGCTCCAAAGCTTCCTTATTCTTTTATATATTTAAAATAAATCCATAAGTGACATGTAAGTACAAATTCACATCTAGTTACAAAAGTATTATATTATTTTTTTTTCTAAAAATAGCAAAAAAAATTAAAGTGTAAATTTTGGCCTTTAGATGTTGTCATGTCGAAAAAGTCACTAAACAGTTAACGCGATTTACATTTGCTTGAAGCTCTTTAAGATAATTGCATTAAAAAAATAACTCAAATGAAGTCTCTACTCAGAAGTTATGGCTTCTACATGAATTCTTATCTTGTTTATCTATTATCACTAAATCTAACGCCATAATCGATATTAGGAATACGACTCCGAAATTGCCACAACTATTGCTTTAAAATCTGATGACAATATAAAATTGTTTTCAAGACTATATAAATACTCCTAGTCATCAACTATCACTTACAAAATGATTCATTAACTGTGTTCACCTATTTTCATTTTTTAAAAATTTATGTTGGAAAATCCATAATTTATCAAAGCCTTTAAATTTTAATAAAGATGGTAATAAATATAAATTACATAGTAGACGACTTGAATTCAAACTTTCGCAAGATTTACATACATGTCGACTTCCTAGAGCTTGGAAAAAAAAACGCTGAAAGGGCAAAAGGACCCATCCAACTAAAAAACGGACCCAAAAAACACAAAGTGGCAAGACCAAATCTACATTCCAAACATGTCTCAAAATTATATGATAGGATCTGACATGGAACAAAGAAATTGAAAAATAGTTCAGACGAATAACACAGATAAATGAAGGAGGAATTCAGGTTCGAAAGTTCACATAAAAGTTGAATAAAAGCTGAAGACAAATTACAGAACCCTATAAAAATGGCAGGAGGCCACTTTTAGATGCCACAGTATGGTATAGGCTACCAGTATTCTTGTCAAAGGAACGTATTTCAATTTGACCATTTTTTAAACTGATTTCTACTTTCACAAGTACTAACACAATACTGCTTCATAGCGTTTCGAACTCACAACGTCGCCTTCGGGAAGTCCCGTGTTGTATTAAGAACTATTCCACGGGGAAGGGCAAAACAAAATGCTGCGAACACGTATACTTTCCTTTGCGGCGGGATTTGCAGTCTCAGGCGCCGCCATTGCACAGTTTGAATGGAAAGATTTATGGTCCACCCATGCCACCGTTTCCTTACAGGTACCAAAACCCTAACTATTAAAACCAGTCAGCAATCAATTTTTTTTTTTTTTTTGAAACCCAAATATTTTTTCACAGAATACTCAAATTTGCATTGTTTTTGTCAGGTCCAAGAATATTATGATTCCCTAGAAAGACGTGTAGAGCGACTTGAAGCCCATGCATCTCCTCCGCCTGGAATTACGGAGGTATTTTTGTTTTCTTGTTTATCCTGTTAAATAAAATAATTTAACGGATTGCAGTATACGGTGAACTGTTTAAAGCAGGTGCTTAAGGGTTTAAGAGGGAAAATTGTTTATGGGCATCCTTAAATTTAGTTTGATTTGAATGGAAATGTTTAATAGGATCCCTTAAGATTCTTTTTGGTAGGATATCGTAAAAAAAATTGGTTGATCACTAGAGCTTTTTCAGCAGATTCCTTAACCTGTGGGGGGGCACTAAGGCGGGGGTGCCATGCAAGCGGGCTACCATAATTTTTTTTTGCGTTGCCGCAGAGAAAAACATGGAACTATATACAGAAAAATAGTGTCGAGAAACACAAAATTTTCAGTTAATTGCTGTTATTTTCCAGGGCTTTGCAGATAAATGTATCAGTAATTTTTTCCAAACAATCTGACTATGCATCATTCCATGTAGCATAAAATCTACCAAAATTATCTGAGTGGGCTCTGCAGATAAGTGTAGAAAATGGCTTAAGAAGGCCTGCTGTAAATCTGGCTGCATTATCATGTTGAGCTGGTCCATTGGTTCCTAGGCGAGATTTGAACCTAAATCTTCATCGTGGTAAAAGCCCCTTCTGAACATTTAGTTATGGAAACCGGGCAATGGGATCTTGATGTAATTATGACCATATTTTAACAAGCAGTAGGATCTTGATGTGATTATGGCCTTACTGGTTTCTTTAATTTAATAAGCATTGAAATAGAGGGTTCAAGATAAGAATGATTTTATTTTTCATGGCCTATGGCCAATTCGGCCATCTATTAACTTAAGACATACGTTTTATCAAAAATTGATTTATCCATTTAGAGTATCCATACATTTACAGTGGTTAGTTGCCTTTTATGTTTTTGAATTTCAATTGCATTTAACCCAGAATTCCTTCGTCTTTTTATTTTTATATTTTGGTTTAACTCATTGTAATCAAAATCATGGCCCGCAGGATAACTTTTGTCCTCTTTGTACTCCTTTCTTTCTATACTCATTGGCAGGGGTTGTTTGTTCTTTTTTTGTTTTTTCTGTTAGGAAACTTTCATTGAAATGAGGTGTATAAGGGCTGCACTAATAACTGTTCTTTCTTTTGGCTCTAGATGCCAAGGTTTGAGGTGTAACCATTCTGCCAAAATCTGCCTACACATGCCAGGACCTGGCATTCTGCCGGAATGAAATCCAGTTAGGCTGTTAATAGGCAAGTCCATTGAAAAAGTGAACCACTACCTGATTGACTACACATTCAAATTGGATATCGAGAACATTCTTTTTAGGGTGAAGGGTTATACAATATGATTTGTCATTTCCAAGAGCAAGAGAAATGATTACTTTTCATACTAAGGATGGGATTAAGATAGCCTAGCTGAATGAAATCTAGAATGTTTACAGACACTGAACTTACTTTGATGATAAAAGCATTTTTTGGTAGTTTTCATTTTAAAGTGTAACTGTAAACATTTTGGGTTAAGAAACCTAACTTCTAAAGCATATAAAATTTCCCCACAGAAACGTTAGTCCAAATTGAATTTCAATAAACACATGCTGCTAAGAAGGAGAGCTTTAAAAATAGTTGAAAAAGCCTTGACCATTCTTTCTTCTGCTTCATCTAAATTTCGTTATTTTATATTTGCCTTTTCATTGTAGAGCTTCATAATGGTGTTTTTGTTGCATGACAATATTTTGCCCTTTCTTCTTCTCTAGATTCCCAATTTTCTTCCCTTGCCTGGCGACACGTTGTACCACTTAAATAACACTTAGGAAAATATTGTTACTGTCAAGCAGTTTTTGGATATTGATTCATTGTTCTCAATGTTAACGTTATATCCAAGCTTCTTGCTTGGCAGTTTATCTGCCATATTTTCATATGGGTATCAATTTTTTAGATAAATTGAATAGTTCAAACTTTATGATAAGTATAGTGATTGTTCTCAAAAATTTATGTTTAAGAATTAAAAAAATAAATTTTATTACTTGGCCAGTAATTGAAATAATTTAATTAAGTTTTGAGTTACTAATTGTAATAATTCATGTTATCTCCATAGGATGGGATAATATTCTTTCAATTTTATCGACCCCCTAAATATTTTAAGATTAATGGATAAGACTACTTCTATGCTAACCTTTACCATTTATTGAATCCACCTTCTAATTCTGATCTTGAGCACTCATCAAATCTTCACCAAATCGATGGTATTCTATGGTTGCCCCAGTCTATACATGTTTGTTATTCCTTTTTGATTTAGTTTTTACCTGTAGTTTAATATGATCTACTAAATAACTAAGGATTGAATGAAATAATGTCTTCAGAACAAAAAATATCCAGTGGTAATTTTTTGACAATTGTTACAATATTCAAGCTGTCCATGACCTTTCTTTGACATTTTTAAAATAAATATCTTGTATGTTTTGTGATAATCTTAAAGTACATTCAGCTGATGCTTAATACATAAAAAGATATCACTGCATGTTCTGCCTTTTCATTTAAGTTTCTGTATAAAGGAAGCAGGTAACATATCTGTCTATCGTCTGATCAAACTATTCATTCAATATAGAAGTGTTTACTCATATTCCTAGAACACTGGTTGCAAGATCTAATTAGATGATTAAAAATGCGTCAATGGCAGCCTCTTAAACTAATGATGGCAACTAAAGTGTCAAGTCCTTTCTTGAATTCAGAGAATCGCTTAAAGCGCATTCTGATCAAATAGTGTTGCCAATGACAGCCATGCTAATAGTTATTGCAGGTTTTGGAAAATGCGCTAAATAACCGATAATTACTTTCCTTATACAAGAAATATTATCTCACCTGTTAGCAATTACTGCAAACATACTATTTTTTTTTGGATAAGATTAAACTCTCCAATGTCACTGATGAGCAGCCAAATTTTCCTGCCTATTTGTAATCTCCAATTTCAGTTGCTTGTCTTTGGATGGATGGTTCTGTAAAGGCAATGCAAATAGGTTCTGCTTTTTCATTCTTTGGCCAATTTATTGACTCAAAAAGTAGGTTGGTTGTTTTCCTTTTTAAAATTGCACTTGAATGGTTAAAAGGAAATTGACTCCTGTATATTTGTAATGGCAGGAATCAGGAGTTTCATCTGGCAGTTGAGGAAAACAGAACTAACTCTGTCGGTAATTTAAGACTTCTGATGTTTGATCTTCTAGACTAGAATTGTTTGAGGTGCATGGTTTATGTCACTGCTTCGCTACATGACAGGGATTGTGTGAAATGAGGATTTGAAAATAGTTACATTCTATACATATGCGTGCATATATCAAATTTACATGTCAATATAAACTATAAACATTGCAAACCATATCTTACTTCCATTCAAAATTCTTGTCCAAACCAAGTTGTGATGCTCATAGCATTAGGTCCTTTGATTCATTTATTTGCTGCCTATTTATATACTGAATTCTTTGTTTGAATTGCAGGAACTGAAACCTTCAAATTGAAAAACAGAAAACCTTATTTTCTTCTTTTTTCAGTGTGTTTAAAACCCTGTTATTAAAGTGTGGGTCACTTATATTTTCTACTTCTATTGTCCTAAATCAAAATTTCTATACAATGGATGTTATGTATAGACACGCTTTGGGATAGTTGCTTGAAAAAAATTCTCATTTTTTTTTTTTTCTGAATTATATTTGCCTGACCATATTTTAAGTTTTTTGGGTATCTCATATTTCACTTTTTACAAATATGAATACTCTGGTTTGTATAATGTTTAAAATTTAATTCCTAATAGTCTGAATGCTTTGAATTTATTCTCCTTTTGTCTATGCTCTATTTTTGTTCTGATATCCTTCTACCTGCTTGCTCAAATTTCATATTAAACGCTAGCCTAAACAATACTCTCATTTTGCTATTCATTGATTGACAAGAAAAATCAATAAGCTTCCATTTATTGGACGAGAAAAAAAAAAATGGGGTTTTTACTGTTAATGGACAAAAATAACTAGTTTCTCTTGACTTGATGTAATAGATTCGAAATTTATATATTGTGCATGCAGCCTAATCACTGCAATATAGCATGATGACAAATGGGAACTTTAGGTGCAGGTAGACTACTTATCTATCCGTGGGCACTCATGTTCCCCAAACAAGAATAAGGTCGAGTTACCTATCTATCTGTGGGCACTAATGTGCCCTAAACAAGAATAAGGTCGAGTTACCTATCTATCTGTGGGCACTAATGTGCCCTAAACAAGAATAAGGTCAAGTTACCTACCGCCGAACAAACCAATGTCATAGGTATATTTGGCATGGGTTCGTACTACTGTGTGGGGTACTCGCAATTACCTTCTTTGCTTACTATTATTCATTGGAATTTTGATTTTAAATGTTAGTGGTATACATAGGAAATCATTATAAATTAGAGAAGTTATTTACTCTTGGGCCCTTGGCATTTGCTGTTAATAATACTCTGTACTTACTCCAAACTTGAGTAGATGGATGGGTGATCCTATATGGCTTTTAGGACTATGTTGAGCACAATTCTACTTTCAGGGGTTTATTTATGTATGTGGTAAAAAGGGGAAGGGACTATTTGCTTGAATGTATTGGCAGATGCTAATGAAAATTGAATTGCAGCTCATTTCCTGGTCTGCATTTGGTAGATGTGTATCGGTGTATATGTTCTTGTTGATGTTTGATTGGAATCAAATATAGGATACAATTTTAGATTAATTAGAGACTGATAATTTCTGTGACCCTGTCTGAGCAAGGTTATTTGTGCAGAGGATTGCAATTTCACAAAAAATCCAGAGGGCAAAACTATGCCAAAATTTGAGTCACTTAGCTTCTGATAAAGATTATTGATTATTATTTTTTAACAGATTGGCGTTGAGGGAGATCAGACAGAATGGGTCTCAGATTCACATACAGTAATAATAGGCAGTGGACTGATTCTCAAGCAGCAGAAGTTAACAGAGTATATCTGTTTATGGACCTTTTAGCCTCTTTTGTAATCATCACTTAATGTTCAGTACTGGTAGTTGATGTATTAAATCATATTCCATTTTGTTTAGTCTTAGTACAAGGCTCGGATGATCTTACCCTTCTATTAATAACAATTTTATAACGTTTTTGCCTTTTTGGAATTGCTTAGTACTGGTATGTGATGTAGTCAATCATATTCCATTTTGTTTATTCTCAATAGAAGGCTTGGATGATCTTATAGATCAAGTACCTATTAATAAAAATTATGGCACGTTTTGGAAGTTGTGGTCTGAGGCACAAATCTGTAGGTCAGTAGGACTTTTCCCTTGTAGGAGAAGTGGAGTCGAGAAAAATAACAACGGACGAGGGATTATGAACAGGTTTGGTGTTTTGTAAATTTTAAACCTGTAACAAGGGAAGGTCTCAAAAGAGCTTGCCATTCTAGAAGTGTTGCTTGAGCATGTGAATTTTGTACAGAACCAAGAATAGGGAGCGATTGGTGAATGCCAACTTACAAGAATCGAATACTAGTGAGCATGGGAGAAATTTACACTAAGTCTTTCCAGATTATGCCAAGGGAAAAATAAACTTGTCATTTATAGTTAGTCTTCACAATTCCAGGAATGAAATATTGACGGGCCAAGATGTTCTAGAAGCAGAGGTATCGCATATCTTTGAGCGCTTTGGGCATCCTAGATTTATCCTTTGTGTGCCGGCCATATTTTGCTTTAGAAGATTATTCGTCTTTATGGCCAATAGTATAGAGAAGATGTTTGAATTGAACAAATTTTTTATTGAATTTTCTGCTAAGCTTCTCATAGAGAGAATCACTTTAGGTGACTTCACCAATTTATTAGTCCCATATTTATTGCTTTTATACCAAAATGGAAACTCTTGAAGAATATCATTAGTTGGAGTTTAATATTTTTGTGAAATATAAGATTACGACAATGGTTAAAGGGCCAATTTGCTATATCTTGTGCTGAACAAGATGATTCGACAAATTCAAACAACTTTATGTTTGTTGAATGTTATGACATCAGTAAATCCCAGCCATGAAGTCCAGCCTCAATCTCCAAGGACCAAGAACCAAATTGTACAATTAATGAAGTGCACTTCGCAACAATAAGAAATAAAGTGCACCAGGATCATGCATCAGAATAGTAGTGTTATCTGCATCCATTTACAAGTCAGGAGTGTGGATTGCCACACATCATCTAGGAGTGTTGGCAAAGATTTGCAAAAATATGAGAGCTTGCTACTAGAGTTATTAACAGAGCCAAAATCAGTAATGAAATCCAACCGTTGCAAGATGGTTGTAGATCGTTGGACACTGCCAAGAAAATATAACCATTGCCAACATCACAATCATCTCCAATCGAAGATATAGAAGTCCTTGGGCATAAGAGGCTTTCAATTTATTATCCCATAGGATTGTTGTATTTGCAAGAGCTGATCGGTAATGAAACCCAACTGTTGCAAGAGTGTTGTAGATCATCAGGGACTGCCAAGAAAAGATACACAACTATTGCCAAACTATACAATCGCCACCAATTGAAGATATATAAGTAAGTGCATAAGTTTTTTTGGAAAAATTGTGTGATGAGTTTTTGATAAAAAACTCTTATCACAGTTTTTCCAAAAAACTTGTGCACATATCATAGGCTGTAAAAGCATAAAATCTCAGACGATTAAAAAAAAAACATTTTTTCCAAAATACTTATGAACATATCATGGGCCGTGAAAACATAAAATCTCTGATATAGAAGTACTTGGCCATAAGAGGCTTTCGATTTACTGCCCTGTAGGATTGTTGCATTTGCTTCCAAGGTCAAAGTGCAGAACCTTATGGAGGGGATGTGCTACATACTAAGTTGACCAAGACTTGGGTTTACAAAAAAAAAACATTGAGTGGTAGTGGCAAGAAACTAGTTGACAGAGGCACTGCGGTTGACAAGGGGAAGGCAAATAAATACATACATCAAGAGAGTAAATGCAATAATGTAAAACAAGAAAATCTGACCGAGTACATGTCCTTTTATTTATGCTCGCAAGCAGGCCTTGCTTTCAGCAACTCGTGTCATCCAGGTAAGAGGTCAATCATCCTTGCAACATTAATGCTGGGAAAATTCTGAGCTTTATTAAAGGATCAAATCAGGAACATACATGAGAGAAATGTCTCCACAATCAAATGTCGGGAAAACTCAGAACATTATTGTTCAAGGATCAAATCAGGAACAAACATGAGAGAGATGTGCTCCACAATCTTGGCAAAGATTTTGGTGCCGACAATGCCTTGTAAGTGCACACACAATTTTACATAAAGAGTATTATAGTGGACTGAAATCTTCAACTTATTGCTAGATATGTCACTTTTTTTTTGAATAACAACAATGAAAGACTTGTAATGAACAATTACAGGGAAGAGAAGGTTCACAAGGGATGAAAATGAAATCATTGGTGATATTAGTAGGGGGAGTTAAGGGTTTTTTTCATCCTCTAGCCTCTTAGTCCATTTGCAAAACTTTTGTTATGAGTAGTGCCTTACAAACGGCCTCTTTCTCACGATTGTCATACATGTGGGATTATTATTAATACATAATTTTAAATAAAGACTATTATAGCAGAATGAAGTTGTATTGTGCCTTAAATGGCCACCTACAACACAATGATCCTCTAAATGGTTAAGAGGTGGAAAGCTATTCTAAATTTAACACGAGACTCCAGCCCACATAGCGGGTTGAGGTTATAAGACAAGGGCTGTGAGCAAAGAAGGTTGGAATTGATATATAAGTGGAACCTACATATAGAAAGAAAGTGGATGACCTTACTAGATCTAGGGTGTCATTAAATGGTAAAACAAAAGCTATAAGAACTAAAATGTCACTCAGTGATGAAGCATGAGATATAAAAACTAGGGTGTCATTAGACAACAAAGCAAGAGCTATAGGATATGAAAGTGCCATTAGGCGGTAAAGCAAGAGTTATAAATGACAATAATATAAAATATAGCAATAAAACAATCTACATGTACTATACTATACTATCAAATACATGTAGCATACACCATTTACAATATATACCAAAGTACAAAAGAAAGAGGTTAGGGTTAGAGGTACTTACCTAGAATCGAGTTGTCAATGCATTAATCTCCTCTGACTTTTAACACTTTGTGAGATATGGTTATAGGTTAAATCAAGATGGATTGTTGAAACCTTAAGTAGACCAAATTTGGGGATTACAAGGACTTGGTATACTTTGTTGGGGCAACTTCTATTCTTGAAATCTTAAAGGCCTTTGTTGGTAACTTGTCTCCTTTGGTACGAGCTCCTCTTACCTTAAGTCCTTTACTTCTTCTTAAGGGAATAATTGTGAGCACAAGTAGAGTATGTTGTTTATCAAGAAATGATGAGGGAAATTTATAAATGTGGTTAAGAAACTTCAAATCTCAGTTTTAGTTGATATTATCAACACGATTGATGACAATGCCTAAAACAAGGAGTCTTAGAGGGCATCATCAATTAGGGTGATGGTGTTGGCTATGTGCAGGGAACGTGGAAAAAGGGGCAGAGGAAGGACAAAGATTTAGGAGGACAAATTTGTTGATGCGATTGTGACATGATTACGGTAATAAGAAGCATACACTTAAAGGAAATTAATATGTTGACAAGTCTTGGAAAAAAAAGTGTTAGTGAAGTGAAAATGATGTGTATACATATGCCCTTGAAGCTCATTGCTTGTCACAATGGTGTAGTGGTGATGGTACTTCACGAAAAACATAGTACCAAATATAATAAATGATTGTGATAAATGTTGGGAAATTTGATATAAATGAAATTGAATAAATACATATATTCGGTTACTTGGTTGATTGTAGTAAAACTTGTCATCTCTAATCATTGGTGTTAGCTCAAGTTCGGTGAATAGGTGCCAGGATTGGTAGGGTAGGTAGGGGCTAAGATGGGTTTGGTAGACTTGTAAAATAGTTTATTTTTTAAAATGTTTTCAAAAATAAATCGTTGATACCATAAATGTTTTTTGGCATCAATGTTTCAATGCTTCTTTTGATTTGTTGATAAGGTCTAGTTGCAAAGATATGGCAACTTCATAAAATTTGAAGAAAATGTGCCTAGGGCAAATTTGCACAATAGAATTGGCCTCAGAGACAATTAAAATATTGAGGAGGTTGATAGATTGTTGGGGTCCCTGTAGAGGCACTACAAAGCTGAAGAGAATACTTGTCCAATTTTTCACCCCACGATGTTGCTCGATGCCCTAATTTGGATGTTGGAGGCTTGTGATGTATATGATGTAGCATATTGTGGCAAAAACTATGTACATATACGATATTTTTTATCACTCTTTTACGTGTGTATTTTGCTTTTTGTGTGATGCAATGGTATGTTAGTATGTGAGATTGTATATGTGGGAAAGTGGTTTTCCATCAAATGCAATACATCTACCCACACTACAATGTAATATTTAAGTAGATTTAATCAAATAAAACAATAAAATCATATTTAATTGTAGAAATTAATATCATAGAATAAATTAAAAAGTGCAAACAGGGGGTTCTTAGAGGAATATCTTAATAGTTGTCGGGACCAAAACATAGGCCCAAACAAACAAAACCCATAAAGCTTGGAACAAACATAAAACTTTTCCCATATGCCTTGAACCATAATACTTCTTTTTTGGCGCTCCCATAAGCAGACTGCTATGTTTTTGACAATTGTTAGATTCTACAAAATTAATTTGAGGAACCAATTCCTCTACTCTTGGATTTCAAAAATCTTGATCATTTCTCCAGAATTCTATGCAAATTTGTGGAAAATTGATCTCCTTGAAACCCTAACAATTCATCAAAGACCAATAAAAAATGGGGAGTCAATGAGGGGTCTATTTTTATCTCTCCATTATTATTAGGATCTTATTCTGGAACAAGTTTCGAACACATC
Source organism: Torreya grandis (assembly GCA_037957365.1). NCBI lineage: Eukaryota > Viridiplantae > Streptophyta > Pinopsida > Cupressales > Taxaceae > Torreya > Torreya grandis. The sequence goes on from JARHVA010005147.1 coordinate 1,050,306, forward strand.
ACTCGATCTGCTTCAACAAGAAATTCGTGGATGCAAACCCTAGTAACTATATGAATTTTCACATTAACATGAACAAGTGGCACAATGCAAATGAAAACTTCAATCTTAAATCAAATTCTACGCTTTCACTAAGTGTCTGAGTCTTGCTTTCAGTGCACTTATAACTTTTGATGTTGGTATTTAATTTCATGTCATTCACTTCATGTCCTATATGCACTATAATGCACTTGTTTATTTTTATAGACTTCTATACTTTAAATTAGGACCCTATTGGCATGCAAACTTGTACACAACAGGGGAGAAAGATTGACAAAAGAGGAACAAAGACACTGGAGACCCAAAAATGTGGTCAAAGGGACCCAAAAAAAGGTGATTAGAATTGTAGCTCTACCATTTTGGTAACTGTAGTGGTACAATTTCGATTGACTAGAACCAGAGCCATACTACACCAATTCTGGTAAAATTCTAAAAACAACAGAAATAGGTGGGGAGAGAAAACCAGGGAGATGAAAAATAGGAGGAAAGGGAAGTAGACAAGGAGGAACAAGGCCAAACCATAGGAAAAACGTCCCGATAAGGGTACAATATGAATGGATGATCAACAAACACACCAATACCCTAGAACAATGCAATTTGACAAATAAAACTATCCCTAAAAGAAAATTAGGATGCTACATAATTCCCCACTTTGGTGTGTGTGCATGCTTAAATATCAAAGCAAAGCAAATAAATTTAACTGTAGGGTTTGTAGAAGGTGTTTTGATTGTCAAACCTTGTAAAGGTTTTCAAAGTCAATATAGGAATAATAACAAACTAAAATTCAAAAGGAAAGAGAGTTCTTCTAATTGCCACATAAAAGGTCATGAAGATCATAGAAAAAACATCCACGCTTCTATATCTGAGATTTTGAACCCTGTGCCCTTACAAACATATGGGAAACATATGAAGTGAATCAGTGTCTATATAAATCCATATTCAAAACACTGCTGAAATCTAGAAAATAAAATGAGGACAGGAATGAATATACTTGATTGTGATAACAATTATGTTGTCTTTGTGACATCCATATCTTGAAATTTGGGATGTATTTGAATATATACGTGGGTCTTGTGGTGAGACCAAGCGAAATATGCATCTATTGGTAAGACCACATGGAGTATGTTGTGTACCACCATGTGATTACTTTCATGTAAGGGAGCAAGGGAGTGTCCTAGAATCTTGGAGATAAAAAAGGCGGACCGTCTACCCCACTTTTGAGGTGTAGGATGAACTTGTGAATCACATATCTCAAAAGAAAGAGATAATGTGCATCATGTGTAAGATAGTAAAATAAAGCATAGATATATAACATAATAAGATATTATTGTGAAAGCATGTATGTCATAGATAAATGACTATAAATGGAGCCAAAGTATAAACTATATAAGCTCATGTGCAACATGCTTCAAGTGAGAAATATATAAGCAATGTAAGTACAATAATAATAAGATGCCTCTTATGAACAACATATAATCGATCTACACCCAGAAGTGATATACACCTCATGGGAAATATATAATCAATGAAGCACAAAATTAATATGTCTCAATCTAAGTAGTGTAGCTGTAGATATATCAAAGTAAAACATACACATATCATTGCCCTAACAGAGGAATACTAGGAATCATGGAAACATAGGAAAGCAAACATGAAAATATACATGATATGGATCATGGCAAATAAAGGAACATTATACATAATATATATCATGGCATCAATCAATAACAACATAGAGTGAACAAAGCAAACAACTAAGACACATATAACATATAGTAAGCACGCCACACTCAGAGCAAACAAGACAATAGCGTTACATACATAGAGTAGACAATACAAGCATTAGCGCACACAAAGGAAAGAAATCATGACACAAAAAGATAAACAATCACATGTATGTGATACAAAAAATACAACAAAAGCAAGAAATACATATCAAACATAGGGAAAACAAGAGATACACTAGACAATAAGCATATGAAACAACCCCATTACGTAGAGAACGAATAAGAGACACATGCTATACTTTAAGCATATGTAACAAACACGTTAGTCACACTATAGTAAAATTACCATAGAGGAAGTGAAGCACCTATATTACTAAGCACAAAGATACACTAAAGTCAAATAAGACATGGCAAGAATATAAACATACATAGAAGCATTAAGCACACAAAAACTAGGCAAGATAAACCAACACACACACACACACACACACACACACACACACACACACACACATATGATCACACGAAAGTTCAATATGATAAAGGAAATCACAAAAGATATAGTTTGAAGCACTGCTAGGAGATGCCCTCAAAATACCCTAGAGAGAGTGTGAAAAGTACTCACGGCCAACTATGAGTCCATAATCATATGTATATACAAGTAGATTATATATGTATCTCAAAAATACCATTAGTAATATGTATGTAATAAATATAACCTTTATTAAAAGGTAGACAATTCAAATATATGAAGTTGTGTACCCATGTAAAACTCAAATAAATTTCAGAGGACATAAAATAGTCAAAGAAATCAACGAAGCTCATAAAATGAAAATAAGAGAAAAATAAAAAATAAGAAATAATGGGGTAATCCCTACCAACCTACAAATTCCATTAGAATTATAGGTGTCGTAGCCTTAATATATAGTGTGTTGTCATTGTGGGAAAGTTCACACAGGATTTTGGTATGAAACACAACAATGGCAAGGGCAACAAAGAAAGAAAAAAAACTATTACAATCAAGAAAAGGGGAAGGCTAGAAAATGACATATACATGAAGAAGGAATCACAAGCAATGAAGGAGAAATCAAGGAACTCAACATACGTAAGAAATGGAAGGAACTGAAAAAGGAAGCAAAAATATAAGACAAATTTTAATATAAATAGTAAATTGCAATGAAATGCATGTAGCTCAAAACAAATTGTTCACTGACTATTCACGTTGACTATGGATGAAAACTGTAAAAAAGTCTTGTGTACTGTGTCGCATCCAAAATCAAGAATTTAAACTGTGTTGGGACAAGACCTCATTAGGAGGATAGGGTCACATTGTAACCTTGTTTGTTGATTGCAACCACATCTTGATTGATTATACAACTAATTTTTTGATCTGTGTGTGCGCCCCTGTCTATGAGGGTTTACTATTTGACTACTTGTCCTAATTTAATGTGCAAAAGCCCTGCAAAACAAACCATACCTCTTTCACAATAAACACAATGAATCAAATGCCAGGGGGGAATCGAGCAAGAAAAATAGCCAAGCTATCCTAAAAAAACCATGTATAAACTGAATGTTGTCTAAATAGACCAAATGGGTCTTAGGGTGATGTAGTTCTCCCTCCTAGAGTGAGTGTGAATCTTGACTTTGCTATATGAATGCAACTAGATAGGTTGTGTTTGATGTTTGACAATGAGTGCTCTTGCCCTATAATAAAATGACTTCAAATTTGATATATGACTTTTAGAATGCTTCAGAATTGAAATTGGAAATACTAGTGTTCTTTTGCTTAGTGTGTAGTAATTGAGATCAACTTGTTCGATGGATTCAAGTGAGTGCATTGATGTGTTTTTATATAATAATCTTTGGAATATTACATTAACCGAATTTACAAAAGGTACGAGAGAGTTGTTACAAAATGCCTCACATTCAAAAAGTGATCATTGGAGCACATGAAACAAGTCTTCACTAGTCGACAAGGTTGCAGTGCATTTCTATTTGCCTAGTGCAGTCTTGTCCTAGAAGATTAGAGATTGTTGGGACATGCTTGACATGTGTGTGTAAGCTAAATAATGATGAATGACACTAAAATAGGGACGCCTATATGGTATTATTAGTATTTTAAAGACAGTGAAGACTCTCATAGAGATTGCGAGTTAACATAATGATGAATAAACCAAATAAGATAAGGATGCCATGAATAAACAATGCCAATCACTTATTGATTAAATTTTAAGTGTCCATGTTTTTTTTCCAATTTATTCTAGCGATGCATGAAGTGAAATTAATAAAGGAGAAGTGAACCTAAGTTTGTACACACACTTTATCTTTTGATGCAAAGTTTGATTTTACAATGTGTCTCAATGTAAAAACCTACAACAATGCCACATAAATTAGTTATTGTCCATATTTGAAAATTTAAAATTTAAAAACTTGAAAATTGAAACTTGAAATTTGAATTTTGAAAGGAGTGCAAGGAAAGAGTACACTTGAAATAGTTTGAAATCTACTTTTTCCTGTAACTTTAAAGTGAAGATGTGCATACCCCCTTGTTGAGGCATTTGGAGAAATGTTGAACATGTGGTAAATTGAGAGTGATTAAGTTTTAATTTGAAAAACAATAAAATCTTGAGTTGGAAAGACTATGCTCTAACTCTCATCTGAATAAGTAGAGTACTTTGTAAAATAATTAAATGGGTGGAACCACCATGGGTCACAACATTTGAAAAAAATTCAACTATAGATGTTGCGAGAATAACCAATGCATTGATAATTTCAGTATCAACTAAGGGATTACATAATTGTTGGCTAGTAAATATTGCATGATTATATCAATTGGGATTAAAGATGCAACACTATCCATAGCATCAACATATTGATTATTCTTACAGGAAATGCTCTGAATAGAGAAGGAAGAGAAATGTGCTATGAGACATTAGACCATATCTTTATTGGTAATGAGTTCATCCTCCTTCATTTGATAAACATTTAAGACTTTATTATGTGATCAATAGGAATTGAAGAGGGGAGATTAGTATCATGTTTGTATGATCAAAATCAATAAAAAACACATTAATGAAACTTACACTTCTAGCGTAGACACTCAAGGAGCAAGAGGACAATACAATCAACTATCAAATGAAGACAAAACACAAAGTTTTACCTTCCATGAGAGCAAGAGTTGTATATTGGCATTGAATTGATGTGCTCGATTGTGTAATCAAGAAGTCTTTGACAATGTAGCTTCTTGCACACCTCTCCTTATCACCTTGGTAATGTTGGTATTGGCTTAGAAAATGGACATGATAACACTATACCAAAGGAGATTCTTTAAGTTATTTTAGCATCATAACTGTTGTCAATCAGACTCGCCACTTTGTGAAGGTAGTTTCAGGTCTTCACAGTCTACTAAAACATGGAAACAATTTTAAGTTATGGGTGGCCTAATCAATGGATTGAGTCTATAGATTACAAGGGCTAACTCTTTTTGGTGTGCCAATTAAGATCTTTACTCTATGCTACAAACTATCGGGGAAAAAAAAAAAATTGAAGAAAAAGTTTTATCTAATGATGGTGATACACTTGTACTTTGGTTCATCCACTCAATTTGAGCTCTTAAAAAAATTGATTAGACAATGAAAAATTGAATCTTTAACTCCAAATGACTCCTATGCATAAGTATTTCATGAAAAGGCTTTATATGGTGATCAAAAATTGAAAAAAATGATGGAATAGGCTTGATTCAAGGCACTAACCAACCACTTATATCTGCTGTAACTTCAGCTAAAATATATTAAACATAGAACATGACATGCATAATCTGATCAACTAGTAACTAATTAAGAATCAAGACTTGATAAGGAATAAAATTCTATCATTTATGCAAATCACTGATATAAATACACTATATCAACATTCTGAAATTTAAAAACAATCTTTTTATTTATCTAAAAAGGTTACAAAACTCAAATTTTGGCAGAGTTCGATCTTGCCAAAAGAGGGATTGATATATTCAAAATGGCTGGAAAAGCCAATTTATATAGAAAAAACACACAGAAGTCAAGAGTTTGGCACTGAAAATATAAGAGGAGATCAACTCCCACATCACCCTAAGTCCAACTACAACGATCTAAAGATCTAAAAATAAAATCTTTTTATCTTATGCTTCGCATGAAAAGCTCTTTTGCATTGGAAAAGGACGGTGGGCCCATATTGGACTAATCCACTCCATGCATGAAATCTATGCCAACTTGGATGTCTAAACTCAATATTGAACATGAGAAAGTCCTTTGTGTGGAAAACAAGGAGTGGATGTGGCACTTGACAACTAGTCAACTAGAGCTTAAGACTAGTCAACCGCCAATGGTCTCTACTCACATGAAAAGCTACACCACATTTTGGATTGAGAAATCCGCTTGAAGCTGAGCTGGAAGTGCTTGAAAGGCTCAGATTGCATGGAAACTAAGGAGAAGCGTGACTTTTCAACTAGTCAACCCAAGTGCAAGACTAATCAACTCCAGCTTACTCCCTCTTGCATGAAAAGCTTTTAAAGATTGAAAAACATGCATGAAATTTCATGTCAACTCCTTGAACAACGATTGGTCTCTTGCTCTTGTGCATGTATTACTTCGAGCCATTTCTCTGTGACTTATCTGTTTTGGGCATTTGTTCTTCAGACAAATTGTCCATGGCTTTTCTCTCTATCCTTCCTTACATGTAACTTGTATGAAAGAATTCCTTCAGACTTGAACTGACTTGAGAATGAGTTAGAACATGAGAAAGTCCTTTGCGTGGAAAACAAGGAGTGGATGTGGCATTTGACAACTAGTTAATTAGAGCTCAAGACTAATCAACCTCTAATGGTCTCCACTCACATGAAAAGTTACACCACATTTTGGACTGAGAACTCCGCTTGAAGCTGAGCTAAAAGTGCTTGAAAGGCTCGGATTGCTTGGAAATTAAGGAGAAGCGTGACTTTTCAACTAGTCAACCCATGTGCAAGACTAGTTAACTCCATCTTACTCCCTCTTGCATGAAAAGCTCTTGAAGATTGAGAAACATGCACGAAATTCCATGTCAACTCCTTGAACAACGATTGGTCTCTTGCTCTTGTGCATGTATTGCTTCGAGCCATTTCTTCGTGGTTTATCTATTATGGGCATTTATTCTTCAGAAAAATTGTCCATGTCTTTTCTCTCTATCCTTCCTTACAAGTAACTTGTATGAAAGAATTCCTTCAGACTTTTGTCTCTATCTTCCCCGTGCAACTTTCCTCTCAGACATTTCATTTCAAACTTTTGTGTATGGACCTTTCTTTTAGACAATTTGTCCAAAATAATTCCTTCGGGCAAATTGTCCACTTTGCTTTATGAAAAGTCCCTCAGCTTTATGAAATGCACCCTTTTAAAAGGAAAGAACCCTTCGAAACTTTGCAAATAGACTATTTCTTTGGAGATCGACCCTTAAAATTTTTGCAATGGTCCTTTGGCTTATTTGAAAAGTGATATTTTTTTGAAGGGCAAAAGCCCTTCTATTTTTTTGTAAATGGGATTTTTTGAAGGGAAGGAACCCTTCAGAAAAAATGAAATGGACCTTTTCTGAGAAGTGCCCCTCAGAGAAGTTGAAATGGTCCTCGAAGAAATTGAAATGGTCCTCTTTCCCTTTGGAAGAAATGAAATGGACCATTCATTGAAAGAAAAGACCCTTTGGAACTTCAAATGAATCATTCAGAATGGAAAGAACCCTTCAGACTTCTTGAAATGACCCTTCGGGAAAGTTGTAATGGTCCACTTTTTAGAAAAATGAAAACTGTCCATTTGATGAGTACCCTTCGAGAAAATGAAAGTGTCTTTCGGGAAACTGTGTGATGGTCCTCGACCCTTCAAAAAAATGAAAAGAACCTTTCAGAATTGTGCAATGGACCTTTGAAAAAGTTGTTTTGTACAAAAAGTCTGAAACAATTCTGATACTTAGACAAAACCTAAAGTCTTCCTTCTGTGAAAGCTTGAAGTATTTATTGTGCTTGTGAAAACTTGAAGTATTTTGACTGTCCCTTTAGAACTGCTCTGAGCAAAAGAAAATTGGCAATGACATGAAAAGCTTTGAATGATAAGGGTGGCAATTTGCCCTGTGGGGGTAAAAATTATCAACATTTTGGCGACTCCGCTGGGAAGCATGCCTGCTATGATTGAGAACCAAAGCATTTACACGAATCCCAGACTCACAAAGTAATGAAAAATTTGATCCATGACTGCAAATTCTCCTCTAACCTGAAATGAGATAACCTTCATCCACCAAAATAAGAAGGGAAACTCACAAAGCGGGGAAACTAACTAAACAAATCAAATATGCAAACAATCACTTATTTGGGACAAAACAAAACAAAATTAATGTGCTTAAACAACACTTAGAGGAAAAAAAACAACTAACCATGACAAAGCATGATCCACCTGGATCAAAAGGGAAATTCATAAACTCACTCACTCTAAGAGATGGTACAAGTTTCAAGGTTGGATGTTTATTAATCATAACCTTTGATGAGACATTTTTATTGCTCACCAACTCTCTTAACATCTCCTCAAATGAATCATCAACAACAAACCAATCACCAACAAAGATAAACTCATCTAGTACTTCCAAATATTTTTCATACTGCTTGTTATCTACAACCTTGTCAAGTGATATCTCATCTATGCATTGTCCTTGAGTGACCTCATCCTTCTTATCAATTGCTGCAAGTTCATCCAGCTCTTCAAGGAGCTTTGAATAAGCAACTCAATCTGTATTATGATCTTGAATAGTTAAGTCTTGATCAAATTTCTCATAAACATTCTCTTCAATAGGCAACATATCTTTACAGAGCTCTTCAATCTCCTACAGAGATTCAAGGCACAACTACCAATCATCTTTTTGTTCCTCATTTTGATCAATTTGAATATGATTAGCTTGAAAGTTATCTTGATCTTTCTCAATAGGAGATATTTCTAACTCATTTATGACTTCAATTTGTACCAACTCCTCTTGGAGTTCCTTAACATCAAGATCAACCTTTTCATTCTCAACTACAACCTCAAGTGAAGTATCAATGAGAAACTTTATCAAACACACTTGAAGCATCCTCTTCACACTCTACAAGAACTTGACTTGTAGCTCCAACCCCTTTCTCAATCCTCTAGAGAACAAGCTCCTCCTGAAGAAGGGAGATGGTGGGAGGGTGATGCAATTCATTTTTTTGAGAGGGAAAATAAAGCATGGGAGGTTGATCATGATAAGATTTTAAGATTTGGAGCGAAATAAAATCATTTAGGGAGTTTTGGAGAGGAGGGAAAGACAAATTCTTAAAGACCTCTACATTCTGTTCCTTCCACTTGGCCATTACCTCATCCAAGTTTGAATCTTGTTTGTCTTCATGGACAACTTGAACTTGAGGGATGATTGGTGAAGAAAGGGGACTACAAGAAGGTTTAGTCTCTTGAATAGTCTCTTGAATAGGGTCTTGAAGAGGCTCTTGACTCCAACTAGGAAGATCCCTGGGCACACACTAGGCATGGTTAAGAACTTCATGAGAATAAAGAACACAAGAACCCTTTGTACACAAGTGGCTCAAATTGATTTTTTTCCTCTCTCAAGCCTCCATATTCTCTAATACAAAAATACATAGCTCATTTATCTCTTCTGGATCATTGGACACATTTTGGAATAGACCATTCACTTCTTCATACTAAGAGTTTGAACAAACTTTTCTTGCATATGCTAGTATGCTGAGCTCTATTTCATCTATTCTTTCTTGGAGCCAAGGTTGCTCATATTCAACATCATATCCATATGGGAAAAGGTGAAAACTAATCTTGAGACTAATATGGCTCACAAGGAAGGTAATAATCATCCTCTTGATAATAAGGATCATGAGAAACTTGATAAGGCTCAACATAACTTTGATAATACTCCTGATAAAGATGATTAGGCTCATAAAAAGGCTCATAGGTATCATGACAATGTTGGTATGATCCATCATTGGAATGATAAGGAAACATAACATAGGAATTCTTTTCATCACAGCCATCAAAACTCATTCATGATAATGTAATAAAAATATGCTTACATGGAAACTGTGCCTGGGTTATTAGAAGCAACTGCTTGAGCTTGAAATCACCAAATAATTCTTGAAGAACACTGCTCTAACTGCAATTTCATCAAGACCAACTCCAATATGTCCCATCAGACATGCCAAAAACTCGTCAATTAGACTCACACCTTTGTGAAGAGAGTTTCAAGCCTTCACAGTCTGCTAAAACATGAAAACAATTCTAGGTTGTGGGTGGCCTAATCAACAGATTGAGTCTCTAGATTCTAAGGGGTAGCTCCCTTTGGTGTATCAATTAGGATCTCTACTCTATGCTAAAAACTACTGAGAAAAAGGAAAAAATAAAATTGAAGGAAAAATCTTATCTAATGATGGTGATACACCTATATTTTAGTTCATCCACTCAATTTGAGCTCCTAAAAACACTGATTAGATAAAAAAATTGAATCTTCAACTCCAAATGACTCTTATGCATAAGTATTTTATGTAAAGGCTTTATATGGTGATCAAAGCTTGAGGGAAATGATGGAATATGCTTGATTAAAGGCACTAACCAACCACTTATATCTGTTGTAACTTCAGCGAAAAGACATTAAACACATAACATGCCTTGCATAATCTGATCAGCTAATAACTAGATAAGAATCAAGACTTGACAAGGAAGAAAATTTATCACTTATGTAATCACTGATATAAATACACTATACCAGTATTCTAAAATCTGAAAACAGTCCTATTTATCTGGAAAGGTGACAAAATTTAAATTTTGGTAGAGTCTAATATTGCCAAAAGAGAGATTAATGTATTCAAAATGGCTGGAAAAGCCAACTTATATAGAAAAATACACAAAAACCAAGAGGTTGACACTAAAAATAAAAAAGGAGATCAACTCCCACATCACGTCAAGTCCAACTACAGCTATCCAAAAATCTAAAAATAAAATCTTTTTATTTTATGCTTTGCATGAAAATCTCTTTTGCATTGGAAAAAGATGGTGGGCCCATCTTGGACTAATCCGTTCCATGCATGAAATTTATGCCAAGTTGGATGTCTAAACTCAAGATTGAACTGACTTCAAGTTGAGTTGGAACATGAGAAAGTCTTTTTTTATATGGGAAACAAGGAGTAGATGTGGCATTTGATAACTAGTCAACCTCTAATGGTCTCCACTTGTATGAAAAGCTATGCCACATCTTGGACTGAATAATTTGATTGAAGCTGAGTTGGAAGTGCTTGAAAGGTTCAGATTGCATGGAAACTAAGGAGAAACATGACTTGTCAACTAGTCAACTCAAGTGCAAGACTAGTCAACTCCAACTTACTCCCTCTTGCATGAAAAGCTCTTGAAGATTGAGAAGCATGCATGAAATTCCATGTCAACTCCTTGTATAGCTATCGATCTCTTGCTATTGTGCATGTATTGCTTTGGGCCATTTCTCTGTGGCTTATATGTTTTGGGCATTTGTTCTTTAGACAAATTGGCCGTGGATTTTCTCTCTATCCTTCCCTACGGGTAACTTGTCTGAAATAATTCTTTCAGACTTTTGTCTCTCTCTTCCCCACGTAACTTTCCTCTCGGGCATTTCATTTCGGACTTTTATGTATGGACCTTTCTTTCAGACAATTTGTCCAAAATAATTCCTTCGGGCAAATTGTCCACTTTGCTTTATGAAAAGTCCCTCAGCTTTATGAAATGCACCCTTCCAAAAGGAAAGAACCCTTCAAAACTTTGCAAATGGATTGTTTATTCAGAAATCAACCCTTCGGATTTTTGCAATGGTCCTTTGGCTTATTTGAAAATTAGTTTTTTTTCGAAGGGCAGATACCCTTCGGCTTTTCTAGTAAATGGCCTTTTTCAAAGGGAAGGAACCTTTCATAAAAAATGAAATGGACATTTTTTGAGAAGTTCCCCTCAGAAAAGTTGAAATGGTCCTCAGAGAAATTGAAATGGTCCTCTTGCCCTTCAGAAGAACTGAAATGGACCATTCACCGACAAAAAAAACTCTTTGGAGCTTCAAATGAATCCTTCAGAATGGGAAGAACCCTTCAGACTTCCTAAAATGACCCTTCGAGAAAGTTGTAATGGTCCAATTTTTAGAAAAATAAAAACTTCCTCTTTGACGAATACCCTTCAGGAAAATGAAAGTGTCATTCGTGAAACTATGTGATGGTCCTCGGCCCTTTAAAAAAATGAAAATAACCTTTCAGAATTGTGCAATGGACATTTGAAAAAGTTGTTTTGGACAAAAAGTTTGAAATAATTTTGATATTTAGACAAAAATTGAAGTCTTCCTTCCGTGAAAATCTGAAGTATTTCTTGTGTTTTTGAAAACCCGAAGTATTATGACTATCCCTTTAGAACTGCTTTGAGCAAAAATAAATTGGCAATGACATGAAAAGCTTTGAATGATAAGGGTGGTAATTTGACCCATGGGGGTAAAAATTGTCAACAATAACATTACACAAATGAATCTTGTTTATCAATGGGTAAGGCCTTGTATTTATAGCTTTCTAAACCAACTCTAATCCAAGTGTAGATAGGTTAGAGTTAAATGCATTTGAATTCAAACTAAACCTAGTTGAGTTAAAGAGTGGACAAACATTTAATATTTGGGATAAAGATCTTATTTGTTAAGCACGACTCTCCATTTTTAAATTTATGGATTTAGGGAAGATATTTTCAATTCCTTAACTTTGAGGATGATGAGATCATCATGATCTCATTTTGATTAGAATTTTTTTTTATAAAATTTATTTTTACTAATTACAAATAAAAATTTCACTTAAAAATTTATTTTGATTTGATTAGTTAATTCATTTTGCATAGCATTTTTGCACTTTAAGAATAATTTAAGTGCCCCACTTAATGGGTCCAAAGGCCAAACTGTCAACTTGCTAGGTCAAAAATTGACTGAAGATAAATATGAGAGGTTACTGTTGCATACAGAATAAAACCCCAAACATGGATGTTTCAACATGATTTTAAGCACCAATGTCTGATGTGTAAACAAAATTGGGACATTTAGTGATTCTTAGGCTTAATTTTTACTATTTGATAGAAATCAATTTGAATTCTAGTTGGAAGCCAATTGTGGTCAAAATGGGGTGTCTACGATTTGCCCCTATTGGAGAAGGCATTGCAAGACATAGGCATATTAATGTCTTCTCAAATAATTAAAAAGTTATTAATGCTTAATGCCCCATAAGGCGATGGGTGATCCCTAGATGCCCACTCAAATGAGTGGGTGACAAAGAAGGTCAACGAATGTTCCCTTGAAAAGAGAGAAATTGTGTGACCAAGAGGTTAAAAAAGGGGGAAACACTGATTTTTTCAAAGATAGTTATTGTTAGTGGCATAGTGAGATTCCCTAGTAGGGAAAATAAAAAAAAGATGATTTTTCCAACGATGGTTATAATCATCGAGATAGTGAGGTGAAATATAATGATTTGTCCAACGGTGGTTATAATCATTATCACAATAAAAAAATACCTCAGTAGGATGGATAGATATAATAATTTACCTAAAGACAGTTATAATCATTAACATCTAGAGAGATTGAAACACAATGATTTACCTGAAGGTAGTTATAATCATTCACACTATGATTTGACTCAAATAGGGTAAATGGAAGCATGATACACGTCATCTTTGTCCTAGTAGATAAAATTGAGAAAAAGGGGTTTGCGTACTAAATCCACACTCATGGAGTAAGAGTACGCTGTCATAAAGAATAAGTATGAATTCAGGCTACCTGATATTATGGAGATGCACATCCTAACTAGCAGGGATTAAAATTTATTTATGATTTAATTACTCTATATTTGGGTAATATTTGGATAGGTTAGAAATTTTTCAGGCATGAACAAAGAGAATTATTGTGGCAGTATTGATTGTAAGATCTACTAAACTCAATTTTGTTGTAGTACATGATGGTATACATAGTGATATAAAACACCATGATAACCTAGGTGTATTATGCATAAGGTCTGACACCCGTTCCAATAAATAAGTGAAAATAATGTACCAATGATAAAAACTATGATGATAATGTTGCTGTATGAATATGGATGGACTTAAGTATCACGCACAAGAAATCACTCAATGAATGCATATATATTAAGTCAATGCACAACAATGAAATCAAATAAAAAAGTAAACAAAACAAACAAATAAATAAAATAAAGCAAAAAACCAATAAACAAAAACACAATAAAACACCAATAAACAAATACACAACAAAATACCAATAAAAAAATGATTGCAAACAAAACAAAGTGAACAAAATAATTAAAAACAAATAAATAATCCAAAGCAAATAAAAGTGCAGTAAGCAAACTATTATAAACATACAAAGATAAAAGACAAACAATGGTTAATTAAAATGTTAGGAAAAATAAAAAATAAATTGTTAGTGGATGTGTAATAGAAGTGTTACTCTTGGTGACAAGGTGACCCTGAAACTAAATAGTAACGATGCAGATATAAAAATGCAAGAACAATTGGCACAAGGTTGCCCCTAGGCTATAGGCAAACAATGACACAAACAAGATGGCAAACATTACCCCTAGTCTATAAGAGACAATGAAACAAACAAATAAAATAGGAGAACTAGAAGAAAAGGAATGGGACAGTTGAGCTGAATCTAGATGCACTAGGTAAGTAGATGCTACCCACATAACTCCATGAATACAAGATACAACATGAACTTCAGGCCAAATATAGTTCTTCAAAGATATGGGATAAAATAAAAATTATGATAAAGAAGCATTATTGATGTGTAGAGGAATATGGGAATGGTTTCGCAAAACGATGAGTGCATGAGAAAAGAGGGGATGATGTCCATGATCATGAAAGTGTCGACATAAATTTTTTGCATAAATGCAAGAGTATGATTTAGGCTAAATCCACACTAAAAGGTACGAGATGAGTAGCCACAAATGAACTGAATTAGTAATTCAAAGTATCTATTACATCTAAGGCTTGGAATGAGAATAAGCTGAAAAAACAACGAGAGTGTAAGGTGAAGGTGATCACAAAATGGAAAGAGCATAAAAAAAGTAAAGTGGTCATTAGTGTATCAAATTTGAATACATAATGCTTAAAATATGAACTCACAAAATGGTGAAAGCGTATGGCTAATGCCAATAAGGATGGGGAAACTAAATGAAAAGTGGTTACTCGTGAGATATTTAGGAGTCCCAGGATCCTTAAGGCAAAGATGTTGTCAAAAAAAAAAAAGGTGCAACCGAGCTAACCTAGGATACCCCATGTATTCAAGTGTTGCCTACATAATCTATGTGGACCTCAGGCTAATGTAGTTCTCCTAGAAATGTGAGAAAAAAGATCAAGGTGGTCTAGAAATAAAATTGAATAGATAAATTAACCCATTCTAGAAAATTTTAACTACTTTATATCTCAGGAGAAAAGTCTAAGCCAATTTTCATGATTTTGTTATTTTTAAGATTTTCTATATCTTTTATAAACATATCAGCTTGATGGAGGATTATGAGATACAAAATGGTCCAACTCATAAAATGATGAGAGCGTGTCTTAAAGATGCTTGCAAAATGGTGTGAGCATTCAAACTTAAAATGCATACAAAATAATGAGAGCCTAGGAAAGGGGTGACTGAGCTAACCTCAATGTGAATCAAATGTTGTTTATATAGTCCCATTAGAACCTCAAATCACTATAGTTCTACCTTATAGTTTAGGTAGCATCAAGTTTTTGAATTAAATAAATGGCACAGTATAAAACATGAATGGTAAGGTAATGCGATAAGGCATGGTAAAAGTGCTGCTCCTAATTTTTGCATAGGCATTTATAATTAAGAAATAACAACATAGATCAATGACACTAATTTGTCCAAAGGCAGTTATAATTAGTAGTGCCAAGAATGAGATAGAGCGTACAAACAATGAATAATGTAATTGCCAAACCACTGTCACACTAGCCCAAAATACTGTCTCTTTGTGAAATACTGAATTAACTACTAAAAATTTATTTGAATCCAGTTGCTGAAGGTGCCCAAAGAACCAATAGATCGGAACCAAGGTCAAAAAGGGTGGGTAGGGAGGTTAAAATAACTTTGGTCAATAGGGAATGTATGGAAGGAATGGTATATGGTATAAGACAAGGAAGGTGACAATACATTATGATATAAATGATCCTAATAGATAATAATTCGTGTATCTTAAATGAAATAATGCTTGAGGTGTATTATGTTCATGGGCTCATCAAGTTCATCTCCATCTAGTGTAGCTAACCTGTAAGCTCTAGAGCTATAATTAGCAACAATGACATAAGGGCCTATCTAATTAGTCTTGACTTTGCCTTTATTATTTTTCTTGACTGTGGTGTTCTTTAAGGACAAGGTCACCAAGATTGAACTCTTAATGCTTGACATGCTAATTATATTGAACACATAACTAGTTCTGATATGCTTGAAGGATATTTACAATGGCCATGTGCTTATCATCGAGTAACTCTAGCTCTTGTAGGTGAGCTACTCTATAATCTTCATCATCAAGGATGTGTTTCAATGAGATATGTAGAGAAGACAACTCGACCTCGATGGGAAGAATGTCCTTAGTGTCATAGACAAGGGAATATGGTGTGGATCTTATTAGAGTACGATAATTAATAAGATATGCCCAGAGGGTGTTAAAGATTTGAAGGTGCCAATTATGACCAACATCATTAATAATGTTCTTAAGAATATTGATAATGGTATTATTAAATGCCTCTACTTGCTCATTACTTGTGGGTAATACATAGTGGAAAAATGTTGGGTAATATTAAAGTCAAGACAAAGAGCTTTGACATCCTTATTCTTAAATAATCTACCATTATCAGATATAATGTCAAATGAGATACCATAGCAATAGATGAGATGGTTGAAGTTGAATTTAAAAATTTAATTTCTAATCACGTGAGGGGTACAGCTTCAACCCACTTAGTGAAATACTCAGTTGTGATAAGAATGTGTTTATGGCCACTTGAGGAGGTGGGGTTAATCTATCAAATGAGATTGAGTCTCCATGTTGAAAATGGCCATGGTGTGAGCATGGTTTGAGTGTTTTGGCTAGAGCATGAATCAAATTGGCATGCCTAGGCAACTTATTACATATTTTCACATATACATCTGCATCTACTTCTATGGTTGGCTAATAGTAATCAATGCATAGAAGATTTTTGACAAGGATGGCCCGGTTGGTGTGGGCTCCACATACTCCTGCATGAACTTCCTTCAATGCTAATACGACTTATGTCGAGTTCAAATAGTGAAGCAAAGTTCCATCAAAGTTTTTACAGTAAAGGGTTATGCCAAGTAGGGTATATTGAGAGGCTTGGTGGGTAAAGTATTTTTGTTATTTATGATATAGATCTGGCAGAAGGACTTGGTTGTGAAGGTAGTTGTATAGGTCTGAATACCAAATAGAACTAGGACCATTAATGTCATTTATCATTTCAATGGTTAAAGGTTTATGAGTAGACACTAGAATATGTTCAATGACGAATTAATAGTCTTTTGCCTTGTATGTGTTGCAGATCAAAGAACTAATGGTAGCCATGGTATCTGTTGTCCTATTATTGGCCCATGGTATGTGTTCAAATTGAATATGGGCAATTTGTTGCTTGAGAATGTTCACCATAGCCTTGTATGGTACCAAATTATCATCTTTGGTCTGAAATTGATTGGTAACCTGATTGATGATTTACTGAGAATCACCATGAATCATAGGATGATGAATGTTCTATTGTAATGATTGATGAAGCCCTATAACGAGTGATTTATATTCAATCATGTTATTAGTACAAGGAAAGCTGATACAAAAAGATTTGTGAATAAGATCTCTAATGGTGTGATAAGTAGTAGGCCTTACCTCTATCCATGAGATGTGAATGACCTATCAAAATATAACTTTTAGTGATGTTCCTCAAGAGGTGTTTCTATGATGGTCATGATGGACTCGTCTAGGAATGTAAAAGTGAGTGGTTTCATATTTGAAAGGGGAGCTTAAGCAATATGGTCTATAAGTACTTATCCATTTATGGTCCTTTTATTAACATACTCAATTTCAAACTTGCTCAGTAACATGATCCACTTAATTCTGCAAAATTGTAAAGCTATTTTTGATAGTAGATACTTGAGTAGATCTACTCTAGCAATGACTATGGTCTTGTTTTTAAGCATGCAATGATGTAGCTTCTAGGTTGCAAAGACCATATATAAATAAGATTTTTATATTGGTGTATAGTTATGTTTATACATTATTAGTGTATGACTTAGATAGTACACAGAGTGTTCTTTCCCATTTTCATCATGCTAAGCTAAAAGTTCTCCCAAGGCATTTTCAGTGGCAGATAGGTATAATATAAATGGCCTTCTTGACATTGGTGGTAATAGAACAGGTGGATTAGTTAGGTATTCCTTTAGGATCTCAAAGGCTTTATGACATTCTTCATCTCAAATAAATGTAACACCTTGCTTCAATAAATGAGTGAATGGATGATATTTATTAGCCAACTATGAAATGAAGTGTCTAATAGATTAGATGTTGCTCTATAAATTATGGAGTTACTTCAAAGTGGAAGCTGGAGGCACCTTGGTAATGGATTGTACATTGGTAGGATTCATTTCAATGCCTCGATGAGAGATAATAAAGATTAATAATTTTCTTGAAGTGACACTGAATATGCACTTCTTGGGATTAAGTCAAACCTTGTACTTATGAAGCCTTTCAAATATCCTTTGTAATACAACTAGATGATCTACATGGATCTTAGATTTACCCAACATGTCATTAACATATTATTCAACAATATCATGCATCATGTCATGAATTATAATGATCATATCTCTTTGGTATGTGGCCCCAACATTCTTGAGGTCGAATGACATAACCTGATAGCAAAACATTCCCCAACGAGTGGTGAACACTATTTTGTGTTGGTCTTATAGCACAATCCTGATCTGGTTCTATCTTGAAAAACCATCCATGAGAGAAAGAATTTCATACCTAACTGTGGAGTCAATTATCATGTCGATATTTGGTAGAGAAAAGTCATCTTTAGGGTAGGACTTATTGATGTCTATGAAATCAGTACATATTTTGATCCCTTCTAGATTTTTACTGACATACATAATGTTTGAGATCTACTCTAAATAATCAATCGATTGGATGCATCTCGCTTCCAAGAGTTTTTACAACTCTTTCTTAACTAATACAACAATACAAGGATGAATCTTAAGTAATTTATTCTTCATGAGTTTGACATCAAGATACACAACAAGGTGGTGTACAACCAATGCATGGTCTAAACTTGGCATGTATGAATAGGCCCATGTAAAAATGTCAATAAATTCCCTCAAAAGAGATTTAAAAAATTCATTTTCCTCCTCAGTGAGGGATGCATCTAATTTGATCCACTTCAAGTCATTTGTAGTCCCAATGTTGACTTCTATAGTATCTTCTACTAGGAGGGTTAAGTCATTCTAGAATAGTTGGAAAGGATGTGAATTGGCTTGCAATGGTAAAACCCTCTGCTCATATTAGTTTTAGCTCTCCCAAGCAAGATGAATCTAAATCACCTAATAGTAATAATGGCCATATAACAAAGATTGTAAGATATTCTTAGATAATTTAATCAAAGACATGTTCTTCTATATTGAACTCAGACCCAAAATCAAGTTCACCGTTGGTGGTCTCTTGATCTTCATTCGAGGAAAAGTGAACACCCTCATCTAGTGGCATCTAAAAAAAATTTTCACCAAAACACTGGACTTTATCTTTAGTTTTTCCTTAGTCCAAAAGTTCTTCAAAGAATTTTTTACTTTGGGACGTCAATGTTTTATTTATTTTCTTTTTGGCTAAGGGTGTTCACCCACTCTCCAAAATATGCTGCAGGATCTAGTTTGATAGAAAACCCTTGTTTGTGATCTCCTAATGAAATATTGTCTTTAAGACCCAAAAAATCACAAAAGGCCTCATCATTATCAAACTTATCTAAAGGTACTATATATTCTTGTTGGTCCTAGTTTATAAGTTGAGGATGATAAAGGAGAAGTAGGGAATGTTAGATTACTAGTGTAATGTTGTAAATGGTATATGGGTCAAATAAGTTGGTATTGGCAAGGTCTTCGTATATGCTACGATCAGACTCTACATTGATATCAACATCATCATCACTAGTCATTGGTGTTGAAATATGAATAAGATACATGGGGTCACTGTCAGGGAATTTCAATCTGAGGCCATAAGTTCCTTTATATCTGGTCATAGAAATGGGCTCAAGAGTACCTTGGTGATTTAGCTCGAGGCCTTTACCTTCATATGCTTGGTTATCCATGATCATGTTAGGAATATGATACTTTGCAATTTGGTAGAAATCAATTAATTTGTCATTGTATAACCATGAATCATCATTAACAAGTGGTTCTTGTTCTTGGCAAGTGGTAGATGTGAAAATAATAGGTGTTGGAATATAAAGCTTGCATTTTCTCTTCCATCATTTTATTCTATGCAATTTGGCTTAACTTTAGGCATTCCATAGGTCTTGGTATTTTGTGGAAGCTTGAAAATATGGAACATGTCATGGGTAAAATAATCTCTTGGACCATTATACAAAATGGTAAAATGATTAGACATTTTAATAAGAGGCATATGTGAAGATGAGGTAAGGATATCAAGGTCTATACAATTAGCTTCTGATAATTCAACAAGTATATCTTTGTCTTTGTCCTTCTTGGGTACTGAATCTGGACTAAAATGGTAATTTTAACTTTCATATTCAACCTCCAAATGGTTGCAATGTTCATATCGCTGTAAATCTCTAGAGATAGTCACCTCCATCCCTGAATGAGGAAACTTGATACACTAGTGCAATGTTGAAGGGATTACATGATTTTCATGTATCCATGGTCTACCCAAAAGCAAATTGTATGACAAATCCATGTCTAACACATGCCAAAGTGTATCATGGGTCAAAGGCTCAATAATCACTGGCAACTTATGGTTCCTTGTGATTCCCGCTCTTCATTATCATAAGCCTTGATAGTAATAGTCTCTGGATGAAGGTCGGATTATGTATATCCTAAATGCTTGATTAGTTTTAGAGACACAATATTCAGGCTTGATCCATTATCTATGAGTACACATTTACATTTGTTCCATGTGATGACAACTTCAATGTATAATAGCTTGTTAAGGAGAGGGCCAAGGGATGACATATCACTTTGATCAAAGATTAACTATTGGCTTGGGGATAGGTGTCCAACCAAAGCTTGAAATTTGTATGGGGTAATGTCATTTGGCACCTGGGATTAGCTTAGGAGTTCTATAAGGATATTCTTGTGAATGGTCGACATACGCAATAAATATATAATGAAGATTTGTCCAGGTGTCTTTTGGAGTTGTTCCACAATGTCATACATTTTTTATTTAAAAATGGTAATTGGATTATTCCTATCCAACATAGTGGGTTGGGTTGGTTTAGTGGTAGGAGGTTGTGGGCATGGGATGGTGATTTTAGATCACCAAGTTATGATTGCGAAATTTGGATTGGATACAGGACCATTGTAACTAAAAAATGACGGAGATGCACCAAAGAGGATAATTATTAATTACTAGTGTCCTTGGTTGTGGTTATAGGGCAATGAAGAGTTATAAATATAAAGTCCTAAAATGGTAATCTTTGATTGTTATTGCACTTGGTTGCAGTCATAGATCAAGGAAGGATTAATGGCATTGGTAGGGTGATTGACATTGTTAGACAATGATCTTGGTTTGTTGGCATTTGGTCTAGGATTGATGGTAATGGTAAATACATGACCTCTCAAAATATGACCTACAACTTTATTCTAGTCATGTCCAATTGCATGATAAGTGTATTGGTTGTTGAGGCCATTTTGGGCTTGGTTCCTTCCATTTGGTTGATGTTATTGCAACTGCTAATACTATTATTGTTGTTGTGGATGTTACTAATATTATTATTGTTATTACTATTGTTTTGGTCTTCACTATTGTTATTGTTGATTGGCATTGTTAGTGGAAAATGATTTTGGTAGATAGCCATATTTTAATTGAAAGTAGATGCTCTATTATCCAACTAGATTTCCCCATTTTCTAACATATTTTCAATAAGGTGATTCAACTGCACACAATGGCATATAAAATGTCCATGAACACGATGGTATTCATAGAACTCATGCTATTTATACCAGTTTGGATATGGTATACCCTTAAGATAGTGTTTTATAATCTACCAACTAATCATATTGGCCATAACTAGTTTGTGAAACACTATTTTAATAGGTTCACCAAGGTCACTGAAGACTTTAGGAGTGGGCCTTATTCTTAGAGGATGGGTTTGAAAAGGTGGTGACTGTAGCATTTGAGGAGCTAGTCTAGGCTGAGGCATAAGATACACTTTCTAGATAGGCTACATTTGTGGAACAAGCTGCCTTTATGGCATAGGTTGAGTAGATAGTGTTTGAACTATTTGAACATGAAGTGACTCAGTTACTCCATTACCAACAACATTCTTATTGTAGTTATATGATTTGGGTTTTTCATAGTTATTACCTTGAACTAGTGAAAATTCTTGTACTTGGACTGGGTTAGGGTTATGACTTGGGTTTGCATTTTGGTTTTAGCTTTGATTCTAATTTGAATAAGATAATTTGATAATCCCTTTGTCGATAAGGGACTTTTTGATTTGTATGCCTTTCTCAATGATCTCCTTGAATGTGTGTGCACACCGAAGCTCCAAGTGATAAGATATTTCATTGTGTAAATTTTTGGTAAACATAACTGCCAATTATTTATCTAGTAAGCTATGTGTGAAGCAACTATTAAACACTCTCCATTTTTGCAAGTAATTCATAAAGATATCACCAAAGTTTTTTTGGCTTGACTCAAATCAACAACTTAAATCTCATGTTCAATATTATAGGATAAATGTTGTACAAATTTGTCTTAGAGATCATCAAAGTTAGATTCTAATTTTTTTTGTAACATGAGAAACCCCTCCAAAGCCTATCCAACTATACTCTGAGGAAATAAAAGGAGTAGGTAAATGTCACTATAGGCCACTAGCTGGAAAGTGATAAATAACTCTATTAGATTCCCCTTAGGGTCTCCTTTAGCCTTATACTTGTCAAAATTTGACTATTCAAACATGGAGGAAATGGTATCTGAATATACTCCATGTTAAATAGGTATGAACACACATAATCCAATTTAAACTTCTTAGTTTGTGTTCCCGTCTGAATGGATATAATTGTATCATTCATCTGTTGTAGTTCTTGGGCCAAGAAACTTGATGGTACATTTTGTTTTGATTGTGGTTAGGCGGTCAAAGGTGGATTACCTTGCCTAGGGTGAAATGGAGGAATGGAGTACTATAGAACATTGGTTTCATGGACCAATTGAACAAGAATATGCATCCGTGCATTGGGATTAGGATGTCGGTATTACATGCATTATTGGTAAATATTCTAGTTTAAATTCAAAATATGGCCTTGAGTATGAGGGAATTGGGGTTATGATGGAAAGATATGGCTTTGTGGAATATATTGTGCCTGCTGAGGTTGAGTAGGGATTTGCTGCCAAATCATCGAACCTGACTAAATAAAGAGGACTTAATGTTGACCAAGGCCCTATATTTGAGTATGTGGCACTTGTTGAGTAAAAGACAATGACTATATAGTAGGTATTTTTTAGACATTGGCACCTCTTTGTTGAACAAACACTTGTTGTGAACTAGATGTTTATTGGTTGTTTAGCATTTATCTTTGACCAATATAAATACGTTGTTGATTAGACAATGCCTATGATTGTATAGGTACATTGGTCTACAACTATTGAGGTACATTTATCACAATATCTTGAGGTGGAACATTTGTTTGCTCCTACTGAGGTGGCATACTATTATAGCTCTATTACAGTGGTAAATTAGTCTATGCATGTTGCTATGGAATATTATCCATCATCAGTTGAGGTGGGATAACATTCATCACCTATTTAGGTAAAACATTGGTTGGCACTTGATTACTTATCCCTACTGTTGTGTGTGAAACCATTGGTTGAGGAGTGGGAGTAACCTGTTGTGATTGTAATTAGGCATTTTTGCCCCCTACTATTGCAAACCACTCATGGTATTGGTAAGAGGCACTTGTTACAAATTAGTTGTTGGTAAATTTAACTTACATTGGCATGGATTGGAAGACACTTGTGTGTTATCTACTATATTTGGCACATTGTCTTGAGTAGAGGCAACAATCACTTCTTCAATGAATGGGACATTGCACATGTCACCTACTGAAGTACTTTGGGAAAATGGGTTTACACCTAAATTAGCATGACTTGTTAAATTAACTGGCACTCATATTGAAAGAGTTAATTCTATAAGTGGAGAATTTGATATATGGACATGGCATTGAATTTCCATGATAAATTAAGATAAGTTTGATATGCTTGTTGTATTTGCATAAATTGGTCATCCATGGGGCCCTTTCCTTTTGCACTCATATTCGAATCTTGGTGTAACATAGGTATGAGTGCTTGAGGGTAACTAGTTAAGGCCTATTTGATAGTTGGCATATAAGGTACATTTCAAGGCACTATAACTAGATTAGGTATATTTTCATGGGGAAAGTGTTCCAAAAACTTGGCCCCTATCTCTATAACTCTGAATAAAACTTCATCCTTATTTTCAAGAAAGTGACAATTGAAAAAGTATGGGTCATAAGTTGATATCATGGTAATGTATTAAGGTTGATGTTGGACTTGTTTGACAAAAAATGCTACACTAGCAAGGTATTGAGTTGTTTGTTCTTGGTCTTGATCTGGATAAGGAGATGTATTAACTAGGTAGTGTGCTAATGGATCTTGGCTTTGTTTCACATATTGAGCAGTGTAAGGAGGATAGGGATCCATTTCAAAAACTAAATTATCACCATATGGGTCTTGAACATAATCATCATTTATGACCATGTTTTCATAATTTAAAATGCACATGGTTTCACTATGTGTGTATCGAGGCATATTTGAATCCATGACTAATGTCTCGTGAATAAAAGGTATATAATTCTCAAAAGTCTTGAAACATGGTCTAAAATAAATGGTCGATGCTTGGTATGTCTAAAAACTTGGTCTAAACTACAAAATCAGTCTAAACTTGGCAACGTAATTCTTATCTAAGAATTGGCAATGATAAAATTGGTCTCAAATATATCTCCTAGGTCTAATGTCTTGCAAACAAATGGTCAAATGAAAGGTAAGTTTTGAATCTTGATTTTGGCAATGTGTTTTGAATAAATATAATCTAGTTATAAAAATAAAAAATGATGCTAGGTATTTAGAAACAAGGCACAAATCTAGGCTCAAAATGGCATGAACAAAACCTAAAAATTAAGGAAAATGCTAGGTATTTGGAAACACAACACAAAGATAGAGTTGAAAAAACTAAGTCTAAAAAATGAAAGGCAAATGCCAGGTCTTTTGAAACAAGGCACAAATTTAGAATTGAAAACAAACTAGGTCAAAGGTAAAACTTGCAAGACAATTTAATCTAGCTCAAAAACAATTTGAAACACTTGGACTCAACTAGGAACATGGATTAAAACACAAACTTGAACTTGGTATAAGACATTAGACCTTATGCACATGCTTAAAACTTATTTGGAATATCAATCTCAAGTAGGCAAAAATAAGCACAATGAGTAAAGCATTCAAGCCCAAGTGATAAGAAGACTCAAATGTAAACCAACCACGCTTTAGGTCGTAATTGAAAAGAGAGTTTTGACATTAGTTCAAGGCAATAAATAGACTCAAAACATACAAAAAATAGACCACTTCCTAAATCTAGGCAAAAAAGTCTTTAAAATAAACATACAATTATTCCAAGTTGCACAATTGAAAGGTAAGAGGTAAACACGCAAGCCAAAATTAAGCAAGGCATAAGTATAAACCACTTAATTTTGAATCTAAACTTTGCAATAATTTTTTTGAATTTGGTTTAAAAAACATGATTTCTCAAACATACAACATTCTAGACCCAAATGGATGACATAACAATACTAATTATAGACCAAAGACATACATGGTTATAAACTCAATTTGACACAAGACAAGTAGCATAATGATGCTATCTCACTCAAAAGGTATGACAATGGTCTTTGTTTCAAAACTCCAAGGAAAAAACTTGGGATGAAATGGAAAGCATAATGATGCTCTATTTAAACAAGTGACATACACACAATTTTTTTTGAAAATGTCTACGAAAAAACTGTGGTATCAAATAGACAAAATAACACCTCTTAGGCTAAAGTGGTGTACAAACATGTGATTAGTTTATGACTTGTGACAAACAAACACATTTTAGTCTTTAAAACACACATGAAAATTAAATAAAATAAGAATATCCAAAATGGTTCATCATATACCTATAATTAACACATGTATGCATAGTTTTAGCCAAACTTTCTATCGAGAAAGTAATGCTTGTGAGGAATTAAATGTTAATCCCAAAAAAAAAGTACAGGTGTAGTTGGAGTTTTTTATGCCCCCCTCTGTCTCTCAAAAATTAATATGTGGCACAAACTTAGAGTGAGTAGCAAGTGGCATTTAACATGAAATTCCATGGTAAGTGGGGATTTGTCTAAAATCTATAAGTTTCATGCACTCTAGATGTTCCCTAGTATGGCTAACATAAGGGATGTGATCACGTCGATTGCGTTCATACTGACTAACTTACTATGCAAGGGTCTATTACTTTGTATGGTGACTCCATTCGTGTACTTCTTAATGGATCTCAATGTTTAACCAGACTTGACCTAAATTTTTGTTAGGATTAGAGAGGCTAGCTCCTAAATGCCTTGGCAATCTCAGTATCATGTTACTTGATTTAAATACCTCGCCATAGAGTGGGGTTAAAATGATACCAATATATAAAATCTCAGGTTAACACTTCCCTAAAAAACTTATGGGGAGGTGATGGAATCCCTCCCACAAGCCAAATGCAATAAAAAAAAATGAAACCAGGAGTTTAAAGGTCATTTTTTGAATCATCCAAGTTACTCGAACTTAGGGAGAGCATAAGTGACATTCATTATAGGTGAGAATTGCTTAGTATTTTTTCACTTCATGAATTATTTAAATACCTTGCTTAATGGGTCAAAAGGCCAAACTATCAACTTGTTAGGTCACAAGTTGACTAAAGATGAATCCATGAGACATTTCTATTGTGTATAGGATAATACCCTAAATAGGGATGCATCAACATGATTATAAGCACTAATGTCTAATGTGCAAACGAAATTGGGATATTTAGTGATTTTTAGGCTTACTTTGCACTGTTTGGAAGAAATAAATTTGAAGTCTGATTGGAAGCCATTATGGCCAAAATGGGGTGTTTATAGATTGATGACAAGCTATGAACCACCATATACATTTAGATATTTGATGTGCATTTTTTTTGTCATTAACAATCTGAGTATTAAAGCCGCATATTCCATTATTTTATTTATGTATGAAAAACCCAAATGAAAAGGAAATGACATGCATTCAGCTTGGGGAGTGATAAAAGCAACCCCAACTGTAGCACATGTAGTACATTTAGATCCATTAAAATGCATGGTCAACATGTCATCATTGATATGATAAGTATATTCATCTCAAAATTCAGCACTAATAGGTAATGGATCATGTAATGGGGTACAAGCTAATTGATCCATGATAACTTGCCTTTTAATATAATTTTGGGAGGTAAATGTAAATTTAATTTGACAAGAAGCATTAATTATATGAAATAGATTAAGATAGATTTACAACTTATCTTACTTAGTAAAACCAAGCTTGAATAAGGTAATCAATTAACATCTATTACAATAATTTTTATATTGTGGGCATGACCAAATTTGATCCTCTAAACCTACCTAAGAGAACACTTATCACACAAAACTAAATGTGAGGGTTCCAAAGCCTCTAAGAAAATAATATTTTACAATAACCATAGCTAGGTATTCTAATCTATAAAATGAAATCTAATTTAGTGTTATCAAAGTGTATAACACAAAGTGGGATGGTTTAAAAAAATAAAAAAATAAGAGATCATGGTAGGCAAATGAGGGCTTAGATCACCTAAAGTGGAAGATATAAATCATATAAAACTCTATAACTACACTAAGTTTAAGTGTAGAGGTAATTTAAATAAGGAGTTATAAATTAAAACATATTACTTTATGTAATATATATCTATCAAATAAAATAATAAAAGGTAGAGATAATTTTGAGTGAACTTGTCGAGTCTTAATATTCCCTTTGGCCAATGGTGATTTACAAGAGATTGTTATGGATTTGTAATGATCACACTATATAAATAATCTATAGGCTAAAAGACTCATATTTTCATCCAAGACTTCTCACCAGACAAATTATCTTTCCTTAAAGGCAAACTCCAAGCAATGGCTCCTTAAAATATAGATGTAGCATAATTATGAGCTATAATAATGCCAAAATGAATGTTCCTCTCTATTGGATTGAAATGAATGTTATATTTATAACAATGAATAGGTTCTAATCCTTATATAATTTTAGTAAACAAGGTCACCCACCATGACCCAGTTTTGAAAAGTTATCATTTGGCCTTGAACTAGGTCGACTTACTTGCATAATGTGTGTCCTAACTTTTGCAACTAGGTCGAACAGGATGACATAGTAGAAAAAATGGGTATTTGCTTAATTAGGGGATATTTGAGAGGAGAATTTATTAGGGATTTATATAAATAAGATTTGTTTGCTTAGGGAGCTGGATAATTGGGATTTGTAATGGGTTTAGGTATGGTATAATCAACCAAAAATATTGTGAAACATCAATGGTCTGCCTACTCTTTTTTTGGTGCACTTTTTAAGGCATGCACTTAGGGAGATTGAAACTCGATAGGTTCCTATTAGAGATAGAGCATTGGTAAATGATAAAGTTTTAAAAAATATTATGTATACATAATATGCCGCACTTGAAACTCATCATGTGTCACAATATTGTAACATAAGATGGTATTTTGTAAAAGAACATAACAACACAACTGAGCTAATTCAAATGAAGTATGGAAATAAATTCTGAAAATAAATTAAAATAACTTAAAGTACCATATACATATCTTGACTTATCTTTTTACTGAATGACTGCATGCAAATATTATAGATTCAATCGAGGAGGTTTCAATACCTACATTTGAGAAACCCCAGGGATACAAGACTAAAAATATAAGCATTACATGCATATGTAGGATGGTCAAAGTAGAAATGGAAAAATATTAAAACTTATAAAAGTACTTGGAAAATTGGCAAGTTGGGATTGTAAAGACTAGGTTAAAACCAAAATACCAAGCATTTAAATGAGAAAATGATTACAAAGCAATGTAAAATAGACTAAATTATTTGAGAAAGCATGTAAAATATTGTATATAAATGAAATATCAATGTGATAAATTAAGTATATGTAAGTAAATGAATGTAACATCATGTAAGATAAAACATGAAGCATGGATAAAACATAAATGACAAAAAACATAATGTAAGACAAACATGTCAAGAAAAACATGTAAGCATGTCAAATATATAATGTAAGAGAAGTGAAGTTCACAAAAATCAAACAAAAACATGACGGATAAATGAAAATTCAAAAGCTCTAAATAATGATGACTCAAACTTAGTGCTTGTTCAAAAATGTGATGTAAAGAAACACCACCACCTAATGACATGATTATTATGATAATGAGATGGTGTGGTAAGCAAATGTATAGGGATGTTTGTGAGGAAAAATTGGTCCTATACAAGGTATTACAATACAAATCACAAACTAAGTCAAACATGTGTAATAAGGAAAATGTGATCAAGGATGTGATCAACTAAAAACAATATTCAATAAGGGGGTAGTGTAAATAATGTGATGTAGATAAGGGTTATGAGACACCACATGTGTGATATGAACATCCTTAGCAATATTGAGACAAACTAAACAAGTAGGAAAGGTTAAGAACTATTGACATCAAGGACTTATGACACTTTGAATAATGAACACAAAACTTGGGCTAACAAGTGCAGTACATAGATAATCATATGAAGGCTACATACATGAATAGTAAAATATACCTACATTTCCACAACATGTTCCATATTCCTCAAGGCCCATTATAGAGTCTTCAATCTACTGTGATGATTAGGTACTTGTGTGTGAAATTAGATGGCATTAGATAGTATATGCTATAATGAGACCCCCTACCTCAGTTTGCTAGCCTACCGCACCCCATTGAATCTCGACTCTATCATGAGGCCAATTTATAAATTGAGCTTCAACTAGAATAAGAGATGTACCAAATAACAATCACATCTTTTGGTGTAATTTTGACTTTTGAATTTATAATTTCCTTTTGTTTCTTTTTTGATTTGTATTTTTCTATTTCTCCTCCATATGGATTTAGAGAAAAAATCATGAGTGAAATGGATGATGAACATAAGAGAGATTACACTTGGTGACTAAAGAAAATGACCTAAAGACCATAGTGTCTAAAGCTCCCTAGACTTGCCCACACATAAGTGTGCAATCTCAAAACTGACCTATGTGTGCCTCAAATGAAAGGAAATAATAAAAATATGACTATGAGATATCCATCTATGTAATAAATGATACGATGATGATTATGATTAGATCCAATCACAAAGATGTAAAAACATGCCATGAAAGGGATGGGGATATGATATGATATTCATGTCACTAGGGAAGTCATACTAACCTAAAATGGATTTAACACAAGTACTAATGAAAGTAGTAGTTATCCCAAAAGAGGAGGAAAGTAAATAAGGACCAACAAATCATAAAGAGACTAAGGGAATGAATAACATAAATGTGATAAAATAAAAATTAATGAAAACCCTAAAGGTGATACTTAGGAACCACAAGGGAAATAAATAGCAAATATAATATGATATAAAACCAAAGAACAAAAAAGGAAACAATGGTGTATGTTGGACTCCAAATTTTTTAATAATTATATTCTAAGTATTTTGGATACATAAGCATGAAATAACAAGGGCACAAGAGTAGGTGCAAAAGACTATAATGTGGAAGAAAGAAACATAAGGGAATGACATAAAAGACCTTGACATAGAAGGGCTAGTCATGAAAGGCAAGGAAGCAAAGAATGAACATAAGACATAATAATTGGAGAAGTGCAAGACTAGGACAAGAGCACATGGAGCAGAGGCAGTTACAAAGTAGTTCATAGAAGAAATATAGATTAATGAGAGCACAAATCTAGCGTAGTTCCATGAAAGAAGAGGAACATGACACAAAGATCTAACATAAAGAGGGTATATATGGGCTGTTGGGCCTGATTCATAAGGAACTTAATTGTAATGGCTTTCCATGAGTTCTATATTTAAAACAATTGTTGGCTTGTCATCTTTAATGTATTAATGTTACAACCCATAGAAAGGGGTTTGATTATGTATAAATACCACCTTTTCTTTATTTATAAGGGGTTCTTTTTGTTGTCATTATTATTTTTATGTAGTTGTTGGTGTTGAATATAGATATGTTGTAAATGTGAAGGTAGAAATCTAGAGAGCATGTACTGAATGATACCTGTGTAATATTATTAATTTTATTAATGGAAATAAGATTTTATGAACCTTGGTGTGATGAATCTGTTTGGTGTTAAATTTTATTTATAATAATAGTGATATGCAATGTATTAATTCATCAAATGACTGAGTGTAGACTAACTCTGGTAGTAATAATGATTAAACGTAGTAACTCAAGTGCCTAAGTATGAATTGTCTAATCACCATTGTGTGACAAAATTGATAGAGACTAGTCCAAAATATGTGCCTCAGGTGAGCACATGAGGTTACTCCTTGCATGATATGTTGTCACCAAAAATTGTGGCTATCTTCTTTCTATCAAGTGCATAATTAATAGTTATGCAAAGTTAAGGAAAAATACCCAACATTTTTAGTTTTGTGGCTGGGACCCATTGTACTTGTAGAATATAAAAATAATCAAGCAACCATATTTGGAAAATATCGAGTGCCAGCTTACTATAGTAGAATATAAATTTAAACTCTATTATCTTGAACTAGGATTCTCTATGCGCACATGGGTAGAGTAACATTTATATGATTCTTTGTATGAAATAGAGTTATCCGTTCACTTACATGGTTGGGTTTTGACATTTGTGCAAGACTTATCAAGAAATTATAGATGAAAGGCTTCCTGGTCAGTAGAAGTTTAGATGACCTTAGCTAAGTTAGAAAATTCTTAGAAATGAGCAGTAGGCATCTAGTAGAAGGGAATGCTTAATAACTATATTATGGAATACACAATCTCTATGTATTCTTGTCCGAAAGAAACATGGTTCAACTTTATGAGGGAACTGTATTAGAGATAATTCAAGCTATTTATTTTAGATATTAATAAACTTATGTTTGATTCTTGGTTTGAGAACTTCCTCATGGATGGCTAAACTCTCTCGCACATGAACAATGTGACTGATGGGGAAATGGAAGGGTGTACATTGGTAGTTCCACATGGAAGTCAGACACTATAAACTACAAAAACATAACTATGATGAATCTTGGTGTAAGGTTATGAGAGGAATCAATCCCAAATGCAGATAGAAAGATATTGGGAGTGACAAAATAATCCTCAGGAGGGTGAAAATGCATGGTGAGAACTCCTAAACCATAGATTCATGCCCTTCATTGACACAAGTACGTGTGAAAGAAGAAAACAAAATTGATAGAAAAACCCAGTCCAAATAGACCCAATTCCCCCACCATAATGACTGTTCATGCATTTGAGTTTGATGGAATTATTGTTAGAAATTGGGATACTAACATTGTAGAATCTGAATTTAAATCTAAAATTGAAACCATAGAGGAGTCTCTAGAAGTATAAGATTAAGCTAATAATTTACCATTGGTTTCTACCTTTATATTTCAAGAGTGACCTATGGATCACCTTGGGATACCTGGTGGATAAAATCTAACTAGTGGGCAAACTACATGGACAAAAATAACTAATCAATCTCCCTAGCACCCATCATCTCTGGTGCACCTATTACTACAGGAGGTGTGGGAGTAAGTACTGATAGTTATTCTATTGGAGGTAGATCATGCAATAATGTTAGAGGCATTAGCGGATCTCCACCATAGGGATCTGGAGGAGCTATAGGAACAACACATAAAGGCCCACTAAAACCACCCAGTGCACCTATAGTCTACTACAAGATGACACTTCACCTACCTGAATATAAAGGTATCAAAAATGCAACAAATAATGTTCAAAAGTGTGAACTCATTTGGAAAGCATGGGGTATCATTTTATTCAGAGTGAAAAGCAACTGAGTTTGCCACTAATTTATTGATATCATGCATAAATGGTACCGTAAGATTTATCCTCAATAAGAAGTTATGAATTATGAATTATTAAAGGCTATTTTTATCTAAGAATTTGATATCCCCAAATTTGAGCAACAAAGTATTGCTACCTTAAAAGACATCAAGTAATAACTCACTGAAAGTGTGCACACATATGAAGCATATTCCAAAATTATTATTTCAAATCTATTATTTGAGATTAAAATATAAAATAATGCTTAGTGGTTTGCAAGATATTACTTTTGTTCTAATGAGCCTTATCTCATAATTTTTTTATTGAACCGTGTGAAGCACTAGAAGCCACCCTTTGTGTTGAAGCCATGGGAAGTATAGATAGGGTATCATACCCATTATGAATTATCATACCACTATGATGGATTATTAGTTAGAGAAGCTTATGACCAATAATTCTCATGACACCCAAAATGTCTTGTGGTACATTGACTATGAAGTGGAAGGACATAAAAGGAACAATAATCCACGAAAGAATGTTCATGCCATATTGAAATAGTCCTTTGAAATTTAAAATGAATATCATGATGTAAGGGGTTGCACCTTTATTCAACACACCATCCAAACAAAAGTGTCACTATACTGTAAAATATGTGATGCATATATGCATGATATTAATGGCTACCAGATCATTAATGAAATTCATGAAGCACATGCATGAGGTACGCGCCAAACTTACATAGATAACAACCAGGAGGCTAGTGGAGGTTAATACTTTAGATTTTGAGGGTATGTAAATGGATGTTGAGGTGGTCATTTTCCACTTAGGACATATTATAAGTGTGTTTCTCTGGACCACTACCAGTGTGACTGCACAATTTATCCAACTATGCCTTTTATAAAAATGAACATTGCCTAGAAAAATGTCCCAATTTGTATGCTTCCATTACTAAAAAATGAAATGAGAAGGGCGATGAGATGACATGTGTTTCCAAAAATCCTAATACTCAGTGGAGACCACCCCCTGCCACTCCACCATATAGACCTAAGGTCAATATCACTACATAGAATGGCGCTCATTCCCAACCAGTCTCAAATCCACCTACTAAAAAGGTGAAATGTGAAGAACCTCATAAGTAAAAATATCATGATTCTCAACATCATAAATAATTTTTGCATGATACAATGGACTTAGTCTTGGAATTGTAAGGTGAAATTTAGTTCTTACAAGATAAATATGCTAAAATGTGGGCTTAGATGCAAAAAGACATCATTCCTCTCATTAAGAGTTTTGGGAGATATATAAACTCTTCCTTATTAAAGACATCATTCCTCTCATTAATATTTATCTATGACAATAAATGAAAAATCCTTTAAAGGATCACTATTTGAACCATGCATGATGATAAGAGAACCTTATTTAACCAAATCCTGAGTGTTATGAAGAGGTCCTTATCAATTCATCCATTGATGACTGGATGATTCATGACAACATGGTAGATACTGGTATGTAATTTAATGTTATAACCAAAGAAACTTAGAAAAATATGGGGATCCCCAATTTGCAACCCTATCCACATGTATTGTTCATGGCTAACAAGACTCACACACTGCCAATAGGCATTCTTAAGGATGCCACCATCAACATCTTGGGCATCATATTAAAGGGTGATTTTGAGGTAATTAAGATTTTTTAAGTTCATGATTTTATAGTTATTTTGGGTCAACCTTGGTGCTATGAAAAAAATGCTGACTTGAGTTTCAAGAAGTGGTATATTAGCTTTGAGAATGACACTCAATACATATTCATTCTTCTAAATACAGACCAAGGACCCTGCTTTGTAGAACCCATCAATTTTGATGAGGATGTCAACATAATCTATAACATTACTGCTCAAGGACATGAAAATGTGGATCCTACTCATGATGTAATCTTGTGATGGGAAGATGTTCAGTCTATTTATGACACCACTAGTGTTGCTTGTGACTAATGGGCTTAAGGAACATATTATCTATCAAGGCACATATATGGTGTTTTAGAAAGCCACATAAGTTCCATTATAAATCTAGATAAGAGCCACAAAACTATTCACCTCATTGGTGGATGCCTAATGGCTAGATGACCCTTAGAATTGGAATAGCCATGTACAGTTGGACTAGACACGTAGGTTTCATGGATAGATGGAGGTCCAAGAATACTTATAAAAATTAGAGACTTACTATGTTAATGAGGATGAAAGGTTCTATATGATCAACTTTATATTTTAAGGGATAACTGATTGATGGTGGTCCACTCATCGGTACCAATTAGATACATGGGAACAAGTACATAAAACCATGCATAATCACTTCCACCATGAAAACTATGTTCATGCCACCTTGAGTTATAGTGGCATTACTTTTCCATAATAACATATAACATTATGTGAAATCATTTAGAGCACGGATGAAACATATTTACTAGAATTATTATGGGTACATGCATTATATAATACCTTATGTGGTTGGGCTAGGGTATGGTACATTTAAAAAGAAACAAGTAGAGACATGAATACCTGGTAGTGCATAAAACATAGTTTGATTACCACATTTGTACTTTATTCACCATCAACAAATTTGAAGTTATCTCTATAAATGATCCATTAGGTACTTGTGGGCGATCAGGCACTAGTTGAAGACTTGATACAACACATACATGGCACAATTGAGGACAATTTGGCCATCTTCCAAGAACTAGATAATCCTACCATGGATTCATTAGATTTTAACTCTTAACTAGACCATGCCCATAGGGAACAAATACAAAAAGGCAAGTAAAAGGCTTTGTACTAAGTTGATGAAGGTAATAGTTTTGATCAAATAAAACCATCATTTGACCAGTTAAAAATACATACAAAGTGTGGGGCACATGATGTCATAGATATGATATAATTTGAGTATAAACCATATTTTGTGCCACTCTAAATGTTTTAATATAATGTTGGAATGAATAATGTGCCTAAACTAGCTTCTATGCAAAATTACTGGTATGATGTTGAGATAACAAGAATTTTTGAACTATTACATAAATACCAAGAGATTTTTCCACATAACTGCATGGAAATAAAATGATTACATCCATTGTTAGGCAAGATGCACATCAAGTTGGTTGAAGGTGCTTGACCAGTGAGGAAATGGCCATATCAGATGAACCTAAATATGTGTGCTCAAGTTAAAGAGGAAATTGATAGTATGTTATGTACTAGAGTTACTACTCCCATTAATGAATATGAATGGGTTAGTCTAATGGTAATCTACATCAATACGTATGGTTGTATTCAAATTTATGTGGATTACATGTTACTCAATGTGGTGTGCATAATAGACCATTTCTCGATGCCTTTCACTTAGAAAATTTTGGAAGGTGTTGTTGGCTGTGAGATCTACACCTTCACTAATGGATTTTTTGCTTATCACCAAGTCTAAATTATTGTAGAAGATAAGGCAACGATAACTTTTGTGATTGAATGGGGTTCATTTACATTAAATGTTATGAAATTTGGCCTAAATAATGTGCTGACAATGTTCTCCCACATCATAGTGGAATCATTAAAGTATTTTATTCACAAGTTCCTTCAAGTATACTTTGATGGCTGGACTATGCATGGTTTAGTGTGTGATCACTGTGATAACTTACACCTTATGCTTAAACACTGATACCAACTTTATATTTCCTTAAATCTCAATAAATGCATCTTTACCACACCTTTTGGGATCTTATTGGGGCATGTCATTTGTAGGGATGGATTATTGGTGGACCCAAGAAAGATTGTGATCATTGTCCAACTCCCAATTCCAACTACTCAATATGAGGTTTGTGCTTTTTTAGGTCACATGAGGTACTAAAGTGAGTTCATTCAGGGTTATGCTAACATAGAAACACCACTGAAATACCTACTCAAGCACAATGACATATTATTATGGATGGCTCAACATTAAAAAATATTTAAGGCCCTAAAAGAGAAACTAGTTATTGTACCCTTTATCCAGTTCATGAACTAGAACCAATCATTTCATGTGCATATCAATGCTTCAGGCATGGCAACTGATGATATATTAGCATAACATGATGAGGGAAACCTTAATCATCTTACTTATTTTTCAAGTTGAATGCTCACACCAACAAAATGAAACTATTCCACAATCAATTATTAGGCCTTGTCTATGGTTTATGTACTTTATACGTTTCACCAATACTTGTTGGGAACCCCATTTGTCTTTTATACAGATCATGAATCCCTCAAGTATTTGGTAAATAACCCAGTATTGCACAGATGCATCTACGAATGAATTGTTCTTTTTCAATAATTTTGATTGTCTATGGTCGTTAAACAAGGTAAAGTTAATTTCAGACTTGACCATATGTCACATGTTTAATTTGGTGAACCAACACATGCCATGGAGGATGATTTAACTGATGTAAAATTTTTTCAAGTCACATGCATGCCTAAAGAATTAGAGGAAATTGTAGCTTTTCTTACAACAAGCTCAACACCGAATCACTTTAACATCTAAGGAAAAAATTAACTAGCTATGCATGTTACCCTTTTCCAACTTATTGGTAGAGACTTGTAAAAAATTGGATAAAATAAAGTATTAAAAAGGTGTGTAATGTAGCATGAGCATATGGAATTCCTTCAGGAGGCCCATGAGGGTGTCACAGGTAGATATCATGCTGGTGATGAAATAACATGCAAGGTGTTTCTAACGAGATTGTGGTGGCCTACCTTATTTAAAGATGCCAAAGATTATGCATGCTAATGTGATATATGTTAGTGAATAAGTAAACCAGAGCAATGGATTGATATGCCTCTTCATCCAATCCTTTTTCATGAACTATTTTAGAAATGGGCTATTGATTTTGTTGGACCCATTCAGCGTATTGCAAGATGGACTAATACACACTACATTATTACTACCACATACTATCTCACATGTTAGGATAAAGCAATTCCCACACATGATTTTAATACTACAACCACAACCCAATTTCTATGGAAAAAAATCATCACTAGGTATGAATGTCCATTAAGATTAATAAGTGATCATGACACTCACTTCGTCAATGAGACTAGGTGCATCATCTTGGCTGAGTTCATAATTGCACACCTTAAAATCATTCCATACCACCCTTAATATAATGGTACAACTAAAGGCTTCAAGAAGATACTAAGTAATACACTAACCAAGATTTATAATGTTGATCACATTTATTGGGATGATCAAGTTTTCACAATCTTATGGGCATATCGAACCACACACAAAATGTTGAACATAAGTAATTTTAATCTCATCTTTGATGTTGAAGCAGTTTTAGCAGTCACGTTCCTTGTGACTTCTTTATATATTATACGTATTAGTCAATTGGATGATGAATAATCTTTAAAATCATTCTTGGATGCTCTACTTTAGCTAGATGAAGCCCATTTTCTCGCACATTAAAGTCAAGGAGTTGAGAAGTAAAAAAAAAAAGCTTGGCATGATTGACATATAAAAACCAAATTATTTTCATCCTAGTATGCATGCCCTGGGCTATGATTCCAAGTTAATGTGCCACTCAGATAAAATCTAGATAAATTGGTAGGGTCCATTTATTATTCATGCTATACATCTGTTAGGCACTTGTAAACTGAAGAGGTTAGATGGCCAATTCCTACCAAGTCATTTTAATGGTAGTTAGTTTCGACCCTACCATTAAATGTAATTATCCCTCTTAGGCAATATGACTTTTGCCACTAGGTTAGTCTAGGATTTTTTTCATTTTCAAATAAGCATCACATTGGTTGTGCACCTTTATATAAATGGTTTGACACTTTTACTATTTTGGTTTGTCGTTATCTTTTTTATTTATTGACATGAATTACACTATGGTATGACGTGGAGGACCACAAGTAAATTTTAATTTGGGGTGTTTTTAAAGATGGATATACTACTTAAGTAGAGGATCCATGCAAAGAAAACATACAAGAGGAAGTGCATGAAGGAAGTAAAGTGCACGTAAAAAATGGGGAGCATAAAATAGGATACATAAGGGATGCACACAAGGGGTAGTGCAAGATGCACAAAAGGTGGTGTGTAATATAGATAAATGGAATGGAAACAACAAAAGAAACACTATTACAAAGTGGGTTAAATATGAAAAGATGGTTCCTACCAAAATAATGAAAAATTTAAATTATTAAACAATTGGCATACACTATAAAGAAGGTGAAATTAATATTAGAGGAAGGATGGGAAATGTAAGTTATTAATGATGGAATGGTATGAATGGAAAGCATGCCAAATATAAATCAAGACATGTCATTTAGAGCATTAATAACTGAAGTGATGGATAACAATGTGGAGAAAATCAATAAGCATGGAGGAGTTAATGGAAAAAATTTAGGATATCCTATAAAAATCCATAAGGATTTTCATTCTAATTTTTAAGATTGAAAAGTTGAATAATTACAAATATCAAATAGGTGAAAAACCAATGACAAATAAGGTGATAACACACTACTCTCATTTTTAAAAATAATATAGAGATATAAGAAATGAGCATTCAAGGAGAGGAAAGTAGAAACATGTCTATACAAGAATAATAGAGAAGTTATAGGTTGCAGGTGATATGTCTGTCATTAGATGAGGGTGAACTAGGGAGCCAAATTATTTTGTGTCTAGGGAAGAGGAGATAGGATGCATTCATTTGGGAGAGTTGGTTGGCTACATGTTAACCTTTAGGGACCTCGATCAATGACGTGGTCGAAGAAAAAATATAATAGGAGCAGAGAACCATTACCCACCATTCCTTAAGTTGAAGAGTTTGAGGGTGCAGAAGGAGGTCCCATGTTTATTTAATAAGGAGGGGAGAAGAAGGTTCTAGAGAGAGTAACACATAGGGTGAGGACTTAGTAGGGTTGAAGGAATGGAATCCTATTAAATAAACATTAGAAATGGCACATGTGGGAAAAAAATCCATTATAGTATGATCTTCTCCCCTAATTTGATTGAATAAATGCAATACCCAGAGGTGATGTTACACACAAATGATTGGAAGTATAAGGTTTCTCCCTATCAAGTCTTGGACTACAATCAACATCAACCTAAAAATGAGATCAACTTGTAAAAAGACTACTAGGTGGAACACTAAAACACCCAAAATGATATCAATTATGATCTCATGGTATACATCTTTCTAGAAGATGTGGGGGTGCTCCAACTCTTTAACCTATTATATTTTGGGAAACCATAGGAGACAGTTTAGTTATTAATCTTGTGCATTCAAAAATATTACCTCTACTTTTTTGGGTGAAAAATGAGGATCACCCTTGAATGTATCAGTAGAGTAACTAGGCTAATTTGTTCTTGGTATGATCTTGGTGTAGATCTATAATATTAGGTAGTAATTGATAGCATGGTAGTAACATTAAAGTAAAAGAAATAAGGCCACACTATATACATAACAAACTTGGAAGATCCAAAAATTTGAGTAAATACACACTTGGCCATGACTAAACTAGGAGGCATGGATCAGTAGAAGGAGGTGGACATGGCACACCTCTATGTAGCTATCCAAATGGACAATGGAACATAGTACAATCACTCCCTATACATTACAAAGAAGATTAAGCAAGATATAGAGAAGGCACATCATCTTCCCAACCACAAGTTTATTTAGGGTGCAATTTTGCTAATTTTAGCCTTTGATGATATTGTCATCTTAGAGTACTCAGGTAGAGAGATAAACTGGGTTTACCCACCAAAACATAAGTCCCCTTATGAACGGTTCAAGTAATTAATTTTTCCTAGTGCCAACACACCCTCATACAAAGCCAAGATGAAGGGTTCGTTTGATGGCATGGAGGAATTTGGGAATGAGTGGCATGTACCCAAATAGTTACCCATGTAGATGGGATCTTATTCATATTTGTTGTAAAGTAACACTCTTTCCTCATTTATATTTGGATAGTAAACACTAATAAATTGTTAGGGTGGCTTAAATTACCCTATGTTTTCATCACCAAATACTTTATGGAATCCATCAATCACATTATATATGTGTGCCCTATGAATATTGATGTAGACAAGATTTACATTAAGATATATACTCTTTTCAATCATTGTGTTTACCTAAGGAGGTGCACATATGTGGAGAAGTGAAAACTTAATAGAACTAATCTTAATGCCTTTAGGATAATCATGGAAGGGCAGATCTGGGTGATCTTATAAATCCTTAGGACACCAAAGAAATCGAGAGGGTAGGAGATAGAGAAGGAACCACTTTCCTCCCAAATAGAGACACAAACAAAGGTAAGGGAATGATAAAAATAAAAGAGACCAAGACCTGAGGTCACCAACTCTAGCATGACATAGGACCAACCTAGGGTCATCTAAAAGTGCCAACGGTTGGCCTCACCACCACCAAGGACCCAGGGGTTTCCTATAGAGTAGGAGGACATCATTGTATCCTGATTGATCTCTCAAGTAGATCCTAAATGAAAAGGTGAACCTCATCACTGATAAAAGTTGAGTAGCTTTAGGAGGAACAAAAGGATGACTCTGCACATCTAGCTACTCAAGTAAACCCTAAATAATAAGTTCCTCAAGTGGTAATTCTAGACACAGGTGAGGCATCTAAAAAATTGCACCCTATCAAGGAATTTAATCCTAAGATAAGTAAGAATCAACCCCATGAGCAAAGTGAATAAAAAACTACAATTCCAAGTGAGGAACATCTTATGGCTGAGCAACAAGTGGACATTGAAAGTCCAACATCAAAAGAAGCCAAAAGGGGAAAGGCCCAAACAGAGAGGAATTTGGTGTCGATTTTAGTGAGAAACAAGAAAATAGTCCTAAAATCATTGATTAAGAGTGTGACCCCCAAAAGGGAAAAGAATTGATGTAAAAGATAGAGCAAAAAAATAACCCAATTAAGAATCTCCCATTCGTGTCACATTCCAATAGGATATACCCAACAAGTAATTGTATTTATGGATTTTTTTCCTAAACATGAATCCACAGACTAAAATTGATGTGAAATGTCCTTTGAGATGGAAGTGTATCATGATGAAGAATGTTTTGAGCTTCCAAGGGAGAGCACTAACATAAGCTTATAAGTGGTAGGTGTTTCAGACATGCTCTAGATAAGTCCTGTGATTTTCTCTCTAATGTAAGCATGGATGACACTGATCAAGTTTGCCCTTGAAGTTTCTAGGAAAAGTATTATTAACAACCATGAAATGATCCAAACATCAAGAGGTCATGCAACTATATAAATAGGAACATGAAACATAATATAAGCTTGAAGAAGAGATTGAAGGAATCAAGTGCCAACTGATTTTAGCATAATTGGCTCAACTTAGGATATGGGGCCTTTGCCAAACAATTTCAAGAAGAAAACTAACACTTATGAATGGATTTAATATTAGTGGTGAGGAAATCAATAAGTTGGAGACACTTGTGGAACTTTTGCTCTTTAAATGTAAAAATCAAGTGGATCTTAGAGAGGAGAAAATTTAGGCGACTAAGTAGTTTTCTGAGGCCATGGAGGTCTACAATTTTTTTTAAAATAATTTGGGCACCATGATTCCCATCATCGATGGGTTTTTTATTAACTTGGCATGGACAAATAATATTTTAGAAGTGCAATTATGTCTTGAGGAACAATATCACTAACAATTGGCCAAGAATGCTTGAACATCAAGGATAGGGCCCAACACATAAAAGCTTTTCAGGACATTGAAGATATAAAAACATAAATAAGTGCCCATTGATATTAGTTTAATTATAGTTTCTCAACATTACGAGCACAAGTTTTGGAAGAGGTTGGGGCCCTCGAGGATGCTCATAAGACTACAAGCGATAAAATTAAAACTTTGACAACTCAATCCAATATGTTTCTATAGCATCCCAAGGACACGAAATGATTGAAAGGTGAAGTGGAAGATATTAATTGTAATCTTTAAATGACCCTCAACTAGCGGAAGGAGCTCAGGTACAAAGTATAAGAGGCGGATCCCACATTTTTATCAATTGAGGAAACTATAGCCTAGTTCGAGATAGAATATCAATCTAGTATGGGGTGATATTGGACCCCAAATTTTGTAATAATTATATTATAATTATTTTGGATCTATAAACATGAAAGAACAAGGGTGAAAGAGTGGGTGCATAGGACCATGGCATGGAAATATAAACATAAGGGAATAGCATGGAAGACCTTGGTGTGTAAGGGTGAGTCGTGAAAGAAGAAGAAACAAAGAATGAGTAGAAGATGCAATAATTGGAGAATCACATGACTAGGATAAAGGTATAGGAAGCGGAGGTAGTTAAAAATTAGTTTTTAGAAATAATAGAGATTAATGAGAGTGTAAATATAACATCGATCTAAGAAAAAATAAGAACACGACATGAAGATCTAGTATATAGAGGGTATATAGGAGCTGTTAGGTCCGATTCATAAGGAATTTAATTGTAATGTCTTTCCATGAATTATTTCTTTAAAATAGTCATTGGACTGTCATATTTAGTGTATTAATGTTATGACGTAAGGAAATGGGTTTGATTATATATAAATACCCATTTTATTTATTATAAGGGGTTATTTTTTTATTATTATTGTTATG
Source organism: Torreya grandis (assembly GCA_037957365.1). Taxonomy (NCBI): domain Eukaryota; kingdom Viridiplantae; phylum Streptophyta; class Pinopsida; order Cupressales; family Taxaceae; genus Torreya; species Torreya grandis. Next base: position 1,094,195 of record JARHVA010005147.1, read on the forward strand.
CGAGAGTTGTTTGTGTTGAATATACCTATGTTGTTATTGTGAAGGTAGAAATATAGAAAGCACATACATAATGATGTACCTATGTAATCTTATTAATTTTATTAATGAAAATAATATTCTATGAACCTCGGTGTGATGAATCTATGTGGTGTTAAATTTATTTTATAATCTTAGTGATATGTAATGTATGAATTCATCAAATGACTGATTCTAGACTAAATATGGTGGTAATAATGACTAAATGTAATAACTTAAGCACCTAAGTATGAATTATCTAATCAACATCATGTGTTAGAATCAATATTGACCAGTCTAAGATACATGCCTTAGGTTAGCGCATCAGGTCACTCCTCGCGTGATATGTTGATGTGAAAGCTCGTGCACATCTTCTTTATATCAAGCACACAGCTAATAATTATGAAAAGTTAAGAAAAGATACCCAATGGTGTAAATAAAATGAAATAAAATACATAAAAATAAAATGTGAGACAAAATAATGGGAAAAATATATGCTAACATCTATATCAACAAGCATGTGATATAAAAGCTTATGTGTCTCAAAAGGTTTCTTAAAGTTAAATTTGTCTATTATTATTTAATGTAGAAGAAGAGCGTGTATCGTAGGATTCCCCAAGGGGTAAATTTATGTATGTATGTATGTGTATTGAAATATGTCCTAAATTTTTAAGTGATATGTAGATGGACATCACAAGATGCTCCAACATATGATATGGAGTGAGGTGAAGCAAAATTGTTAGAATGAACTACTCTGGGCTGGTTGATGTAGTTTGACACAAGTAAATGTGTTGATATGTTAGACTTTAAGGATGTTTAAATTGTCATAGGATGTATAGGAAAGTTCTGAATAGGTCTATAATTTAAAGGATCACTATTTATGATGCGCTTTAGAGTAGGCATTTGAACTATGTGCTCCTTGTGTTTACATGACCTAAGAGGTTGAGGTTTGATGAATGAAATCACCCATTTGAAATTGTTCATGTTATCTAGTTGTAGGAAGAAAGATCAATTATGGTTTGGACAACATTAGTGGATGAGGTGGAGGTATGGGGTATTTTTTGGTCATTAGATAGGTGATGTTAATGTGATTTTGATTCTTTAGATTAGGCTTGTGAGGCTTAAAGATAGTTTTAGTAACGTTATCATGTAAGGGCATCAAGATTGAAATGTGGACCAAACAAGAAGTTAAAGAGGAATTAGTGACGATCATGAAAATTATCATGAGAATGATCTATCATAACATGCCACCAACAAAACTTATCAGGATGGTGCCATTTTTAAGGAGGTTTGGAAGGATCAAAGCTCATGGGTTTAGAGGGTGTAAATTTCTTTTGAAGTTCTTCTAAACTCAAGGGAGGGTGGATTGGATCAATATTGATCGAATTGGATTTCCCTTTTGAGGTTAGGGAGGCTTAGATGAATCAATGTTATGATAAAATGATTGGAAATATTCCTTAACAGTTTCTTGAGGTGATGCAAATTGACTCGTAAGAAAATATTGCCTTTTTGATTAGTCTAAGGATTATTTTAAAGTTTTATGGGAAAATTTTAAAACTTTGTATTAAAGAGGAGCTTTAAGAACAATTTTAAACTATTATCATCCCTCATCTTATGGTTTGATTTGTGAGCTAGAGACTTCCATCATTTGATGAAAGGGTGAAAAGATTCATTAGGTAGCTGCTTAACATTGATGAAGTTCCTAAGACTCTTTTCAGGGAGATCATTGTGTTGAAATTATTTAACTAGAGAATTTATTAAATCTTTTATTTTTAATATGAAATGTTGAGGAAGTTGATTATATCATTCTAAAGCATCCCCCCTTAAGGTTTTGACAAGAATTTTAGTAGTAGAAAAAATGTTAGTTTGGACCTATTCCTTAAATAAATTATCAAAATATTTAAGAAAGATAGTGGGGTCCTTAGTTCCCTCATATGTAATAGTTTGATAAATGTTTCCAATATCTATGGATATAATGAATGGAGATAAAAGTTCATTTTTAAGATATTGAATCATTTTGTTATGCATGAGAGGTTGAGGGATGACATGCACATTGGCAATCTAAAAGGAGTGATAAAATTTTGATTTGGTTGAGTCATGATGACTTGAGGTGGTTGAATAGATATTTTTAATATATGAGATTACATTCACATCATTTTATTATTATGATTGATTTGTATATTGATCGTTTGTTGAATTATTTGATTAAGGAGTTGAGTAGTATCAATGGGAGGAGTAAGATTGTTGGGTGGAGGAAGATTCTCAACATTGGTAGCAGGAGGAGGATTAGAGTGAGTAAATTCAACCATATTACATTGTGTTTTCCTTGAGTATGAAACATTTATATTTTTTGATGTATTAATTATTTTAGGATTAGGAAGATATGAAAGAAGTGATTTAATTGTTTCATCTGAAGTGATAATATAAGGGAGGTTTTGATCTGAATCTTTGATTATCTAGTGTTTTTGACTAGTTGGAGATGAAAAAATACATAAATATAAAATTATTAGTTTATTTACATTAAGTCAGCCACCTACTAAACTACGCCCGTTACCTATTGCACTAGGTCAGCCACTTACTAAACTATGTCAATGACTTACTGAACTAGGTTGGCCAACTAGTAAACTACGTTGACCAGGGTCAAATTAATTCAAAATACAAGAAACTAGAAATGCATAAAGTTGACATGGCTTGAATTATTCACATAGGAAGGTATAAAAAACAAATCAAAAATTTATTGGGTTTACCTTGTCAACTTAGTTGGATAGATAGGTAAAAATAATAGTCTAGAAACCTACATGATCAATCTAGTTGACTTAGTTGGACAAACATGTAAAAATATAGTATACAAATCTATAAGATTGACTTGGTTAACTTACTTACACAAACAAGTAAAAATAACAATCTAAAAACCTGTAAAATAAACCTAGTCAACTTTATTGGATATGATTTTTTTTACTATAAACTAGACGACGCAGTTTGTAAATAAAGGTTAAAAAATAACATATAAAAGCTTGAGTCAGGCTTATTGAATTTAATATATTCAAACATAGTCAAGTAGGTCAATGCTGGTCAATCTAGTTGAATCATATAACATAAAATTATGTTGATGCTGGTTGACACAGTTTGAAATACTAAAGAGAGAAGTAAACAAACAAAAATGAAAGGTTACAACTAACTAATTATTTAACTAGTTATTCAAAAAGAATATCAAAAAGATGATTTATAAGAAATTGATTGATTTTTGGGCTCCCATATATAGTTTCTTATTTGTTAGATAGTGACGATCTAATGTTTTAGAGTGATTACTATGAAGGATTAGACTTTACCCATAACCCACTAAACTTAGTTTCAAGGGTAAGCTAAAAATAACTTCTCGACACTAGATGCTAACTGATGCACCATAAGACCAAATATATGGCTAGATTTTTAAATTTTAATACAAAGATAAATCTTAGGTGTTTCCTAAATACTATGAGTTATTTAAAAATTAAAGATCATATTTAGCTTTGTACTATGGCTATGAGTAGTAGAAAAATCCCCTGATATCATAATAATTATAAACAATAGACAAAAACTATAAATAGAGTATCGTGTAACCCTTCATGATAGGAGCTAAGTAGTTATAAATTTTTTGGTACACAGTTTGTAATAAAATCAAGACAAAGTAAAAATAAATGTAAAAATCTAGTGGCAAAAACTAATTTACAATTTTTGAAAGTAAATAAAAAGATGACCAAATCTTTTCAAAGTAAAATTGAGATTAATTACTAGGAAAATAAAGTGAATTTCCATATTTATGTGGAAAGTAAAACACACAAAATAAGGTTGGTAAGGGTCGATCTAGTTGAGAAAACACAACCAAATAAGGTCGATGCTAGTCAACATATTTTGTTATAAAAATAGGTCAAACTAAACTAAGTCGATCAGGTCGACTCAGTTTGTTGTTAGGAAAAGCAAACAAATAACTAAGTTGACTATGTTGACTTAGTTGACTATGTGATACAATTTTAAAAGAACTAAAAAACTACAAAGAATAGAATGAAAATATAAGGTACTAGGTAATTTAATAAAAAATAGAAATGAAAAACTAATATAATTGACAAAATTAAATTACTAAGCTGATTAGAAGAAACTTGAGTAATATAACTAGGTCGATCATTTTGACTTAGTTCACTGCATATGAATGTTGTAATATAACTAGTCAACCAACACGACCTAGTTTTTTAAGACTAAAAAATAAAATTTATAGAAAATGAATTAGGTCAACCAAATTGACCTAGTTTGATGAGATTGAAAATTAAAATCTATATAAAATTAAATGCATTGACCAACAAGACCTAGTTGACTATAGATAAAAAATTTGTAATCAAAGAATAAAATTGGGTTGACCAGTGTTACCTAGTTAATTTTAGATAAAAATATGTAGACATAGAACAAAATTGGGTTGACTAACATGACCTAGTTAACTGTAGATCTATAATCTACAAATGGAGAATAAAAACTAGTCAACTAATGTAACCTAGTTGATTGTGAATAAAAATCTATAAGTAAAAAACAAAAATAGGTTGACCAACCTAGTCTAATTGACTATAGATCTAAAATATGCAAATAAAAAATTAAAATTAGCGTAACCAATGTGGTCTAGTTGACTATAAATAAATAAATTTAAATACAAGGGTTGGATTCACATCAGGTTCATGAGAATATATGCATCATATTAAGATATAACTACAACTTATCTTACTTTGTAACTTCAAGATCTAAGAAGGTAATCAATTAACATCTACTGCGATACTTTGTATATTGAGATCATGAAAAAATTAGATATGTTAAATCTAAGGGAGAAATTACCACACAACACTAAAAGAAAGAGTTCCAAAGCCTCTTATAAAATAATATTCTGTAATAACTCTAACTAAGTATTCTAATCCATAAAATGAAATATAACTTAGTGTTATCAAATCTTATAACACAAAGGGAGATGGTTTAAAACAAACAAAACAAATAAGGGATCATGGTAGGAAAATGGGAAACTAAATCACCTAAGTGGAATATGAAAAACATATAAAACCCTATAGTTGCATCAAGTTTAAGTGTAGAGGTAATCCAGTTAAGTATTTATACATTCAAAACTATTACTTTGTGTAATATATATCTATCAAATAAAATAATTTTTTTAGAGATACTTACATTTGAGCGAACTTGTCGAGTCTCAATCTCCTCTTTGGCCAATGGTGCTTTGCTAGAGGTTATTGTGGATTTTTAAGGATCATCATATAAGAATTATCTCCAGGATAATCTCACTTATATCCAAGACTTCTCATAAGACAAGTTATCTTTTCTTTAAGTCAAATCCTAAGTAATGGCTCCTTCAAATGTAGATATAACAGAATTACGATAATGCAAAAATTAATATTTCTCTCTATTGGATTGAAATGAAGATCATATTTATAGTAATGGATAGGTTCTAACCCTTATGAAATTTTAGCTGACAAGATCATCCACCATGACTCAGTTTTAAAAAGTTACCATTTGGCCTTGGACTAGATTAACCAAGTTGACCTTGTTGCATAATGTGTGTCATAACTTTCACAACTGGGTCAACTAGGCTGACCTAGTAGGAAAAGTAGGTATTTTCTTAGTTAAAGACTATTTGAGAGGATAAATTCTTAGGGAATTCGATAAACAAGATTTGTTTGCTTAGGGAGTTGGATAAGCAAGATTTATTTGCTTAGGGAGTTGTATAATTAGGATTTGTAATGGGTTTATATATGATAAAATCAACCAAAAATCTTGAGAAGCATAAATGGTTTATCCACCTCTTTCCTAGTCTACTCTTTAAGACATCTACTCAATGAGATTAAAAATTAGTAGGTTCCTACAAGAGAGAAATCATCTATAAATGATAAATTTTATAAACAAATTATGTATACCTTAACCAATTTTCCATACACCTTGACAAATATTTTCCCCATGATGTAATGAATGATGTAATAATATAATTTAAAATGGGTATCTTTTTCTATTATGAGAAATAAATTTAGGAAATAAATGTTATAAATATTCAATCTTGACCCATTATCAATAAATACTATTTTTAACCACTTTAGTTTGCACCAAGACTTGAATATATAAGGGTAAATATTGATCGAGACTATGATTTTGGGGGAATATCTTCATTTTTAGAATAAACAATTTCTTTCATCCATTAGATAATATTAATAATAGAAGCTACATAAGAGGGTTTAACATTGTTAGGTAAAAGCATATTACATAATGTCTCATATAAGATATATTTACGTATTTGTGTTATTTGTAAGAGTTCGAGTAATGAAATATTATCATTAGTATTCTTTAATTGGTCTAGGATATCAAACCCATTTAATTGGATAATTTTCCCTAATGAAGGGGGAGTAAAAACTTGAGAGACTCTACCTCATTGAGTATTAACAACATGAACATTTTAAGGTTTATTGATAACAAAAGATTGCACACATCCCTTTTGGCGTATATTAGTTATGGAGAACAATTAATATTAAATGTTATAACCATATGAAGTACAATGTATTTCTGATTGATATAAGGTAACATTTTGATATATATATATATATATATTTGAATAACATATTGGAAAGTAAGAGAAAATTTTATGAACCTATGTAGTTATTTACATTAGAATTAATCAGGAATTAAAATTAGATCTAAATGGAAATGTAAGCTATTAAAATTTGATCTAAAATGATATATAAGACAAAATATAGTTAAATATAAAGATTTATAAAATTTGTAAATTTACTAAAAATAAAAACTTGTTTTATGGTTAGAGAATTGCCCTTGTAATTGATTTATTTCAGACTATATTAATTTTTTGTGGAATATGACTATCTGAAAGGACCTTAAAACACACATGTATTAGAAAAAAAGTAGTGCACTATCTACTAAGACAAGTTTGTAAGAGGCGGTCATGAGTGTAGTGTGTTGGGTGAATATTTTGTTACCGACATAATGGTAGCAAAATAGTTATTTCAACCACAGTATGATGAGATAAAATCTCTCCTCAATGAAAGGGGAAGCTCCCTTTTATTGTTAACTAACATAACACTTAATTATTTATACTTATTTATAATGATTTTATCATAATGGGTGTTGTCATATCATCCAATCCTCTTTTTTTAGAATTGATGTTCAATCATAAAATTCCTTCCATTCTTTGTGATATACTTTGAAAATATAAGATCACTTGATGAATCAAATATAACTGATATTCAAATTTGTTATTCAAAAGATTAACAAGAATAATACCAGTAGTGTAAACTTGAAAGATAAAATAAGGTGCAACCCAAAGTCTTTGCCTTATTTTCAACAGAGATAAAAATTGTCAAAGAAGAATAATTGGCAGCCCAAAGTTTCCTCAGTAATTCACTTTCAATGTGAACATAAATCTAGTAATTAAAAAGTATCTCAAAGACTTCAAAATTAACTTCTTGGCACCTTCTATCTTGTATAAATTACACACCATACTTCACTCAAATCAAAATAAAATACAATGAAAGAGACAAAAAAATATTTTCAATACACCACAAGTATATTTCAACACAAAGTTTGAAAGATCATTTGATTTTCTTTTATTGAATAAATTTTTGATCTACAATATGAACACAAAGTTTTAAAATTATTTCTCAATTCAATAGCATTTCCACTCTACAAAAATTGGTGATATTTTTTACAAATATCATCTTCCTATTTATAGAGAGGAGCTATTAACAAAAATAGAAAAAACATAAATACATTGACTTATTCATTGACAGAGTCCTATTTGACTTATGACTGGGTAGTTTTTTTACATTAAAAAAATTACATATGAAAAATTACAAAATTAAACTAAGTTTTCTTAGACACAAAAAATTATTTCTTTTTATTATTTTCTAAAAATTTCTCATATCTCTTTAATATAGCTTGAACTTCACTGTTATCTGGGTTAGATGTACTTTTAGAGATGACAAGTACCCTTGTGATTGAATATTCTAAGTTAACTAGTAAATCTTTGATTTTAGTTATGATTCTTTGTAATTTATTCAAAATAACTTGAAATTCAATCAATTTATCGATGGAGTCTATCGTGAAAGTACTTGTTACAATCTTTGTTTGAAGCAAAGATTTAAATTCTTGAATAACAATCTCCATAGGAAGAATTTCTTGAGAATCATTTTTAACTTGGCAAGGAAGCTCTCCAATTTTCTCTGAGAGATCTAACATCTTATTATCACACATATCTTTAGCTTCTTTGAGATATTTAACTAGATTCTTGAGAACTTCTCTTTTATTCTTCATAACTTCCCTATAGTCAATGAATATTTTCCTATTTGAAATGACCTTCTGCTCAACCAAAAGATCCAGTTTGAATTTACGTAGTTGAGTCCATATATTAATATCATTTTCACTCAATTTCAAATTTTGACTGAGTGTTTTAATTATTTGTTGACTTTTTATTTTCACTTCACTCAGGTTCTTCAAAAATCTAATGATAGAACACAACTTTTGATTACCCTGTGTTGTTAACCTCTCAATCCAGGCATTGATCGCATGACCGTGAGATCCCATTTTCTCTGCATGTTGAATATATTTTTTAGTATTTTCATGCACAACAGGATCAACAAACTTATAAGGTTGGATGATTTTTAGTAAAGTAGAGGTCAACTATTCTACTTGTACTTTGAGTTGATCCTTGATGTTCTTATCTTTATCATATCTCTCGATCAAGGAGGCCTTTGCTACTTACAAATCTTCCTTCATGTTTTCATGGATTTATTTTTCAAGATCTATTCATCTTATTGCATATTCATAAACTTGAATATATTCAATGTTTCTATCTTCAGGAGGAATTGTAACTTCAACATACTTGTGTCCAGATTCAAATATCACCCTTGACATAGTTTTGACATTCTTTGTTGTTTTGAGATTTATTGACACATGCTGACCAAAATCAAAGTCTTATAGTACTACTGTTTGCTTATTTTTCTTAGGTTTTTGTGATGTCAACCAAGGAAGAAGAGGAGATGGATATCCTTAGACAGAGGATGTTAAAGCTTGGGATACTTGGGGAGGGACAATGGATTGTGAAGTAAGTGGAATGTAAGGTAGTGTGATAGAGGTATCTAGTAATGGAGTTGACACCAATAGGATTTTAGTAATAATAGGTAGAGTTTGGGTTGAAATAACCATCACTTTAATTCTTATTGACATTTTGGACACTGGAGTGATAGGGACATGAGTTGTTGTCTTTGAAGAAGGTATAGACATAAATTTATCTATATCTTGTTGGATAAAATATAATTTAGTTGGGGATCCCAATGACTTTGAAGGACTGGGTAGATTTGAAAATTAATCAAAAACTTGGTCTAGTGTACCTTGTAAAAGAACTTGAAAAAATGTGGCACTAGGAGGTGAAGGTGGTGGTGAAAGAACAACTTGAAAAGGAACATGATCAACTTGTACAGTGGTACTCACGGGAGGAACTATGGAAAATGTTACTTGTGAAATCATGGTTTGAGAAGCTTTAGTCAAAGGAACCTCTGATTGAGTAGTCTCTATTTAGATAGTCTTTTGAAGCACTGGTTGAGACACTTGTAATGTTGTTGATTGAGGTGTTGCCTCACTTGTGACTAAGATTTCTTTCTTCTCCACTGAGCACTTTCCTTAACACTTGATTTTTTGTCTTTCTTCTTTCCTTTATTAACAAATACAAATTTTGGCTTTTGTTTAGAAGTAGAGGGCACCTCTTTGTTCTTGGTTCTCATCTCCTCTCATTTCTTAGTAGTCTCTTCATCATACTCTTCTTTAGAACCAATTTTAAAATGTTTCAACTTAATTCTTTTAGATTCCAACCAAGGATTAGTTCTTGTAAGAATATGTTGAAATATATCTCTAATAGAAGTGGATTCTTTAACTGACCATTGGATGGGAGGGAGAGGAGTTGAATCCAATTGATTTTTTTCATATGAAGAATCCAATATATTCCCATCATCTATCAAATCTCTAGGAATATTTTCCAATTTCAAATTGACAATCTGATCAATAGTAAGGCAACTATAATCAAGTCTCCTTATATCTTCATCAGTTCTACATTCTATGCCAATATCTTCAATTTTATGCACATGGGTGATATTACGTTTGAGCTTCTCCTTCATCATTCTATAATCAAATTTTTCTCTAATTTTGAATTTCTTAAGCATAATCCACTTCAACTTAGTTTCCATATTTTTAGCCTTTGGAGTAGTGGAATTTATGTACCAACCAATATTGATTGAAAATTTAAAACCTTTCATGTGAGCATCTAATTATTTTTTATGCACTATTTCATCACTTGTCTACACATCTCCATTAGTATTAGTTTATCACTTGGGTATCTAGGTAGTATGTAAGGTTGTTCATCAAATCTTTCTACCCTGATATATGTAAAAGTTAGAAATTATAAGAAAATGCACCATTCCTTATTTTAAACTCTCTTCTTTTCAAGTTATTTTTCAAAAGTGCAAATGAATTTATAGAAGAAAACATCATTAACTCTCCTGTAATACTTGACACTTTCTTTTAGAGTTAACTGTGGATAGTGTTCATATATTAGAATATTTTTTCTTTCACCGATAGAATTTAAATCTAAGAAAGACTTCATATTGGATACAACATACACAAGATATGAAGTCATGTAAAACTTGAATGAAGAAGCTATCTCAAAGAGTTGATGACAAATAAGATCACTGATTTGTTTACCCCAAAAGATCTTTTGCTTGTTTCTTTTGATAACCAGAATATATTGATACATTCATTTTTGAAAAATGTTTGAAGTAGACAACCCTTTCACTATACTCAGGAGAGTAATCAAATCTCCTATCTCCTCTAAAAAATAACTATGATATAAATACTTGGGCTATCTAACAATGGTGGGCAGAGGAGTCTTAAGCCATTTAAAGTTAATATGTTTCTTAAACTTCTCAAGATCTCTGTCATAGTATTCTTGAGTTGATTTCATAGTTAAATCAAAATATTCTTCAATCTCAGAAAGGTGAAATTTTTTATTAAAATGAATAATTACCTTACCCTCTAAATCCTTGATTGATCTACTTTACTTATCAAAATTTACTATCATGGTCAAGATGAACTCAGAATCCTACACTGATATAGGAAAAGTAGTAGCTAAACAAATTTTATTGTTAAGTACTAGCTGTATATGAGGCACAATGGGTTATCTTCCCAATCTTTGTAAAAAATAATCCATGTCCACATGACCATTTTCTGTATCCTCAATTTGATCTACATTTTAATCAACTATGGACAATGAGAACACACCCTGATACTTGTACTTCATTATCTTCTTATTTGGAAAAATGTCTGACATTGACCAGATAGCTACAAGTAAAAAATTGATTATGCAGAGTTACCATTTTTATTCTTTTTTTAAAAAATATAGGATCGATTAAAAAAAACTTTTACATGAGGTATGGTGAAGGTTGTGTAGTTCAGAGAATTTTGTCTAAACTGCATAAGAGTCTTAGGTAATTGAAAAGAAAGTCAGAGAAAATTTTTCAACTTGCACTCAACTCAAGAAACAAATCATTTTTTCATGTAAGTCAGAGAATTTTCTTTGATTTTCATAACTTAGTTTTTTTTTGTTAAGTGTAGGTCAGAGAAAATTCTTTAACTTGCATTAAACTTGAATTTTTTGTGCATGTCAGAGAATTTTATCTGCCCTGCATTTGATGGTAGATTTTAATGTCCATCAGAGAATTTTCTCTGAAATGCATCAAATAGGAATGTGCACTTCAGAGAAAATTCTTTGATGTACACTAAAACTCAAAATAGAAAAGTGATAATAATTTTTTTTTATCTAATGTGCACTTGGGTAGAAAGGGTAGAGGTGCATCTTAGAGAAATTTCTCTAAACTACATGTGAAGAAGACAAAACTAGAAAATGGCAAAAAACAAAAAAAATTCTAGGAGAAGAAATCAACCAAAAATGAATAAAAAATAAGATAAAATAAAAGAGAAAAGAAAACCCTACTTGTAACATGTGCAAGGAAGACGTCACACAAATGAAGACAATTGCAAAAATAACGACAAGAGATTTTTGACAATTTTGAAAATGATGAGAAGTGTAAACACACTAAAAAATGGTGAGAAAGAGGGTAAAAATAAATAGTAAAAATAAAAAATTACAAGTCATTATATATATATGTGGTAATTAATGTCCATTAATTACTATAGATGGTGGGTCCTATGTATGAGATCAGAGAAATGATCTAAAATTGCATATGTAATGTCAAGAAAATTCTTTGAATTTGCATATGCAATTTCAGGGAAATTCTTCAAATTTGCATATGCAAAGTCAAAAAAAAATTATGACTCAACTCAAAGAACATAAAACACATGTAAAATCAAGAAAATTTTCTGACTTTGCACAGAAAGAAACAAAGTGTAGTTCAGAAAAAAATCTCTAAATTGCACAAGATGCAAAATTCTCTCAAAAGATCAACTTTAAAAAAAAATGCAAAGAGGTAGAGATTATCCTTGCTTTGCGTACTTAGAGATATTGGGCTATAAAATAGATAAGTTTCATAGGGGTTATCCCATGAATTGAGTTTACTAAAATTCAAGGATAACATAGTGCATTGTTGTTTATATATTGTGACTGTCTTATTAGAGTGTGTGCTAGATATTAAAATATGAGTATGCTCCCTTGTGTTTGTATGAAATATGTTTATGTGTGGAGTTTAAATTGATGTGCACAAGATCTATAAAATCAAGACCCTAATCTTATACAAACACACAAAAGAAGATCAAATTCAAAAGGAAAAAATTGGAGAAGTGAGAATGGACGAGTTATCCTTAATAAACTCCTTGTTGATTGAGTGCTACATTTATAGCCCAAAGTACCTTAGGACGACATACTTATCCCTTTAAGAAAGATAATATAAATGCAACTATAAAATTTGATTATAATTCTTGACAATGGATGCCCTTAACCTATAATAAAAAATATTAACTTGGTAAAAGACTGTTAAATTATAAAAAAAATTACAATAGGAATATTTATCTAAAAAATATATGCTTTTTTATTAAAAAGTTAAATTCCTTGTAATAGAATGCCAGGTCATTTCAAGTGCGATCCTTGATATGATTTTATAGATATACATTTCAAAATTTTTCTAATAACTGACATATTGATATGCATGAGAAAGTCATTAGGAAACATATTATTTTGAAAAGATAACCATTAGAGTAGGAGAGACAAGTCCACACTACTATTAAAGTATGTAGTGTGCTCATGTCTGCTTAGTGCACACTTGTCCTAAAATGACAGGATTTTGAGACAAGAGTGACATTAAAATATCTACTGAATAGGGATGAATATAGATAAAATAAGTAAGTTTAGAAGATGTTCTTAGTGATTGTAAGACTTTGAATATTTTATTATAAATTATAAGATATTAGAATAAAAAATTGGCCAAGCAAGATAAAGATGTCAAAGATAAGTATTATTAAGTATTTATTGGTTAAATTTAAGTGTCTAAATTCTCTCTTTATTTTAGTGATATATATAATTACTAGATTAAATGAACTACAAATTTAAGTGTGTATACACACTTTGTGTTTATCATGAAAATGTGCATGCCCCCTTATTGAGATATGTGGAGAAGTGCTGGACATGTGGTGATTTGAGAGTGATCAAGTATCAATTTTAAAAATCAATGAAGATGATTGATTTGAAATAATTGTATACTCGTCCCCTCATAGAGTACTTTGCAATCCTTGAAAAAATGGGAACCAACAAAGTGGTTTGCTAAAGTGCAACACAAAATGTTGAGCATCATGCTCTCATCTATTTCACTTGCTGAACATAAAAAATAGGTAGAAAATAATACAAGGCTTGCTAAAGTACAACCAAAAAATGAAGCATCACTAATATTAAACATGGCCCACTTGCAAAAGATGAACTATAATTCTATAGTTGGATCTTGATTCAAATTGTAAATTCTTAAAACTTTAAAAAAGAGAAATCTAAAGTTTTCAAAGTGGTAGCCTAGTCATGAATGCATATCATGCCACCTACACTATATAGAGTGAAAATTTAATATTTTAAAAAGTGTTTAGACTATTGTAACTTTATTGACATAAGTTTATCTGAGCTTAAACAGTTGTAAGAGTGGAGTGCATAAGCAAGCCAAATTATCTCATAATCTAAAAATTTTAATTTTTACATATTGTAAATTGTAAAATATGAAATTATTACTTATGAAATATTTGAAATAAGTCCATTATGATGCCCCCTTTTGAGATGAGGGAAATTTCTTGCAAATCACTTGTCTCAATAAAAAAAGTGAGAGCATTTATAAAATATATAATCATGTAATAATATGTTGCATATTTGAATTGTATTGGAACCTTAGAGATGTAACATTGAAGCATATGAAAAGCTTGTATATTGCATTGTATAACATAATTTGAATATAACATTAAAGTAGTGTATGAATCTTGTAAGGGACTTGCAAATGTTGAATATGTATTGTAATAATATTTTTAAAAATGAAGCATTGAAGAACATAATTAGTATATGTATGATATGCATCATAACATTATATATATATATATATATATATATATATATATATATATATATATATATATATATATATATATATATATATATATATATATATATATAGTGCATGATACTAATCATGGCATTATAGTAGCCAGTAATGAATATGTAAGCAAAGACACACAATGTTATGCAATAATTCCCAAAGGCTACATATAAGGGACATGCAAAATGTCACGTAGAGTTATAAAATTTGTATAAATGTCACACATAAGGCCCAAAAGTTGAATATAAGGGACATGTAAATGTCACACAGACATAAAAGAACATATACCACATATGTCCTAGCATAGTGATGCCATACAATCAAGAGGGTGTATGTTGAACATAAACAAGGTCAAGGGATGCACTCATAAGAAAGTTGAATCATATTATGTAATGAAACAAGCATATAGAGAAAATGAAGTTAACATAATTAACATATTCTTCATGACACATGTGAATTATGAATCAAAATAAGACATTAATTTTCGTTATAGCTCAACATAGAAAAGAGGTTGTGGATAAATACAACCTATAAAAGTGTGTATATAAGTATGGGATGCCCCCAACTAGGCAAGGCCACTGGGTAAAATGATGGCCCATCATTGAAACCACATGAAAGTATATGTTAGCTTAAAATTTGACTAATATCTAAAAATGCATTTTGTTCTGTGATTAAAAAATACATAAGAAGTCCGTATGATTGTGTTTCATTCAGAAATAGAGATTTAAAATGCACATAGATAGGTATGTAGTAGGAGGAAAGGTACATAGTGCAATGTTATATGTCTAATGTGACTTTGTATATATTGACTATATATAGAAATTTTTGATCAAAATAATTTTTTCTATGTGAGTATTTCTTGTTACTATAATAAGATGTCCTATTTCACACTTAGATACCTTGAGAAAATAATTATGCATTGAAATTAAATGACGTATGCAAAAATTTAATCTAACATGTGAATATGTTTATAGGTCATGATTTTATATTTTTGAAAACATTTTGATTTTTTGTACTATTAAATAAATATGAATGTTTATTTATTTTTATCATATTTTAATAGTAAAATATGCATAAGTAAAATTTGAAAAAGCTTTGAAAAACAAGGTAAGCAACAAGGTTTTGAAAATGAAAGATAGAGGAGGAGATTAGAGTAACCCTCAACAAGGTGCTGAAGCATAATATGACAAGAAATAAGGCAATCATGACCATATGAAATCATGTAAAATAAATAAATGTGATCACAAGAGTACACATGATAGCTAGAGTATATATAGATGTGTAATAATAAACAAATGAGTTAAAATGAAGGATTTGCATTGAAATTTTAAGAATAAAATTGTCTTGGGTTATTATAATTGGGTTGAATAAATCAAATGAATAAGTGACCTAAAATGAAAAATAGGGCTAAGGGATAGAATAAATAAAATGAACAAGTGCCCCAAAATGAAAACTAGAGCTAAGGGATAGAATAATAAGAAATAAAATATAAAGAGAAAAGAAACTATGTAAAAGTAAGTACTATGTAATGAAGTTAATTAAGGGTATTGGCCTAGCTAGAATGTGCACAACCAATGATCTAATCAATAGGATGCTCATATGTGTATCCAACTCTTTGATAAAAAGGAACAAGCTCTTGTGCAAGAGAAGTGCCAAGTGTAGAAGCTTATGAATTTGAAGTATGATCATGTGTTTCAAAGTAACCCTATAAATCATTGCTCATATGTATATCTATCCATGTATGATAAGAGATGATGTAACAACCTATACCCATGTAGAATCCCTATGAATAACCCACGATGCTATATGAGATAAAGACATTTTGCTATGCACCTCTTTTTGATTTGGAGTAGATATCCTGATTTTTCTATTCAAGTGATCATGCTCATGTAACAATATTATGTTCAAGAATAGGTGAAAAAAATATAATATCCTTATGCTCATAAATGGGTGGAGATATTAAAATTTGCTTATGCTCATAAATAAGTGAAAAATGGATTTTGGAATATGCTTCTTTAGGATCAACAAATGTAACAAATGGGTGTGATGTTAGTGTTGATGCTGTGGATTGCACCCTTGACAGGAGGCTAAGCTCCTATCTTCCACGCGACATAATGGAAACTCCTCTCTTGCTTGTGGGTCTGGCAAAACTGAGGGGAGAGTCTCTAGATAAAGGCTAGCTCCTTCTGATGCATCTCTAAGTTATTCCAGCAATATTACTAAAACACACACACACACACACACACACACACACACACACACACACACACACATAATGGGCGGGGGGGTTGAAAAGAGAGAAAGATACTGAAATAGAACCTAAACTAAGAGGGTGATGCACCAAAAAAGTTTGATCTACTTAGCTTGAGCATACACTTTCCACCAAGAACAAGCTAATGTACACTTCATTTGATATGAGAAATTCTCTTGCATCAGTGAGTTAGGGGTCCTCTAGAGATATAGGGAGGAAGAACTACCAGAGGTGTTCTAAGACACACTATGGCAACCTATTCACATGTGCCTATACTCTGCTGTAGACACTTCTAGCTAACCTACAAAAGAACTCATAATACACTAGACATGCTGGAATCATTCTATGAAATCATAAGGTAAAATGACTTAACACAAGACAAATCTATAGACATATGCAAAAGTGCAAGCTCAAATGGAGACAAAAATGCTTCCTTTTGATTCAAGGTAAATTTTAATAGGGCTCCGCCTTACAAGCTGGGAGATATCTTTTCAAATGAGAGATTACAATATATATATAGAGAGGAAACAAATGGCACCCTCTTGGGAAAGACTTTGATGCTCTTTTTTATAAGTGGCCCATGTGCGTTGAGAACATTGGGAAGAGAAAACCGTTGAAAGAGAATGCTGTGTTGGCTGTCAATATTGACTTTGGCATTCAAACATTAATGTGAAAGCATGGGCCACACCTATTTTTTTGCAAAAAAGACCGTTCCTTCAAGATATTCACATAGTTTATCTGCTCATCAATGCAAAGTGTGGAAAAATAGGCCACGTCTTCACTATTCACACTACTTGATGACTACTTGGCAGAGACTGTGTCAACCGCTAGAATAAATCCTTGTGCCGACACCTTTTTCCATCTGGGATTTTTTGTCCATATCCATAATTTTGTCTCTCCTTGGCTTTGTCTTTTCCTAGAATTTAAGTTCTCGAGGCTATCTTATCATCCTTTGCTAGCTCCTTGGGCTCTTTCATCAGCAGGTCATTGAGTTCATTCTTAACTTTTGTCTTTTCCCAGCTTTGTCCTCTCCTGGCTTTGTCTTTTGTCATCTCTCTTGTCTTTTACTAGTCCTTTTTGGCTCCTTCCTCAGTGGTCTCTTCCCTTTAGCCTTAACCCCATTGAATTTCCTCAGGTTTGCGCTCAAGCATTTGAAGATCAATGGCTATTCCGTTGCCCTGAATTTGACATCTGTGAGGATGTCATTTGATGTCTGGATTCCAATAACTAGTTCATGATGCTTAATTTGACGTCTACGGGCCCGTCACTCCTTTGAATTTCTTTGACTTTCTTTTCTTTAGCCTTTCTCCTGAAGTGTTCCTTTGGACTTTCTCCTGAAGGATATCTCTCTCTTCTTTTCTTTTATCTGGGCCTTTGTGGTTGAAACCTCCCGAAGGGAAGGTGTCCCTTCGGGGCTTGGGGAAGGTCCTCCTTTTGGTATTTGAGAGTCCCCTGCAAGGGCACCTGCCCTTTGGGGTCCTTCAGGCTACCTTGGTCTTGAAATACTTTAGACAGAATGTCTGAAGGAATTCTTTTAGACATTTTGTCCAAAGGAAATCTTTCCTTTGTCTTTCCCGCTTGCTGCTTTCTGTCGAGATTTTCTATTGGGTGAATTCATTCGGACAAAAATTTTGAAGGAATTCCTTTGGACTTTTTTCTGAAAGAATTTGCTTTGTTCACTTTGTCACGGGAATTTTTTTGAAAGAATTCTTTGCTCTTTACCTTGTAAATTTATTCAAACAAAATGTCTGAAGGAATTCCTTCAGACATTTTGCTCAAAGAAATTCAACCTTGTCTATCTTTTGCCTTAGCATTTCTGAAGGAAAACTCACCCTTTTGATTCCTCCACAAGGGTTCCCTGCCCTTTACAAGGGTACTTTGGGTCCAAAACTATCCTCCGTAGCCTACTTGAAAAGTCCAATTTATGCCTGACTACCCTTTGGAAGGGCACTTGTCCTTCAGGCTTTGTAAGACCCCCTTTGAACCTTCCCATTGATACAAACACTTTGAACCAATCTGACTGAACCAAACTCATTAAACCAACTGATTGAACGAAGCGATTGAACCAACAATGGTTCAAAGTTCAAGTTCAACATTCAAGTTCAAGGTTCATGTTCAAAGTTCATGTTGTTGAACTGGTTCATCCTCTTACTGAAAGACTTGTGCAAACCAAATTTAAACTGGCTTAGAGCAGTGGGGAAGGAGACCAATTTTGGCCTGTAGGACCAAAATGGTCAACAAAATGGTGATTCTCAAGGGAAGTATGCCTGCTATGCTTAAGAAACTATTAGCCTCAAAGTCCATTGGGCATGAATTCAGAACACAGCTTAAAAAGTTATCAACAGCCTTGAGAGATTCAAGAATCAATCATGAAGCTTTTACTTGAAACATAAAGGAAAACACCCACAAAAAAGGCTAAAAAACACTTGTGTAAACAACACTTAGGGAAAACAGGGAAAGAAAAATTGAAAGCAAAATACTATTACAGCTTACCAGGTATATTTGTCTCCCTCCTAGATCAAAGGGTAAAATTTTTAAGTATCCTTCATGGCAAGAAAACTTATGATGCCAAAAAAGTGGCTAGATAGAATGGAGATTTGATGACTTGCTCTTCTTGCTTGCCACCTTGATTGGCTTATATCTGAGTGAATCAGGGGTAAAAATGCTTCTGACATATATGTATTTATCTTGTTCTTGGAAGCTTGCCTCCTACTGGTTCTTCATGCTAGTGTGTTTCACCAAGAAATCCATGTCTGCTAGCTTATCAATACAAGCCCCTTGATATGCATCATGGATTGGCTTGTCCCCTTCTACTTCATTGAAGAGACTGTCAAATTTATCTTCTGCTTGATCATGGCTTTCTTGAAGAAGGGTGTTTATTGTGATGTTTAAAATGAGATCACAGACTGAGTGCTCATCCCACAGAACATCAACTTCTTGTTAAAGGGTCTCTTCTTCAAAGTTTTTCTCAAGATAGACAGGCCTCTCCTTTTCCTGCTCAAAGACTAGAGTCTCTAGCCATTCAAAGACATCCTCCTGATCCTCCTCCAACTTGGGTTCCATGGCATGGTCATCCTCCCCATCAATGCAACAAGGAAGTTCATCAAACAAGGGGGGGGAGAGCTCACCATGCTTACCTTCCTCTTCATATTGCTGGAACATCTGCATTAATGCATGATCTGTGTCTTCTCCATTATTGATGATGTCTTCAAAGGGAGCATCCATGATGATTTTCTCCTCATTGTCATCCATGAGAGCTTCTTGATCAGCTGCAAATTAGATCCTCTCTTCTTCACTTGCTTCCTATAAAATAGGTTTCTCCTTGAGAAGGGATGAATAGAAGGCTGATGGTTAAACTCACCTAGAAGAGGAGGTAGTCCTTGAGCTAGAATCGAATGATTCTCCTCTTTCCATTTGGCCAACACTTCATCTATATCAAAGTTTCTTGATAGCTCTCTTAGAGGGGTGTAGATGGGGTATGTTGAAATGTAGGATCTTCTACTTGATCTAAATCATCCATCACACTTTGGCTGAGGAACCTCATTCTGGACTCTAATTCTGTAATTTGCCTAGCTAGATTCTCTTGGAAGAGCTTTTATTGGAGGTCACAAGGATCACCATGAGCAGGAGTAGCCTCGACTTCTTCAATGTTTTGAGCAAAACTTTTCTCCTCCTCCTTCCTGTCCCATGATTCCATTGTTTGCTTCCAACTCATGTCCTTGGGATTGGAACTTTTCCCTTGGGAAGAGGCAACAACTTTATCTTCTTCAAGGTCCTGAGCTGGTTCATGATTTTCCCTCTTCCAACTTGGAATCTGGACATCATATTGAGAGACCTGAGGAGGTTGGGGAAGATTAGGAAGATAATGTTGATGTACAGAAAGAGTTTCCTGAAGAGAGGCGTGATGGTTCATGGTATTCCTTTCAAAGGAGGATTCACAATCTAAGGAATTGAGAAGGTTCATTTCCATGGGAGGTTTCTCTAATACCTTTTGATGTTGGAAAGCTAGGTGAAAGGGATTAAGAGTATGGGTGGTTACTTCATCAGATGAGCTAGAGTGAGAAAATTCCATCTTGTAGAAAGGATTAGGTGCACAAAAGGGGGCTTTCTTTAGAATGGGAGGGGGTGCACAAGGTTGACTACCTTGAATGAATGGACTCTTCCATTTTTATACCTCCTCATCCATGGATTGCAAGGCCTGAGCTTGCCTAAACAAACACTCCTCTTTGTACATAAGCTCCTGTTGATATCTATACTACTCATCTAATCTGTCTATCTCCATCACCTACTTCTCAAATTCTAGTGTTACTTCCCTTATTGTTGAAGGGCAACTATGAGAGCTATTTGAGGTGATTCCATGAACAACCTGAGCTTGATCAAAACCATATGAAGGAATATAAGGCCCATGATTCTGAGCAATGGGATTATACATACAAAAATAAGATTTCTTGATGGCACCTAGATTGCCTAACTAGCTGATTCAACTCGGAGTCACCATTGGCGTTGATGAAAAAGCCTCTAAAGGCTAGTTGATTGAAGAACACACTAAAATTATTCAACTCTTTAGACAAAAGGTCCCACCGAGTGTGTCAAAAATTGTTGATGCTGTAGATTGCACCCTTGATAGGAGGCTGAGCTCCTGTCTTCCACGCGGCACAATGGAAACTCCTCTCATGCGTGTGGGTCTATAAAAATTGAGTGGAGAGTCTCTAGATAAGGGCTAGCTCTCTTTAATGCATCTCTAAGTTATTATAATTATATATATATATATATATATATATATATAATGGGGGGGGGTTGAAAAGAGAGAAAGATACTAAAATGAAACCTAAACTAAGAGGGTGATGCACCCCAAAAGTTTGATCTACTTAGCTTGAGCATACACTTTCCACCAAGAACAAGATGATGTAAACTTCATTTGATATGAGAAATTCTCCTACATCAGTGAGCTAGGGGTCCTCTAGAGATACAGAGATGAAGAACTACCAGAGGTGTTCTAAGACACATTATAGCAGCCTGGTCACATGCGCTTATACTCTATTTTAGACACTTCTGGCTAACCTATAAAAGAAGAACTCAGAATAAACTAGACATGATGGAATAATTCTATGAAATCATAAAGGAAAATGACTCAACACAAGACAAAGCCATAGACATATGCAAAAGTGCAAGCTCAAATGGAGGCATTAAATGCTTCTTTTTGATTCAAGGTAAATTTTAGCAGGGCTCCACCTTACAAGCTAGGAGATATCTTTTCAAATGAGAGATTACAATATATATAGAGAGAGGAATCAAATGGTGCCCCATTGGAGAAGACTTTGATACCCTTTTTTACAAGTGGCCCATGTGCATTGAGAGCATCTGAAAGAGAAAACCGTTGAAAGAGAACACTGTGTTGGCTATCAATCTTGACTTTAGCATTCAAACATTAATGTGAAAGCATGGGCCATGCCTCTTTTTTTGCAAACAAGATCGCTCTTTCAATATATTCACACGATTTGCCTACTCATCAATGTAGAGTGTGAAAAAATAGGCTACAACTTCACTGTTCACACTCCTTGATGACCACTTAGTAGAGACTATGTCAAACTCTAGAATAACTCCTTGTGCTAACACCTTATTTTGCCATCTAGGCTATTTTGTCCATATCCATAATTTTGTCTCTTCCTGGCTTTATCTTTTCTTGGAATTTGAGCTCTCAAGGCTATCTTATCATCCTTTTCTGGCTCTTTAGGCTCTTTCATCAACAGGTCACTGAGTTCATTCTTAACTTTTGTCTTTTCCCAGCTTTGTCCTCTCCTAGCTTTGTCTTTTGTCATCTCTCTTATCTTTTACTAGTCCTTTTTGGCTCCTTCCTCAGTGGTCTCTTCTCTTTAGCCTTAATCCCATTGAATTTCCTCAGGTTCGCACTCAAGCCTTTGAAGATCAATGGCTATTCTGTTGCCCTGAATTTGACGTCTGAGGGGATGTCATTCGAATTCCAACGGCTAGTTCATGATGCTCAATTTGACGTCTTCAGGCCTATCACCCCTTTGAATTCCTTTGGCATTTTTTTCTTCAACATTTCTCCTAAAGTGCTCCCTCAAACTTTCTCTTGAAGGATATCTCTCTCTTCTTTTCTTCTGTCTAGGCCTTTGTCGTTGAAACCTCCTAAAGGGAAGGTGTCCCTTTGGGGCTTGGGGAAGGTCCTCCTTTTGGCAACTGAGAGTCCCCCGCAAGGGCACCTGCCCTTCGGGGTCCTTTAGGCTGCCTTGGTCTTGAAATCCTTCAGACAAAATGTCTTAAGGAATTCCTTCGGACATTTTGTTTGAAGGATTTCAAGAGCAAGACAAATTCCTTCAAACATTTTGTCTGAAGGAAATATTTCCTTTGTCTTTCCCGCTTGTTGCTTTATGTCGAGCTTTTCCATCGGGTGAATTCCTTCAAACTTTTGTCCGAAAGAATTCACTTTGTTCACTTTGTTGCGAGAACTTTTTTGAAATAATTCCTTGCTCTTTACCTTGTGAATTTCTTCAGACAAAATGTCTGAAGGAATTCCTTCAGACATTTTGCCTGAAGAAATTCAACCTTGTATTATCTTTTGCCTTAGCATTTCTGAATTAAAAATCACCCTTTTGATTCTTCCACAAGGGTTCCTTGTCCTCTGCAAGGGTACTTTTGGGTCTAGAACTGCCCTCCACAGCCTACTTGAAAAGTCTAGTTTGTGCCTGACTACCCTCCATAAGGGCTCTTATCCTTCGGGCTTTGCAAGACCCCCTTTGAACCTTCCCATTGATCCAAACACTTTGAGCTAAACTGACTGAACCAAACTGATTGAACCAACTGATTGAACCAACTGATTGAACCAACTGATTAAACCATGCGATTGAACCAATAAGGGTTCAAACTTTAAGTTCAACGTTCAAGTTCAAGGTTCATGTTCAAATTTCATGTTGTTGAACTGGTTCATCCTCTTTCTGAAAGACTTGTGCAAACCAAATTTAAACTGGCTTAGAGCAGCAGGGAAGGAGACCAATTTTGTCCTGTAGGACCAAAATGGTCAATAGTTACCTTTCTTGAAATCATACCAATGATGTTATCAAGTGGACACCTCTATGAAGATGAAGGAAGATGAGCATTATATGCATAATGTACTTCAAAATTTTGCTTGTTATCTTGTGCTTCATGATTGGAAAAAGGCTCTTTATACATTTTCATCTTGACATTATCATTTTTCATGTGGATTAACCTCTTTGTTATGTGTACCAATGTTAATAATTTTCTCATCAAGGTCTTGAATTTTGTGATTGAGCTTCAGACATCTATTAATGTAATGTCCAACACATCTATGATAATCACAAAATGCATTTACATTAAAGATTATAGATTGAGGTCTAGATAGATCTACTTCTTATGGTATATGAAGTGTAATAAGAAGTAATTCAAGGAGATTTAATAGTATCACATGAGGAGGTAAAGTTAACCTTGATAATTTCCTCCTTGGTAGAACTTTTAGTTAAAGCTTTTGTAGTGGTTATAATATAACATTAACTATAAAATTAGTCTCATTTTTGATTTCATTTGTTTTTATCTTATAATTGGGATTATATTGAAACTTGATATTTGAAGTATAAAGAGCATTGGAACTTATTCAATATAATATATTTGAACTCATGTTATTTAACTATATGATATATTTCATCAAAGGATTTGAAATTATCAAACATGCTAGAATATTGAAGAGAAGTAAATGAGTTTTTAGTAAAAATACTTTGACGCTGAATATCAACCATTTGATTTTTCATTTAGGCTATAATGGTATTGCATATTAGAATATACTCACTAATTATCTCATTTAGACCTTGTTTGAGTTTTACAATTTGATCATAGGATAATTTCTTAGCAATATTGATATAAAATGTACTAAAAAATATTTTGCCAAAGGATTGCAAGTTGTAAATAATTGGAGAGGAAGATCATAGAACCATTTAACAACATAATCTTTGAGAGTTCATGGAAATATCTTGGTTAACAATCTATTACTATTTACATAATGTAGACAATCTGTATAAAAGGCACATAAATGTTGTTCAAGATCATCTTTGCCTTCATTATGAGGAATCTTAAGAGCTATAAATTTAATTGAAAGAGGATAATATAAAATTTAACAATCTAAAGGGTTATGAAATAAGGTACACAAATCTAAAGAAGAGATAGCATGATAAATGGTTTGCTTAATATTAGCTAGCTTGATTTGTAAGATAAGAATGGCTTGCTCAAGAGAAGCATTGGTTGTAGTAATGGGAGGGGTAGAAGTGACTAAGGGTGTAGAAATAGGGATCAATGCAATTATTTAAGTAATAAAATTAAAGGAATAAAATAATCTAATTTATTAATTTCATCTCAAGTAACATATATAACTAAATAAATATTTTCTAGATGTGCTTGAGCATAATCTTAAATTTTAGTATGATTGGCTTGTGTATCAAGTTTGAAAATAAGGGCCATGATGTACCCATTAACAGGATGAGGGGTAGGTACTAAGACATCTTATGAGGGTATGTGCATAACATAGGATTTATCTTATTCCCAAGTCATTGAAGATTTAACAAAAAAATATAGGAGTGAAAAGATGTTAGGAAAAGGTAGAAAAATAATTTGGATTAAGAGAAAAAGGTAAATTATAATAGATAACATATTTAACTAATTTAGATTTGACCCATGAAAAGATAATGAATAACATTATAAAAATCAATGTAAGATGCCATAAATAACTTCATGATGTTGTGCAATACATAAGATAAACATGTTTATGTTAAACCCATGATGAATAGAAAAATTAAAGAAGCAAATTTACTAGCTATGAAGACAATGCAAGAAAAATCAAGGATAAAGGGTGATCAAGGAAAGGGTTTGAATGATTTATAAGCTCTCTGATATATTTTTTCATTTGTTGATTAGTGTCAGTTCAATTATTTAGAGAACTAACTAAAGAGTTAGAACCATTCCTATAGCCCCCTAACCTCAGTTTTAAGGGTAAGTTGAGAGTAAATTTTCTAGGTGATATTCTCCTCTTAGATGCACCAAAAATCATATGGATAAAAAAATTACCTATTGGTGTAAACAAGGTGATCCTAAGGATTTTTGATGCACCATAAAGTATAAGGAAATTAAAGTCTATGTTTAAATATGTACTATGATTATATTGAAGTAAAATCTCTCATGTCATGATGTCTATAAATAGAACACCACGTATCCCTTCACAATAATAGTTAAATAGTTGTAAAAGTATCAAAATAATTTATAAAACAAGTAAAAACAATAAAAAATAAAGTGAAATAAATACAAAATATTTTTGAATATGAAAATAAAAAAATTCAATCTGAAGTCGAAAGAAAGAACCTTTACGTCAATATCTATCTCAAGTGACAAAATAAGATTTTTTAGTGTCAAATTACTTCAAAGTTAAAAAATATAAATAATTATGTTACAGATAATATCTAAGGTTGAGTATTGTATTATTTTAATATCATGGATTTACATAATTAAACTAAAATTCAAAGATAAATACCAATAAGCAACAAACAATGTTCTAACTTAAGCAGGGTCACCATAGTGTTTACACAATAATTAATTATGAATTATAATTAACTCAAATGGAAATGTAAACTATTTAAATACAATTTTAAATTATAAATAAGAAAAAATATAGTAAAATATGGAGATCTACATAATTTAACGAATTTGTAAATTTGTTAAAAATATAAACTAGCATTAGGGTTAGAGAATTATCCTTGTAATTAATTTATCTTAGATTGCATCAACTTTATGTGGATTTTGACTATCTGAAGCAAATTGAAAACATGGATGTATTATAACATAATGGCTTGATGTTTTCTGAGAAATTTTTTTAGGAGGCAGACATGAGTGCGGTGCATTATTGTCTGTATACTATGATCTAAAAATTTAGGTTTGTTTCCTTACGTTTGCATGTGATATATTTCTATGCGTATTCTAAATTGATGCATAAAATACCTATAAAATTATAATCCTAATCCTTCAAAAACACACAAAAGGAGATAAAATGAAAAAAAATAAAAAAATAGGGAAAATGGGAATGGCCGATCTATTCTTAGAAAATCCATTATTGACCAAGTGTTGTCTACATAGCCCAAATGGACTCAAGCCGATGTAGTTCTTCCTTTAGAGAAGATAATATGAATAAAAGTAAAAAATGTAATTAATATATTTGATAAGGGATGCCCTCAACCTATAATAAATAATGTTAGATATGAAAAAATATTATAAAATTATAATAAAATTGTAATAAGGATCTTTACTCAGAAAATATATATTTTTGAAATCAGAAATATAAGTGCCTTATAAGAGAATGCTAGGTATTTTTAAGTATGACCATTTTTGTTATGTTATAGAGAGATATATTGAATTTTTATGATAACTAACCTATTGATATGTGTGGAAAATACATTAGGGAGTATGTTGTTTTGAAAAGATATCTGTTAGAGTGTAGAAGACAATTATGCACTACTAGATAGGTGCACAATCCGTTCTTGTCTATCTAATGCAAACTTATCTTAAAATGATAGAGGATTTTAAGACGAGTGATACAATATCCACTGCTTAAGGATGAATATGGATAAAATATTTCTTATTAATTACAATATTTTTAAGGCTTTCTTAGAGATTATGGGTTATTAGAATGGAGAATTAATCAAGCAAGATAAAGATGTAAAGGAAAAATATTATCAAATATTTATTGGTTAAATTTAATTGTCTATAATAGTGGATGAAATAAATATTCATTCATTGATCCCATTATGAATATAATACAAGTAAAAATAAAGGTATAAAAGGTGATCTAAGCAAGGGTTTGCATGATTTTGTGAGCTCTTAAATATAAATTCTTGTTCATTTATAAGTGTTAGCCTAGTATTTTTGAGTACTAAATACAAAGAAAAAATCATGCATGTAGCCCAATAACTCCTTTTTTGAGGGTATAGTGAGAGTCACTTCTCTAGATGATATACTCCTCTCAGGTGCACTCAAATTAAATGGATAAAAAAAGCTTCATATAATATAAGAAAGGATCTTAGACATTTATTATATATATCATGAGGTAAGTGAAAACTAAATTATATATTTAGTGTTGTACAATGGTTAAATATTGGGGTAGTATCCATCAAACCATAGTGTCAATAAAATAGATCACCATGTAACTTGTAATGACAATAACTAAGCAGTTTTACAACTGTCAAAACATAATTTTAAAATAAACACAAGAAAATAAAAAATAAAGATAAAATAAAATTGAAATATTTTTATGCATATATCAAAAAAATTTAAATCGAGGTTGAAAGAACTTCTGTGTTAGATGTTATCCTAGGCAACACGATAATTTTTTTAATGTCACATTAATCCAATGTCAACAAATATTGACCTGTGGTTTCAGATTTATATGTAAAGTTTAAGGCTATTTTATTTCAATGTCAGGAACTTAAATTTTATGAAATTATAAGATAAAAATTAAGAAAATAATAAATAACATTCTAAGAATAATGAGTTCACCATAATGTTTAATGTTATTTTTTATTTAATAATGAAAAAATTAAAACAAATAAACTATTAAAATCTGATTTAAATATATATAATATACATATCTAAATATAAAATACAAAATTTATAAAATTGAGAAAAAGTTATAAATAGTAAATTACAATGAGATGTATGCATTTATCTCAAAATAGATTATTTGTTGGCTATGAAAGCTGACTGTGGGTGAAAACCATCTAAAAATACTTGTGTACTATGTTGCATCTAAAAAAAGAATTTAAACTATGTCGGGACAAGGCCACACTAGGACACCAGGAGTATAGGGTCACACAATGGCCTTAGTTTTTGACTATAGCTGCATCCTAATTAATTGTATGACTATTTTTTCAGTCTAGGTGCATGCACTTGTCTATGAGAGTTTATTATTTGATTGTGTATCCCAATTTACCATGTATAATATTTGAAAAACATAAACCCTATCTCTTAAACAATAAATATAATAGATATCAAAATTTAAGGGGAAAATCAAGCAAGGGGTATCGCTGAACTATACTTATACTACCTTGCATAATTTGAATGTTGCCTACATAGCCCAAATGGGTCTCAAGTTGGTGTAATTCTCCATTCTAGAGAAAGTGTGTGAATCTTGACTTTTCTAGATGAATGCAACTAAATATATTGATATAAATAATTGATAATGACTAACCTTGACTTATAATAAGATTACTTCAGACTTGGTAAATGACTCTTAGAATGCTTCACAATTGAAATTAGAAATAATATTTTTCTTTTGCTCATTGTGTAGTAATTTGAAATCAACTTACTAGATGGATTCAAGTGAGTGCCTTGATGTTATTTTATAGATAATATTTAAAATATTTATATTAATTGACTTTACAAAAGGTGGGTGAGAGCCATTATGAAATGTATCAAATTCAAAAAATGATCATTGGAGTATGGGAGACAAGACCATACTCATGGACAAGGCCGTATTGCATTCTTGTCTACCTAGTGTGGTCATGTCCTCAAAGATCAGAGACTATTGGGACACAATTGACATAAGTCTATAAGTTGAATATAAATGAATAAAGCTAAAATAAGAATGTTTATATGATATTATTAATATTTTAAAGATGATTAAGGATCTCATAGAGATTACGAGTTAACAACATTGTAAATAGACTAAATAAGGTAAAGATGTCAATAATAAACATTTCCATGAACTTATTGATTAAATTTGAGTTTCTATACAAAGATTTCATGAAGCCACACATCCAATGAAGGAAAACAAAAAATCAAAATAAGTAAGAAAATAAAATGAAAGAAAGAAAAGAAAGTAAAGAAAATGATACTATTATACAAGAAAATAGAGAAATCATGTGCAAACATATAATGTTAACAAATAAGGCTAACCAAAAGTATCAAGTGAATCATCATCATACCATATATAAGTAGTCATATCATTAAGAGTAATATTATGATGTTTATGTGTCTATGAGTTTAAAAAAGATAATATATTACTATCATCATTACTATTATTATCAATGTAAAAAAAATCACTATCATATACATTGTAAGCATTTATGCTATTCATTATGCCTTATTTTAAAGTAGGAAGAACTTTTATCAAAATATTAGATTGAAAAATTAGATCATTTTAAAGTGTTTTCCCTTATATAAGTGCGAGAGACTACGATAAAAGTACCTTGTTAGGTGGAAGATTAGATACTTGAGTTTTAGGCTCACTTATTTGAGGTATTATGATTGCTTTTTGTTTTGGTAACTCAATTAAAATATCATGTTTAAACTTGTTTTATGGGATCAAAAAATGAGTTAGGAATTCATCAGCAAAATTAGTGAAAGAATGCACAAATACAATATAAAACCAAACAAGAGAATGATTTTATAAACTTATAGGAAATAAATCAATTAACAATTTGTGATTATGCATAAAATTTAGACAAGAAGCATAGAATGATTTAAGATGATGAAATGAATATTATTTACCATTGAATAATTCAAACTATGGATCCACAAATCCTATGGGTAAAGTGTAAGAAAGAGCATCATAATACAAGAAGTTAAGAAAAAATATCATGTGAAGTGATGCTGATAATTGATGTTTGAGAATCTTGAGAAAGAAATTTATTTTTTATTGAACATCATATAATATTTTCATAAGAGTCATTATCTCATGGGATGGAAGATAACTTATGTTAGAATAGGTGGGAATGGAAGCATTGTTCAAAAAAATCTAATTAGAAAACACTATGAATAAAAGATGAAAGCTGGGAAGCATACTAAGATGGTTTAAGAATTTCTAACGCAAAAAGTGAAGGATTAGAAAGAATTTTAGAAGCAATGAAACCATTTTGATAATATAAATAAACATCAACAAGGTTGGAAGAGATGTGAAGAGGAATAGTGTTATAATCAAGTTAAGAAACAACCACATCATTGGGCACATAAGGGGATCCTCTAGAAGGTTGATCTACATTATTTGTATTCAAATATAATTTATTCACTTTATAGGGTATGTATTAATATAGATTATCCTGACATAGGGTTTGGATTTGGACATATTTAAACACATTCAACATTGCATCTATTTCTTTAGGATTTTATTTAATGTGTTCTTTAGTTGTGTAAGTATTTCAGATATATCAATTTCAGTATGGTGATTCATATCATAAATATTCATAATAATATCATTCAAAGGTATTTCAACATATTTTGCATCAAAACATGTAGTAGTAGGAGGAACATTAACATCATTGAGATACAAAATTTTATTTTTAAAATAAGTTATAATATTAACCAAAGGAATTTCAATAAAATAACTAGGTTTGAAATTTAACCTACCACTTTGCGTATAGGGGTTCTGAGATATAATAAACTTAGGGAGATGTCCTAAGATTTAAATGATAAGGCAAGCACAAAAAAATAGGTTTTAAAAAAACAAGGGATAGGGATAATGATTTCAAACAAGTAGAATAAGTCCTATAAAAATCAAATATACCAGAATGGATGTAAGATATAAAGCTAAGTGTAAGAGTGCACAAGTTCACCAAAATGTGTGTATGGGAATGTGGTTTGACATCAAATGTAATAAATTTACCCATACTACTTTTTAATCAAATATAATAATATTTAATCAAACAAAACAATAAAACCAAACCTAATTTCATAGAAGGAATATTTTATAATTATTAAGAGTGTAAAAATGGTTTTTTTATATAAATATTTGAATTACCACAAATATGGATAGATTCTAGATAAACATGCACTAGAAAAAAGGTCCAAAAAACAAGTTAAAAAAAGAAAACTCAAAGCAAATAAAGATTTTTCCTATGTGACCAAAACCATAGCACTCCTTTATTGACATTACCAGAACTATTTTGATATGTTTATGTAAAATGTTAAATTCAAAAAAAATAATTTGAAAAACATGTTCTTATGCTCTTGATCTCCAGAAACCACCCTCAATTTTATAAAATTATATGTTGATCTATGAAAAAATGATTTATTTCATTGAAAACCAAACAACTTATCAAAGACCAATAAAACATGGGGGAATAAATGAGGGCCCTATGTTATCCCTCCATTTTACTAGGCCCATATTTTGGAATAAGTTTTGAATATAATGAATATTCCTTATTTTTCACTTACTAACAATTTATCTTGTAGGACTTGCCAATGCATCAATCCACTTGAGTGCACATACTATGGAATATATTGGGATCGGGGTGGGCCAATTCATGGCACTTTGTGAAATATTTATTGATGATCATATGTTATTCTATGTCATATACTTATCTATCCTTTAAGATTTTTCATTCCCCATTTCCACTCCTTTTCTTCCTATTTGCATAATTCTTTCTAATGTAATTGACTTGGTTGATGAAAATTTTGAGTACTCAAACTTGGTTTACATCATTAGTTGGGCTGATGAAGTAATGTATCTTCTATTAGTTTTTATACTTCATTGACTAAGTTGATGATGCCGGCTAAGTTTGAGTTGTGTATTTTTGGGTTTCGATATGTATTTATATGGTTTAGATTCATTATTTATCACAAGGAAGACATCTAATTTACTTTTTTTTGGACACAAATCCATCTTAGTAAGAAGAATAAGAATTAAGGCTAAGAATATTATACTTCAAAAAGACTTGTTTTTACAAGGTATTTGAAAATATCAAGAAGAGAAGTTGAACCAACAAGGTACACCTAGTTTTTGGAGTACCTAACTACATATACTTAGGCCTTCTTCTTTATATCTTGAGTGTTAGGTTGTGGAGCTAAAAGCTTCACTGATGCAGACATGGAGAAGGCCATTGGAGGGGTTGCTGAAGGTTGCTGAGTGTCAGAGCAATCGGCGTCGGTCTGATCAGCCGACATCGGCAGGATAGTGAAGAGAAGCAATCGACATCGATCATAGATCGGCCGACGTCGGTCACCTCCAGGCGGACAGGGACCGACGTCGGTCGCCTGTGTGGTTCGACTGCTAGTTTATTACGGGCAGTCAGTTGACGAACCAAGTGTTTGCATGATGAGAGCTATTTTTAGACTGGGAGCTGCGGATTTGATTATTGTAATTAGATGTCTAATTATTGTTTAGATGAGATCTATATAATAGACTCATAGTTGTATTAGAAACTTGTTCTAGTTTGAGTTGAGCAAAGTTAGCTCCTTTTGTGTGTGAAGTGAGCAAGGGTGTTCCTCCTAGTTCCACAGCAGTGCCAAGTGTGGGTGCTAGTTTTGAAGAATCAGAAGGGTTCTTCAAGTGTGTAGGATCTTGGTCACAGGTGAGCATGGCCTTTATAGGAGATCTACATGGTAAGTAAGATCGTTGATCTGCAGGTGTATATGTGTGCAAGGTCAAGGTTCATAGGTGTGTAGAACCAGGTTGATTTGTAGGTGTACAAGATCAGATAGGATAGCAACACAACAGGGAGCAGAATCAGGCAGGATCTATTTGGAGTACATGTGTGTACTCAGAGAGAGCAAATAAGAAGGCAAGGGAGTTCCTTCCATAAGTATGGTCTGTTGAATTGTAGGTTGTTGCAGGTTCATGAAAGATCTACTTGAAGTACCTTGAGTACTTGTGGAGTGCGTGGAGCACTTGTGGTGTGTGTGGAGCACGGGTGTAAGGTGAACACCAACTCTGTGTTTGAGTTGGGTGTTGGGACCTAAGAGAGAGCTTTGAGGAGAGAATTATTGTTCACTTGAGGTGTGGGAAGCCTCTAAAGAGGTGGTGGAGAAGAAGTGGCATCTTCTTTATTGTATTCTTTTCTTCAAGAGTTTTAATACAAGTTGTGTATTGTCTCTCATATCATGTGTTATTTTGAATTCTAGTTACTTATTGATTCTGGTTATTTCCGCATATTAAGTTGCTTGTATTTGGTAATCAATTGTATGCTTTCGGTGTTTCATATCCTGACAAGTGGTATCAGAGCAAGGTTGTTGGCTCATAGCTTGATACCACTGACAAGTGGTATCAGAGCTAAGGTTGCAGGAAGCAGGGTTTGTGTTTGGTTATAGGTCACTCTCAGGGGTTTCTGATTAAGTGGAAGTAGAGCAACGACAGATCAAAGTAAGCTAAGAATGGAGGAGTTGAAAAACACAGATGGTCACTTACGGTCCCATGGAAAGAAAGAGCAGGTAAAAAAATATTGTTGGTTGGTAGAAGATCAGCATGAAGAAACTGAAGAAGCAGATGTAGCAGGTGTTGTTGCACAGGATGCTCTGGGAGGTTTCTTGGATAAAGTTAAATCTTAGATAAAAGATTCGGTTGCCTCTTTCCATGCAGCCCCAGGTAGAGGAGCTGGTGAGCCTTGCCAAAGAATTGGCAAAGGGGAAGTGAAGCTAAAATTGCAGGCGGCCAACACACAGGTGTTGATGAAGGTCATGCAGGTCCCAAGTTTGGAGATATGGCTAATTTCTTCAAAAAGATTGGGTGATGAGAGATGCACAAGAACTCTCACAGCGGATGCACTTGAATTAGCTGGTGGTAAGAAAATAGGTACTCTTTATCTACTTATTTATATTACTGATTCTTCTTCTATTGTAGAGACGTGGCTTCATAGGCTTGGTCACATCAGTAGGAAGGAGATGCATGTTCTTAAGTGGAAGACAAATATATTTGACAGGCTTAAGAACTGGAAAGCCTTGGTGTTCTTGGAGGAGATGGCGGACAGAGACTAGTGGATGGGGCTGGATACTTCTGAACAGGGTAGTTTGGACATGGGTATTGATTCAAAGGAGCTCGTGGGTAAAAAGTCATCACTCACAAGTGAACATAGGTACCGGCGTCGGTCAGGAGGAACCGGCGTCGAACAGACAGGTGCCAATGTCGGTCATGTGCAGACCAAAGCCGGTGATGTCGGGCAGAGTAAGACCGACGTCGATCAGTAGGACCGACGTCAGCAGTAGGTAAGACTGAGGTCGGTCAGGAGGACTGACATCGGCATAAGGGACACCGACGTCGGCAGGGTCGGTAGTTAGGGACAGATGCATGGGAACCGACGTCGGTCAGATGCAGACTATGGAGTGACCGAGGTCGGTCACTGTAACGGATTTTGGGTGGATAACACGCTGTCAAGGAGTCTCAAACACCCATACAGAGGACTGAAGATGTAAGTAGGCCCTCAAATTCATTGTTCCTCTTCTTTATACTCGTTGCTGACTGTAGAGCAGGAAGGATCCAAGAAACAGGTGGGAGCATGGTAGGGATATGATGCGGAACCAAATGAGAGCTTTGGTGGGATTGCCAGCCGGTATGAAAGCACAAAAATGAATGGATTCCTTAGTTGAAGAATAGAGTGAACAAACACATGAGACGGAAGATCAGGCATATGGTCTTGATGGAGCTGCAGGATAGTGGGACAGGACTGACAGGTGGTACCAGGTGGATGACAAAGCAGGGCTTTAGTCAATGTCAGTATAACCATTGTGTTTGTCTTACCAGGTGGATGATGGTCGCAACATTATCCTGTTGCTGTATGTGGAGGATGAACTTGGTACAGGTTCAGACATATAGGGTTTTGCTGAGTTAAGGGTAAGGTTAGTTCAGTGGCATGTCATGAGGAGTTTGGAGCAGCAAAATTCTTTGACATGGGAGACATGGAGATCATAGATTGATTTTGTCTCCAGTGGGAGCTGATGTGAATCAGGTGTTGGCAAGGTTCAGGATGCAGAGCCAGAGCACACTAAGGGCTGGACAGGTACAGTGTCTAAAATCACATGAGGTCTAGTATAGACCTGAGTATTCCCATGCAGTGGGAGCTGTCAGAGAGTTAGGAGCCAATTCGGGGAAGTGGATTCTCAGGTATTTGAGAGGGACCAACAACAAGGATTCATGCTATGCAGGGTCAGGACTTCACTACATGGGTTTGTAGGTTCGGATGTGGCAGGGTACTCGGATGACAGGAGGTACATCACAGTGTGTGTGGTGGGTTATCTTCAGGATTGAGCTTGAAGAGGGATACAAACCAGGAAATAGATTAGATAGAGTACAGGTACAGGTACAGTGTAACTATTTATCTCTAAGTGGGAGATTGTTAGGTTGTGGAGCTAAAAGCTTCACTGATGCAGACATGGAGAAGGCCATTGGAGGGGTTGCTGAAGGTTGCTGAGTGTCAGAGCAACCAGCGTCGGTCTGATCAGTCGACGTCGGTAGGATAGTGAATAAAAGCAACTGATGTCGGTCATAGATCGACCGACGTCGGTCACCTCCAGGTGGACAGGGACCGACGTCAGTCGCCTGTGTGGTTCGACTACGAGTTTATTATGGGCAGTCAGTTGACGAACCAAGTGTTTGCATGATGAGAGTTATTTTTAGACTGGGAGTTACGGATCTAATTATTGTAATTAGATGTCTAATTATTGTTTGGATGAGATCTATATAATAGACTCATGGTTGTATTGGAAACTTGTTCTAGTTTGAGTTGAGCAAAGTTAGCTCCTTCTGTGTGTGAAGTGATCAAGGGTGTTCCTCCTAGTTCCACAGCAGTGCCAAGTGTGGGTGCTGGTTTTGAAGAATCAGAAGGGTTCTTCAGGTGTGTAGGATCTTGGTCACAGGTGAGCATGGCCTTTATAGGAGATCTGCATGGTAAGTAACATCGTTGATCTGTAGGTGTATGTGTGTGCAAGGTCAAGGTTCACAGGTGTGCAGAACCAGGTTGATTTGCAGGTGTGCAAGATCAGATAAGACAACAACACAACAGGGAGTAGAATCAGGCAGGATCTACTTGGAGTACAGGTGTGTACTCAGATAGAGCAAAGAGAAAGGCAAGGGAGTTCCTTCCATAAGTATGGTCTATTGAATTGTAGGTTGTTGCAGGTTCATGGGAGATCTACTTGAAGTACCTTGAGTACTTGTGGAATGCGTGGAGCACTTGTGGTGTGCGTGGAGCACGGGTGTAAGGTGAACACCAACTCTGTGTTTGAGTTGGGTGTTGGGACCTAAGAGAGAGCTTTGAGGAGAGAATTACTATTCACTTGAGGTGTGGGAAGCCTCTAAAGAGGTGGTGGAGAAGAAGTGGCATCTTCTTTATTGTATTCTTTTCTTCAAGAGTTTTAATACAAGTTGTGTATTGTCACTCATATCATGTGTTATTCTGAATTCTAGTTACTCATTGATTCTGGTTATTTTCGCATATTAAGTTGCTTGTATTTGGTAATCAATTGTATGCTTTCGGTGTTTCGTATCCTGACATTGAGCTTCCTCAAAAACATCTCTCACAAAATGCCACTTGAGCCAAGGTGGAGATTGATGTGTTGATAAGTCAACCCAATGTAATTTCCCTAACATTATACTATTTACTTATTTATTTTAGTGGATGTATTATATTGGTATGTTATTGTCTTCCATATTTAGATTAACTTATGCTTATTAGTATATTGTTAGCTTTTCAAAAAAAATTTTTTTTTACACCTCATGGTTAATTGTCTAATAACACCCTTATAACCTTTAGCTTGGATACCTCAAGGTTATCTCATAATTTCATTTCATATCATTTTATTACTTTAGTGTACACCTCTTAGTTACCGTCTAATGACACCTTGGATCTAGTTATGCCTGTTCATGCCCCATACATGTGTAGATTCACTCATTATATCCATTATAACCTCATTCACACACAAACCTTTTCTATAGTGCCATATTACATTATGGAATGACATATTGAATGTGTGTTGGATTTACCGTGTTCTTATACCTTTTAATATATTATATGATCCTCATATTGTTAACCATATTTATCTTACATATATTTTGGTGAAATTAACGTGAATCTTAATCTATTATTGTGTTTTATCATTTTAATATTTTTAAAAATAATTTATTAGCTTTTAAAATTTGTCAAAAATAGCTTTATTGATGTAAGTTTGTGTCTAGGATCCAAAAAATGATGAGTTAATCTATTCATTTTACAATCTCAGGAATAAGACCTATGTACATGCAAATAACACAAGCTAAACTATGCACTCAACTCTCAGAGATTTGGCTGAGGGAATCAACATAATTTATGAGAAATGGATAGGACTACGGGTTAGAATAGTTGTTAGGTGGAATGGTATTTGTAATGGGTGGTGGCAAGGGGTTCTCACGATGGAACCAAAAGACCTTTGTAGTGTCTCATTAATCATTAAGAGAATCAAGATGTGCATAAATAGATCTCCAAGAGCCTTTAGTCTCTCATATTATGAGGATACAAACCTCTTAATTGATACTAGGATTGAGAAAATGAGGGAGGTTAGTTTGAATGACTCACGGGATGAGATTAATTCTATCAAGTTGGCTATGCCTTGTCAATGTCGTCCATAAATGTGAATGATATATTATGAGGCTATACCTAAGGAGAAAAGAAAGGGGGTGGAAGTGAGGATCTAAGCTTGAATCATGTTATATTTTTGACATTTTTCTATGGGAGGATAATGATGGGTGGATTATGAATTTGTTCTTGTTCCTCTAAAGCATTGAGAGAGTAAAAAATGAGGTGGGGGATTAAGGTATAATGGAAACATTCTATCCTAAGCTCAATGATGATATCATATTGTATATTGATTGTGGGACTAGGTGTTTTAACCTTAAGAACAAGACTTTCTCTAAGAAGACTAGGTGTTTCAATAAGTGCCATCTAAAGGGGACTAGGCAAGGTGTAAGCGTATGAGATTGTCTGGGTAATTGAGAGTTTAAATGGACTTATTATGTTGTTAAAATAAAGGTTTAAATTAGGAGGATTGTATGATTGAGAAAGGCTTTGAAAATGTTTTTGGCTTGTTTTGGTTTAAGAAGTGTTTGAATTAAAAATGATAAATAAGATTATTATCTTTTCTCAAATCACTTTGAATCAAATTGTAACCATGCAAAATGACACTTTAGACCATTGAATTCCTCTAATTTGGTAACACACATCACATACATGTGTTATTTCACATCCATAATGTCTTAATTGGGGTATTATTCTATACCCAACTGACACCTTTTGATTATACTCCAATCAAATTATGACTCAGTAAAATGACATTTTCAACTAGGTTGATTAAGCGTGTGACAAATTTCTAAAAAATTGTATAAAATTAATCAAAGTCACTTAAGCAAATTAAATCAAATCAAGAGCTTAAGTGGATATTCCATGGAAATTATTGAAAATCTATTTATTGAAAATTCATTCCTCAAACTTGCATCATCCCAAAACATCATCAATGGGGTGGCATCCACATGCCATTAATGAAACAAATATCAAGATTAAGCTCTTGTGTAATTAATTTGACCTAGTATATATGTATATTGAACAAAAGGTACAATGTCTTAAATAATATACTAAATTATAAACACAATAGAGTCTTAAATGTATACTCTGTTAATCAAAAGTATCTACCCTTTTAATTTTACCTAGGGTTTTTGCCAAACCATAAATACATAGAGTTCTTTAATATAATTTCACTAGACTTGTATTTGCATAGAACATAATATGCTTTCATCCCATACAGGGTTTACCCTAATTAATATCTATTATGTAAACTCAAGTTTAGTTTTAAATCCAAATCCCTAGGGTTTAAATTCATGTTAACTAGGTACATAAAACTTTTCTTTAATAGAACTCGATATTCAATATATGCATAAAAATGAGTTCAAAAACCATGGCCGTTCGAAACTAGGGTTTCAGGGTTATATGCTTAATTTTTTGGGTGGCCAAGCCATCCATAGGTTTGAGCATTTATCTATTTAAAAAAAAAAATCATAATAATTAAATAATAAAAACCCTCAAGAAATATTTACCGAAATTCATCAAACTCCACATAACACAAGTATCAATTTTGATAATGAAACCAACCTAGTAAAGAAGTCCAAATTGACAGTAACTAGAACCTTTTCTCCAAATTCTTCCAAGTCTATTTTTTCTTTCTCATTTTCCATCATGTGTTGTGTTACCATAATCATCTCCTCTTTCCCATTTATTCTTCTACATGCTAACATATCTCTCCCCTTTCTCCACCATGATTTCTTGTGCTCATAATAAACTCCCCAAAGAAAGCTTCACTTCAAAAAAATTAACTCATAGTATACTAGTTAAAATATATGTCTCTCCCTACAAAAATCAAAATGAAATAATTTTTTTAGAATAATGCCCTAATAACCCAAGTCAATGGCCATTAAAACTAAGCCTAATCTTGAATGTTCCATAGATTAATAATAGTTCCTTCAAACTTTTATTCATGTAACATTGACTTCACTTAATTAATAATGCCAACAAATTTAAAAAAAATTATTAAAATAATATAATTATTAATAATGAAATTGACCTTTATAACTAATCATTAGCATATTAAATAAACATAATGACTTCACCAATATTTATTAAGCAATGTAATTATAGTAATTGACTTAGCATTGTATAAATAACTAACTTATTCACACATATCATACAAGGAAATAGAGTTCATCCTACCAATATAGAAATATATTAAGACATGAAAATATTGAAGATATTCAAATAAATCCATAGACAACAGTAAGTCATAATAAGGACACACATGGATTCTAATCACTCAATATATCAAAATCATTACAAGATAAGCCAAGTATGACAACATAATCTAACACACAACCATATTAAATCACAAAAACATGATTATAATTGAAAAAAATATTAGCTATCAAATAGAACAATGAATTTAAAATTATTTTAAACTATCATGGTGTGTGTATGTTCTTATTTTCAGCTTGCCACCCCCAATATCTCCATCTACGCCACTCTCTTTGATGATGCCCTCCCTCCATCACACTCTGAGGGATGGATCTATTCTACACACACCTCACAATAATAAAGTTATTTATCCTAAAATAATATAAAATCTATAATATACTGCTGTAATAAACTAAACAAACATTATTATCATGTACGTAATATGAAAGTAAAACTTACTCCATAGTTAGTAATCATGTAAATTAAACAACATATAACTATCCATAAATCAAAATAGGAAATCCAAATTAATAAAAATAATAATTAGTCAAAAAATATCTATTAAATCCACTAATAAAAAAATTATTATATCTAGAGAGAAATCAAGATGTGACATCCTTCCCCTTAAAGTTGGACATCATCCTGATGACACTTATTCAAACATAAGTTTTAAAATTAAACATTATTCAACATAAGATAAATAATATCCAACAACATATTAAGTAAATAAATATAAACCTAATTTTTAAAATTCATCATAATCCTCTCAAGTGGTATTATATTTAGAATATTAGTCTCAGTGGAATTTGCACTGTAACACTTATCTATTATGTAAATTGAGTTTTTTTGTGTCAATTATTTTTATTAGTTCTACTATGATCACCCCAGGATATAGAACCTATAAATAATTTCAATATAACACATGTGAAGGATCAACAACATAATTTTTAAGATAATACATGTGAAAAATATTATGAAACAAAACTAGAGTTGGTGGCAATGGAAGCCTATACACTATTTGATTGATTAATTACAGAACCATAAAGGGTCCCACATATCAAGGTGAAAGTTTTTATAACTTCGCAAACTTAATCAAATTTTTTTGAGGCTTAACCTATAGAAGTACTTTATCACCCACAAAAAACTATACTATTATTCTCTTCAGATCAACATAACTTTTCTACCATTAGCCTCGACTAACCTTTGCCTAATTATTCTAAATTAGTCTTTCTTTTTTACAAGCATTTCAAGTCCTAAGACTACCATGTCCTCTAAATTATTCTAATTAATTAGTGTTCTACACATCCTTTCATATAATGCTTAAAATGAAGCCATCTTCAATGCTGATTGGTATGAGTTATTATAAATAAACTCAATCAATATAAGGTACTCCTCCCACTTGTATTATTGATCCATGAAATATATTCAAAGAAGATCTTCTAAAAATTGGTTAACTCTATTTATCTTTTCATATATTTTTGTGTGATATATAGTTCTGAAATTCAACTGCATACCCATAGTTAAATTCAAAGTCAACCAAAATCTAAAAGTCATTCTTGGATCTCAATTATAAATTATCTTTTCTAGAAATACATACAATCGATACACCTAATTTATGAATCTCTTCACAAAAATATGTGCATCATTTATCAAGTTTATTATTATGAAGTGAGATACTTTGATTAGTTTGTTAACTACAACCAAGATCATATAATGCTAGTTCCATGATAATGGTAACCTTTGAAAAAAGTCCATGCTAATCACCTACCACTTCTATTCTGGTACATCATGAGGATGATGCACATATTTATATTTCATACACTGACATTCAAAATAATGAGACATAAAATCCACTTCATTCTTCTTAATCCCTTTCCAAAAATAGAGAGGTCTTATCTCATCCATGAGCTTGGTTACACTAGGATATCCTAAATATAAGGCATTGTGAAATTATTTTAGCACCGTGCTCCTTAGATTCTCTATATTAGGCACATACATCCTAATATTTTACCTTAAAAAACCATCACTCTCTAACTTAAATCTTTTATAATTAGGAGTTTGAGCATTCTTTGACCATGCTTTCTTAACCTGATCATAGAATTCATCTCTTGGCAAGAATTGGATTACTTGATCATGGAAAATAATCCTAATAGTAACCAAGGATGTTATGTATCTTATATGACTTAAGAAATATATAAATATGTTCTAATTGACCTTAATATAGTTAATATCAAAATCACAATCAGATAAAAATTCTAACCAACATCTCTAACATGTATTTAGGTTTGGTTGGGTGAAGATGTACTTAAGTACCAAGTTGTTGGTGTTGAGCTCAAATGGTTCCCCAATAGATAATGCCTCCAAAATTATAAGGCATGAACTATTTTCTAAATTATGAGGGCTATAATTCTCCTCATAAGGCTTTAGTTTTCTAGACTCATATGCTACAATTGAACCATCTTGCATAAGATCTCCTCCAAGTCTATCCTTAGATGCATTTATGATCATTGATAATTAACCATTAGGATTAGTAAATATTATCATGGGTGCCTAAATAAGCCTTCTTTTCATTTCCTAAAAGACTTTATCACACTTATCTTATCAAACAAAATTCTGATTCTTCTATTGAAGAGAGGTAATTGAGTTAGCTATCTTTGAGAAATTCAAAACAAATTTTCTATAATAGCTTGATAATCACATAAAACTCCTTACCTCATGCACATTATTAGGTTTTGGCCATTCCATTATGGATCTCATCTTTGATATATCCACTAAAATTCCATTTAAAGAGATGATGTGTCCCATAAATTGCATTTTATTTTATAAAAATGTACACTTAGATAACTTACCATATAATTTATGCTTTCTTAAATGCTAAAAAACCAGTTCTAGATGCTAAAGATATTATTACTCAACCTTAGA
Source organism: Torreya grandis (assembly GCA_037957365.1). NCBI lineage: Eukaryota > Viridiplantae > Streptophyta > Pinopsida > Cupressales > Taxaceae > Torreya > Torreya grandis. The sequence goes on from JARHVA010005147.1 coordinate 1,137,550, forward strand.
ATATATGAGGATGTCATCCAAAAAAAATAGCACAAAATAGTCCAAATAATCTTTGAACATACTCTTCATGAGATTCAAAAATGCTGCTAGAGCATTTGTCAACTTGAAAGTTAATCCTATGAACTCATAGTACCCATATCGAGTTATGAACATCAAATTATTAGCTGATTATACCCTAATCTAAGATCAATCTTAAAAAAATTTCTTCCCCTCACATCTAATCAAGGAGATCATTAATGAAAAGTAATAGATATATGTTCTTAATTTTTTCCTCATTCAACATCCTATAATCAATATCTAGGTGAAGAGTATCATCTTTCTTCTTGATGAACACCACTAGTGTACCCCACCATAACATAGTTAAATCAACCCTTTCGATAACAAATCCTATATTTAAGATTTCAACTCAACCAATTTGATAGTTATCATTTGGTATGGCGCCTTAGATTCTAGTTGAGATCTAGGTATGATGTCAATCAAGAAATTAAACTCATGTTTGGGTGGTAATCTAGGAAACTCCTCTAGAAACACATCTTAAAAGTTCCTTAGAAAAGGATAATACTTGATGGATAGTTCCTTAGATTCATCCATCTTATTTATTTTAATAATCAATGCTTGGTATCCTTTTCTCTAAGCCTTTTTGAGTTGAATTGCATAAATTTGCTGAAGCTTCAACTTTTTTTCCTCACCATGAAGTTGTGTTTGATTTCCAAAATCATCTTGACACTCAACCTTATTTCGATGTTAATAAACCTTAGATTTGTTCTATATAATCTAATTAACCCTAAGATAACATAATATGACCCTAATGATGTAGTATACAGATCCACTACTATAGTGAATTCATGTAATCTAATTTTAGCTTCCACTAAACACTTGTCAACCTTGAATTTTGATTCATTCCCATACTGTACTAACCATGCATTTTTCATAATTCTAGTTTTTATAGACAACTTATTAAGCATTATATGAAAAATAAAATATTCTATATCCCTAGTGTCAATCAAAGTAAAAACTATATGATAAAAAAATAACTGACAATTCAATAAGATAAGTTTAGAACTTAGCTTGATGATTTTCAATCACTGCATGAATCTATTGATAAAAATTTACCTGTTGAGAAGTAAAACCTTTATTCTTTTCATTTAATTTTTCTTGAGTACACTCTCAAGCATTATGGTCACCTCTATAAATGAAACAACCTCTAGATGGCCCTTTCCTATCAGACTATTAGTTCTTTTTGAAACCTCCCTTGACAACATTTATAGGGTTTTTATTCCCTGAACTACTATTGAACTTAGAATTCTAGCCCTTGAACTAGATCTTGGAGTCTCCACTCCTCTGATTCTAGTTCTTTTTTTTGAAAGATAATTTAGAACTTCTAAACTTTTTCTTGAACTTATCTCTAACTTGGGCTATATATTTTAGCTTCTATTCCTACTTGAATGCTTTCTCGAAGACCTAATCCATGGTAGATGGCCCATGCACATCGACCTTATAACTAATTTAGGTTTTTATTCACATAATAAATTTTTTGAATCTAAACCTCTTATCTACCTGATATTTAGGTATATATTTTAGTATCTTGGTGAATTACTCTCAATATTCATTCACATAAAGGTCTCCTTGCTTAAGATTCTAAAAATCTATTAGCTTCTAATTAAAATATAGCTGAGGAAGCCATCATAACTTAAATAGTGTCACAAATTATTTCCAAGTGGTGGTGGTAGAGTCGAAGTTCATCTCAAGCTTCTTTGTTAGCCCACCAAGTTGTTGCTTCACCAACAAGATGATATTCTCTCTAGATTGATTTGGTGACTTTAGAGTAATTTTAAATTTCAAAATATTTCTCCATATCTATTATCCATGCTTTAACTCCATCTCCCAAAATTATTCCTTCAAACTTGGGTGGATTTACTTTTTCATATCCCGTGCTAACTCTATATCTACTCAATCTCTTGCACTTTATAGCACTTCTTCATGCCTTTGCTCTTGATAATTTTCCTACTTAGAATGATACTATTCAGGTTCTTCCTAAACATTCTCTCAATATGCCCATGCACTTCTTTCTCTAAGATCATGATTCAATCCCTAGTTTTGTGCATGGTTGTGAAGATCTGATATAACTTTGAAATTTGCTCTGTGGCAAATTGATTTGGATCCATTAGAGGATTGGTTTTTGAGGTACCCTCACCTCCAGGTCTAGCGTACACCTTTATTCTCCCTGCTTAATATGATAATACCCTCACCTCCAGGTCTAGCGTGCACCTTTATTCTTCCTGCTTAATATGATAATACATTTTTTTAGTGAACAAATTACATCCTAGAGTTTAATCCTAGCTCTGATACCATAGTATAACAACCTCATTGGGTTTTGCTAGAATAGGGTAATTTAAAAAAAAATGATTACACAATTTCAGTTAAAAGGTTTCATCAGGATGAAACCTATAATAGTGATCTTTAACTAAATACATTAGTTTAAACTAACCATAACATGATATATATCTAATATATTTAGCTAATGATTAATATCAAGAACATGTGCAATGCTGATTTCAGAAATAAATATTAAATTTAATTCATAAAATTATTATTAAAAATTTAGCCAAGATTGATATAACATTACAACCAACTTTTATAATTGTAATTATGAATAAAAAATATAGTTTCAATATAATAAATGTCATAATAATAATATACAATGATACAAAGTTCTATGGAGTATGCGAGTCTCATTGAAATTATAATATCCATAAGTAATCTCAAGTGTAGTCTCTAGTGTAGTACTGCTAAGGAGAGGAAGATCATCATTTGAGTGTTTTTCCATACCAACCACAAACCATTGATCTCCCACATAACATCTCAACTAAGTAATGTCCCTCCCTTTACGAAAGGATAGATAATGACAGTCTGATAATTCAGAGTGATAAACTAGAAATCGTGTGATGTAAGATAAATAATACATGATGTATACCATAAAAAGATCTGTTCTAACATGATATCATACAAATATATAAACTAAATAAAAAAAATTAAATGATAATGTTTAACTATAAATCTTACTTTCACCAAAGTTTTTATATAGCCATTGATCATGAAGATCAATAAATTTCATACACACTACTCAATTAGATTACACCTTATTTATGTATTAGTGATATTAATTAAGCAAATGAAATTTGTCACACTTCTTATTTAAGGTCATTAATGTGATATATATATATATATATATATATATATATATATATATATATATATATATATATATATATATATATATAACTAATATATTCATACTAAATATTCTCTATTAGTAGATATATATGAAAATATCAAATACATACATTTAGTCTATCAAATGTAGTGCAATGAATCTTAAAACATCTAATTTATTACTATAATAATAAATAGATTTCAAAATAGACATAAATAAAATCATACCATTTGGATAAGAAATGTATCTAGACATCAAGTTACATAAATTTAAACATGTAACTCTGTTATTTATCCTTATAACATAATAACATTTACCAGCTTATTATTTTATTCCATATCTCATGAATACATCAATAATCTAACCAAATACTAATAAGACTTAATATGTTATGTATTAAATCTCAATCACTTCATAACATAAGGCTCCTTATAACCATTAAATGAATAACACAAGCATCCATATTCTTTTGTTATATCAAGGAACATAATTTAAACATCAAACAATATATGTATTTATAAATATGTTATACTCTAAATGGATTAGTATTCTGTCCACAATTTTATGAGTATCATGTATAGTTGTAGATGCATATACATATACATTTATGCAATAAATTATCTTTTAAATTATAGACATAGGTTAACTAAAGTGATTAAGCTTTGATATACTTTATCAAATCCAACATACCACCACTGATATATTAAAAATCACACAATCATATACGAACCAATTATATCGATTATATATCACAATTTAGTTATTTTCAATAATCAAACTAAGATTGAAACTCATATTATACAGCTATGATTAATATTCAATCAATTCAAAATCCATAATAAGTTTCCCATAAAGCATTCAGTCAAAAAAAATGCTCAACCACTTATATATATATATATATATATATAGGCAAATTTTGCTATGTAAAGATATAAATATAAAAACACACAATCTTATATAAACTCGATCGATTCTTATAGAAAGTGGTTGAGTATAACATAGGTTTATTTATTGTTATAGTTTTGTACTAAAAACCTTAGCCTTCATTACATTTATACATAATGAAACACAATTAAAAGCTACAATGAGATAACCATCACCTTAAATCACTATTAAGGTTCATTTCAAGACACTTGCTATGTACTTGGAAGGACCAAAACCCAAATCCTAAAATACACGTAAATACATTGATATACTCATATTCAAGAACTATACTATCTATGAATATACCCATGTATATTTATATTAATGTAAATAGTCTTAAAAATGAATCAAAACCACTCTTGTTCTATTCTATCTCTGTAAGGAACATTTCATAACTGATGCAGTCTATATGTAATAATAATATCCAACTACAGGTATTAACCTGATTATATTCCTCATATAATATCATAATTAAACCCAAGCTTGTAGCCATGTAATTAACTTGACCTAATATATATGTATATTAAACTAAATGTCCAATATCTTAAATAGTATATTGAATGATAAACACAACAAAGTCTTAAGCATATACTCTATTAATCAAAAGTGTCTATGCTTTTAGTTTTACCTAGGGTTTACGCCAAACAATAAATACTTAAAGTTATTTAATATAATTTCACTAGGTTTATATTTTTATAGAACAAAATATGATTTCATCCCATATATGGTTTAACCTACTTAATATCTGTTATGGCAGCTAAAGTTTAGTTTTTAATCCAAATCCCTAGGGTTCAAATTGGTGTTAACTAGGTAAACATATTTTTTATTTAATAGAAATCAGTATTCTATATATGCATAGTAAAGAGTTCAAAAACCATGACCGTTTAAAACTAGGGTTTCAAGGTTATATAATTGGTTCTATGGATGGCCAAGCCATCCATAGGGTCGAGCATTTATCCCTTTTTTTAAAGTTTCACAATATTGAAACAACAAAAACCCTTAATAAATATTTACCCAAATTCATCAAAATCCACGTAACACATGTATGAATTTTAATAATGAAAATAACCTAGTAAATAAATCCAAATTAATAATAACTAAAACCTTTTCTCTAAATTCCTTCAAGTATATTCTCTCTCTCTCTTTCTCTCTCTCGCTCTCTCTCTCTCTCTCTCTCTCTCTCTCTCTCTCTCTCTCTCTCTCTCTCTCTCACACACACACACACACACACACACACACACACACACACACACACACACACACATCTTCTATTGTGTATTGTGTACACACAATCATCTCCTCTTTCCCATTTGTTCTTCTACATGCTAACATAACTCTCCCCTTTCTCCACTATGATTTGTTATTCTCATTTATATCTCCCTAAAGAAAGCTTCACTTCCAAAAAATTAACTCATAGTATACTGGTTAAACTAGATGTATCTCCATGCAAAAAAAATAAAATGAAATCTTTGTTTTAGCATAATAACCTGATAACCCAAGTCAATGGCTGCTAAAACTAACCCTACTATCGAATGTTCCATAGATTAATAATAATAATAATAATAATAATAATAATAATAATAATAATAATAATAATTCCTTCAAAATTTTATTCATGTAACATCGACTTCACTTATTAATAATGACATCAACTTTCATAAAAAGTCATTTAAACAATATAATTATTAACAATGAAATCAACATTTGCAACTAGTCTTTAACATATTGACTTCAATATTCATTAAGTAAATTAATTATTGTAATTGAATTAACATTTTATAAATAATTGACTTAATCACACATAACATACAAGGAAATAGAGTCCATCCTACCAATATAAAAATGTATTAAGACATGACAATCTCAAAGATATGTAAATAAATCCATAGATAACAAGAAGTCATAATAAAGACACACGTAGATTCTAATAACTAAATCTTTCAACATCATCATACAAGATAAGCTAGTAATGATAACATAATGCAACACACAACCATATTAAATCATAACAAACATGATTATAAATGAAATCAAATATTAGCTATCAAATCAAGTAATGAATATAAAAACATTTTAAACTACCATAGTGTTTTTAGGTTCTTATTTTTAGTTTGTCATCCCTTAATGCCTCCATCTACTCCACCTTATCTGATGATGCCCTCCCTCCATCAAACTCTAAGGGATGGATCTATCCTACATCCACCTCACAATAATAAAGTTATTTATCCAAAAATAACATAAAATCTATAATATACTATTGTAATAAACTAAATAAACATGATCATCATGTACACAATATCAAAGTATAACTAACTCTACATTTAACAATCATGTAAATTTATAAACATATAAATGCCCATAAATCAACATATGAGATCCAGCTTAACCAAAATAGAAATTAGTCAAAAAATATCCATTAATTCCACTAATCTAAAGGTTATTGGGTCTAGAGAGAAATTGGTATGTGATAGATAGCTTTAACTATATTTTGGATAGCCATGATTCTATGGGTTTGTTGAAGGGTATTTCTCTCCCTATCATATTACTAATTAATAAATGGGTACTTTGTTGATGATTCTTTCCTTACTCTTCAGAAGGATGAGGACTTTTTTAAATATTCTATGGAATGCCTTAACATTTTCTACCTTTCCTTTAGGTATTCCATTCAATGGCAGAAAAATATATGCTATCAATAGTCCCTTTCACCTAAACCTCCTTGGTTAGAGGGATATAGGTGATAATGAATCCTTCTTTGGATTTAGTTTTAAATTTTTAGGCATTCCATTTTATTTTATATCCTTGCCTTTAGAGTTATGGTCCTATGTGGCTCAAAGAGTTAGGAAAAATATCCTTATGGATCACCAAACCATTGACTCTAACTGGAAATTTTTAGATCTGTTATAAGGTGTTTATTGCTACTCATGTTTACTAGTCATCTTATTGTGTTCCTTATAATGCCTCTTATAAAAATATGGAAAATCTCTTGGAGGCTTTCTCTAGGCTAATTTTAAAGGGAACCATGGTTTTCATCGAGTCCCTTGGGCTATTTTTATCACCTTAAAGAAGCTAGTGGGCTTGGGATCATTGATATTAAGTTTCAAGGGCTTGCTATTGGTATTAAATGGATCATCAAAAGCTTGGAAGGGGATGAGGCCTGGAAGATCTTATTGAGGCACTATGTCTCTTAAGGTTGACTACTTGGCATAAAGGTTTGGCAATGAATTAGTTTGGTTAATATTCTCATAACTCCTATGATGATTAATATTGGGGGCACTTTTGTCATGTAAAACATATAGAAATCTTAATAAAAACACAAACCTCACCTAATTTGGGTAGGGGAAGGATTTATAAATGGGATTTCTATTAATTCTCAATCCTTATGATGGTCTCCCACATTGAATATCCAAAACGTACCCTTTTCTATGGTCCTTTGGGTCAAAAGCTTGAGACTATTAAAAAAAGGTATTCACATAATTAGAGACCTCTTTTGTAAGGTCACTGGGGATTAGATTCCTTATTATATATTCAAGTCTATGTTAAATATAAATAAGGAAGATGTAGAATCTATTTTTAAATTACAGAGTTCCATAACTGAAGAGTCCTTACACAAAATTGTAGTTTCCTCTCTTATGCCATGGTGGAAGGACTGGTCCTGGCCAATGGCTATGCCATTCTATCACTATTCCCCTAGGTTGGGTGATAATATTTTATCCCTTTAATATATTAATACTAAATCCCTCAATCATTAGTTGCCCCTTAAATCTCTTCATTATGTTTGGGATTGAAGGTTTTATAATGTTTGGGCATCTTGTATTTAACCTAAAAAATCCCATTTCCTTTGGTGTATTATTTACCAAGGTTTTCCTATGGGGGACCAAATTAGACACATGGGGGATTTAAATCCCACTTGTCCAAAATTTCACCACCAAGAATCCACTAATCATCTCTTTTGATTTTTCACTCATGCCTAGTCTACCTAGAGATGGATTCATACCCTTTTCAAATCCTTCAGGATAAAAATATTCACTTGGAAAATGACTGTGAACCTGATCTCAAAACTAGCAGTCTCAAAGTTAGAGGAGTGCCTCTCTTCACTCTCACTGGCTATCTCTTCCTCAAGGATCTGATAGGGGAAATAAGGATTGGTAGTGAGGGGGGTTGGAGGCCCCCTCCTTAGTATAAGTTTGCACAGCTGATGTTGGCCATTTTACCTTCCAAATAATATTATAAACAATAGAATGATATCAAAATTAACTAATAGACTGATGGTTAGGACCCCATACCGATTGATGAAGACCCCTGACTTAGGGGTTGGGGTGAACCCTCAGGTACCTCTACCTCCTCCACCTCCACATACTTCAATTTTCATTTTTTTTTGCTTAATGGACTCATTTTTTGTGTTTTTATATTTCTATTTTTTGATTGATGTGCACTTGATTTAGTTTAATTATGGTTTTTTTGGCTGTTTTGTGGCCTTTTATAAACTTTTCTCTTTTCAAGGCTTCTTTAATATGATTTGGTTATTTTTGGGTGTGAATTTTGTACCCATATTTTTGTATGTTTAATGATGTATTATATTTTTTTATATTAATGAAAGTGTGCTTTTCAATCAAAAAATACAAAACTAGGACATACACATTAATTGCTTTAATGGTACACATAGTTGTTGAAGGTCATTTGTTATATACATGGTAATTCACATATCTATTTTATATTCACATGTTTTTTAGAGTATACATGAGAAATATATAGTACATACATGTTAATATGAGATAATGACATATAAATATGTGGCATTGATCACACCCATGAGAAACCTTTTTACATTTGGGGGCATGCCCATGTTGGAGACATCTTAGTAAATGTTTCAAGTTATATATTTTTATGTCATTGAATTCATTTTATTAATCAAATAATATTGTTCATACATGAATTTATCTTTTTCATATGTTTTAGAGTGCTCTTTGATATGGATATTATGCTTTAGTATACTATGTGGTGATTTTGATTATTTATGAAAAATAATAGTTCTTTATCCATGTTTATTTGATGTTCATTATTGTGACATTGATTGATCATTATTGTGTTCTATATTTCTTGTTCAATTTTTTACAAGTACATTGACTTTGTCTTGTTGTGTCATGTGTTAGTTGTATCAAAGAATCATATTATCCATGTCATGGCAATGTTTTGTCTATGTCGGGTAAAATTTAATTTATGTCTACTACACATGTGTTTTTATTGATCATTATCTTTGTACTTATAAGTTATTCATTATTATATTATGTGTGTGTTCATGTTTACATAAATTTCTATTGAAAAATTGACTATTACTATGTGCTTGGTGCTTTGATTTCTATTGTGTTTCCATGATTTATATCATGCATCTATTAAAATTATAATTTTTATGTGATTTATTGACATATTTATATACACATAACAACTATTTAAAGTAAATTACTTTAAATATATAATATGTGTGACTAAAAAACAAATGCCTTTACCTTGGATTGCATGTTTCATATGAGCTTAAATTATTCAAAATATTTCTATGAGGACATATCTTATCATGTTTGTATAACATGTGCATAATTTACATGATTATTCATTTATTTATAACCCATGATGCACATAACTCTTTATTTTGATATTAATGATTCATAGGATTCATCTTTCATATCAAAATGAGGGCATACAATGGGTTTGTTCAAATATTTAGAGCATGTTAAATAAATAATTTCACTTATAATATAAATTATATGTTCAAATGGGTTAGATTTAATAGATTGAGATATATTATACATGATTAAGAGGAAAACTAAAGACATTCTATGATATTTTAGGACATATTTTGGCATTCTACATAATTCTAAGGAACCGGAGGAACATATGAATTGAATGGGGTAATTTATTCATGTAATTTTTTTAAATTTTTATTTATTGAAGATCAATGGGGAAATATGGTACTATGTGATCACTTTGGGTCTATATTTGTCTATAACAATTACTCATTTTACATACTAACTTGATTTTGGGGTTCTATAAAAGGGAATTTCGTTACTAGGGGAAATGCAATTGAGATTAGTATGTCACTAAAATTTTAACACCACCTTCTCAAGATGTGTAGTTAGGGCATTTACATTCATAAACTCACAAATTTAGTAGTTAAATATCCTTAGGGGCATGTTCAACCTATTAATTTATATAATTCAAGTTTAATAAGTGACAACTTGGTTTGCATACATTCAAGTGTTTATGTTCCTTAGCTTTTGAATTTCAAGTTTTTCATTGATTCAAATTATTTAAAATTTATTAGTATGAGGAGACATTGATGTGTACATATTTATTATAGGTTTTACATGAATAAAATTATATATTCTTATTTTAATTGTAAATGTCAAGAATGATTATCATAAGTACCAAATTTACTTCTTTTATCATTTTAATTTATCATTTACAATACTATACTGAAAGGGGGCATCTATAAACACCTAAATTTGGTCTTTGACATTTAAAAAAAATCAACTTCGACATATTTTGATACATTTAGATGATGCACATATATTTTAATTTTGAGCAAACTTTCCCTATATTTTTCTATCCATATACTATCTTATCCACCTCTATATACTAGATATATTTATTTAGGATCAAATGTCTATAAGGGAACCCTTCAAAATCCTAGTTAAACATTCTCCATATTTCATATCATTTTTTTTCACTTCCAAGATAGTATTGGTAAACCCAAGTAGTGATAATTATTGAAGATGTTTCCTTCTATTGGTAGTGTCCAATATCTCTTAAACAACTATTTTTAAAAGTGAGAAGTCTCCATTAGGTCAGCCCAAACATGTTTCATGGGTTGTTCATAGTGTGAACTTAATGAAGTCATTTATATATATAAATCACGCCTAACATTATAATTTACTTGAAAAGTCTTATAAACATTGGTAAATAACCTAACACTCTCTTAGAACATTATCAAAAGACATACATACATATCAAATATTTAAGGAGAAAACCTAAAGAAGTCTATAAATAGAAATATGAATATGTAAAGTTAATGTTGTATGGTGCCAAGTGTTGAATATAAAAATATAACATTGTATTATAAATTTTTAAAGATGTTACACACACACATACACGTGGGAAAAATACATGAGGTTTGAGACCTATTTGGAGTATTTGAACATATGCAACACTCAACATTTTTAGTAAGGAGTGATTGTTTTATCCCAACATAAAATACTAACCCATTTTTAAGGCATATTGTGGTCGAATAAATATAATTAGGGTTTGGAAAAAGTATACATAAAATACACATTTTAGTGCAAGATTAGAGAGTTACACACTCAATCACATTATAGGTGTAGGTGTAGTGAACCTAGAAGTATTATATCCTTAATGTGTGTAGGGAAATTTTTGGTAAACCCTGATAATGCCAATTGATGTAGGTATATTACTTTATAAACAATGTTCAAATAGGTTTTAGCTATTTTTTATAATATAAATAGCTAACAAAGCACACATAAAAATTTTATAGATTCAGTGATGACTTTTGTGGGCAACATGAAGACATAATTAGTTAAGTACATCATTTGCCTATTGTTTTTTCTTTTCTAAATTAAGTAATTGAAATATCTATCAATAATTTTGAATTCATATTAAAGTGTTTATTTCCATATTTGTAGTGATTTGAATTAGTGCATAGTTTCCATTATTTTATATCTCTTACGTATAAAATAAGTAAAACATATTATACCCCTACATGTTTCTCATTAACATATTATGAGTTTATTTGAGCATGAATTTAGAATAATATTACCATGGGGGCATGGTACATATAGTTTAAATACTACAATTTTTTACTGATTATACACATACCACATTTATAGGCCATATTACTTGCATGCCTTGCCTTTTTTACATTAGTTAGGCTTTTCATGTCCTTAGCACCATCTACATCTTGGCATGATTTGATTTTTATGTACATTGTTCACTTGACCATATCTTCTATTTTGGTGTACATGACAAATATTATCCTATGGGGACATTATACCCACACATATTTATTATATACATCAACACTACAAATTTGTAGCTTCAAACTCTATGATTTACACACTACAATGACATATGATTGTTATCATTGTTATATCTAGATTTAATTGAGAATTTTCACATTGTGGGATAAGATATATTCCCCGTTTATGTCATTATAATTAAATTACAATTCACTTTATATTTGGCCTTATATGTAGTCATTTATATTATATATCATGACATTTCAATTTTATCATACACTTTGGGACCTGCATTACATATTTGACTTACATCATTACATGGATCATGAAAATCAATACAATATTTATACACTTTATCATATAATTATCATCCTTAATGTTTACATATCTCACATATTTATCTTCTAGGGGTTTAAATATAAACATTGGAAAAATTAAAAAAATTGGAAAAATTTTAAACTTAAAAACTTTGAAAAAAATAAAAAATTCAAAAACATTGCTTTATACATGTTACATTTATACCTATGCTAAGAAGTTTTCATTATTCATGGTTTATACATATAATTTTCATGGTATTGATTTGCATGAGTGCTATAAATATTTCTAGGTTACATAATATTAGGTTTCACAGTATGTGTCCACACTTTAGGGTGTGGTTTTCAAGACACCATGTCCTAGATTTGGAGGTCTTTCCATTCTAATAGATTATTCTATAGTGATATATATCATTGATTGATTTTTATTATATTGAGCCACATTAAATTGATTACTATATCTTCTACTAGTTTTTATATCTCTTATTCCATATTATTATACATTTTGATTATTACACTATAACATTGATAGTTTATACATGATTTATTACTTGTGTATGCATGTGTTTTTTTGTCCTTGTTCATAGAAGATTTTATTGTCATGATATCTTATGTGATTCAAGTCTTAGTGTGTCTTATCAATAAATTATGTGTGGTCACTAAAAGTGTGTGGTTCACTATATTACTACACTATGATTGTAGAATTGATGTCTAACATGCATATTGAATATTACTTGTGTGATGCCTATGTTTCCATAGTTTCTACCATACACACATGCAAAAATTATACTTCTATGTTTTTAAATTTATATATGTATCCTATCTAGGGGATCTCTTGTGATGTTTAGGGACACAATACTTGTTTCCAATTTTTATTTGCTAAAGGGACAACATACCACATAGCCTTGTGTTTGGTATGATCCTATTTATCCTATACTAGATTACAATTTACATGATTATATGTGGCATAATTAGATATAAAACTAAACTTAAATATATTCAAAAAATTTCAAAATATTATGATTGTGTAAAATATAACATTACATATGTTTCTAGGATTATAACACACTTTGGATAATTTATTTTTCCTAACATATGATATATGTAAGAAATTATGATTATGAAAAAAATAAAATTTCATAGGTTTCTATGATAGTAACATGTTTTGGATAATTTATTTTTTACAAAAAATAATGCATTTAATTTTTTTTTTGAGATGAATAATTGCAACATAAGTTCTTCATCCCTCATCTTAAAAAGAGGGCATATATCATGGCATTTACAGAGCCAAAAATCTTCAATAAGCTAAAGTGAGAAAGAGGAAAATATATATACTTAATCAATAAGTAGATTGAGTTTCTAAACAATCCTAAAGAAGTGTTGTATATGTTTCAACACATGTCAAAAGTCTTGTTAATGTGACATTTTGGGCGATACCAAGTAGGTGTCTTCATTCCTATGCTTGATTTTCAGGTTTTTTTTTCAAAAATAATAATATGAACATATGAGTACTTGTAGTGTCTGAAATTTATTTAAGGTACATCAACTATATGGTGTGGATGGAATAACAACCTAAGTGTGAATCAAAAAATCCTTCATCCTTCCCTAAGTAATTGAAGGTGTTTTTTCAAATATTTACATGAATAATTTGACTCATACATACATTTAAGTCACATACCCATGTTAAAGTGGGGGAATTATGTAAAAACCTAAATTTGGTATAAGACCCTTATTACTAGTGTCTTATTCCAAATTTATATTATTTATAAAAATTATATGTTTTATCCTATTATTAAGACTAATCTTGAATCATAATATGTTTATACTTGGTTGACCAAATCCTAAAATCACCTCAAAAATTATGAAAAAAATATTTGTTATCACATCTGGACTATTCCTCACTTATTACCAAACACTTGATAAAAATAAATATAAAACCATCTCCTAGTTAAACCTCGACACTGTATGAGTCCATCCTAGACAAATGCGTATACCACATGGGTTTGTCCCCTATAGTATTTTGGGTATGTTAACCCATTTTCATGAATATTACACCTTTACTCATGTTTTTATGCTTTACCTTGATTGAAAGTGTACATAAGTTATCTTAGGTTTGAATTTATATATAAGAACTAACCAATACATTTATCATATATAAGAAATAAAATGAAACTACTGAATATTAATATCTAATTCATATATAAGATCAAGCCTAGAGCCAATTCTCACTCAAGTAAATATCTATTGAATCTTATACACTTTAAACATTGTCATTCTATCTTGGTCTCTCTAATTTTACCTTGTGACAAAGGAGGATATTATACTACATGTAGCTATATAATCATTTTTAGGGAATATGAGGTTCATAGATCCTCAATAAATCTATTCCATCTGCACACTCAAAAAACTACATGGAAGTTTGATTCCATGTGTGCATGATACATAGTTTGAAATGATGCCTTTATGATTGCCTGACTCCATAACTATATTTTTTCTTTTAGAATCTTAATCCAAGTCAAGTGAAGCTTCCTCTATTTCATATATTTTTCCCATCATATCTATGAAGTGAAGGTATAAGATAAACAATAAGGTGGTAGTGCATAGGTGATAAAAAACCTAGACTAAGAAACCCTAGCAGAACAAACCTGACTATTGAAGGATAAACCCACCCATAAATAGAAAATCATAACCATAAAAACTTGTCCAAATAATAAATAAATATGTATGATTCTATCATATTATATGATTCTATCTTGAAGCATTGTAGAATTTCTAGATTTTAGGAGCATGTTGGAGACATTCTACATAATTTGTATATAGTCTCATATTTATAGAACAACAAATATGGGTGATCATTCATTACTCCTTTGTCATTTAAATTTCTTATTATACTTTCATCTATAGTATTTATAATTATTTCTCATCGTATATTATTAGATAGATTTAAATCTATAATTTAAATTATGTATACTTAGATCTATTCAATTGCTAGTAGTTTATTCCTTATTTTGTATAAAACCAAAATAATGGTAAACACACAATGCTCCCATTACTATAATTCATAATAATATAGATGATAAAATTTTAAAATGAGGAACATTTTAGGGTAGAGGAAGATGAAATTAAAAAAACACAATAGTTATACCCATAAAACTAACAATAGTCATCCTCATCACAATGATTCAAGTTATCAAGGATGAGGTTAGGTTAGAGGTATATTATAAATTAGGTGTTACAGGTGTGGAAAAATTTATCATATTATAAATGAATCTAGGATAAAAAATGATTAATTAATAAACCAAAATGTGGCAAATATGTAGAGCATGAATATGATGAGTTATGAAACATTGAAAAAGAACCAAATTTCACATTGATATTAGAGGAGTGTGCCAAAATAACTTAATTAAAGTCTAAGGATTAATTGGGATTAATATACTAGTATTTGGATCTTAGATATAGGTGAAATTAAATATATAACTTACAAAATATACTTATTTTGGTATTACAAATAAGTTTCCATAGCTCTTGTTACCTTAGTAGATAAATCCATGCATATTCCTCAAGGTGTTCGATTTTTATTTTTGATTTTTTATCTTCAGTTTTTCCAAGATTTATAGTATATCCTACATTAAAAATGAATCTTCTTTATTTATTCACCATTAAAAATAAAGGTTATCAAATTGTGTTATAAAATGGGATTATCTACATCAACTTATTAAAATATGTGTATAAAATTATCTATATGGGATATAAGGATTAAAATTTGGTGAAAATACATTGTAAAGTGTTTCCTCTTTCACAATAATTTAGAGTAGTGCTTGAAATATGTATAATGTCACCATAATGTTTGTAGAATCTGTGGTATTGGCATCTTAATGTTCACTTTTTGGTGGAATTTTAGAGAAATAGTGTGATTTATGGTTTTCCTAATTTAAAGAGAGAGAATTTTTATATGAATCACATGTTTTAGGTAAACAAAATAGGGAAAAGTTCCCTAAGGAGTCTTTTTGTCGATCCAACATGTGTTTTTAGTTGGTTCATAATGATGTGTGTGATATGAAAAATTCATCTACTAGAGGGTGTTAATACTTTGTTTTTCTCATTGATGAATTTTCAAAAATGACTAGTATATTTCATGAATAAAAACCTAGAGGTTTTACTAAGTTTGTTGAATCCTTACACTAAGATAAAAAATAAACAAGTTTTAAACTAATGTTACTTTGGTCAAATAATGATAGTGAATATATATCAAATGAGCTTTCATATTATTGTAGGGAACATGGTATCAAATGACAATATACAAATTCATTTTTTAGATTTATTTTAGTGTTTATGAGACCCCTTATTGATAACATCTATAACTCTAAAAATAAAATAGGCCTAGATTAAGGGTAGAAATTTCTAAGGCATATAACCAACATTATCTAAATGAAAAAAATTACCATAAGATTTAAAGATAAATAACCAATAACCATAGGATTCAAACCTAGGCCAATCATAGACAAAATGCCACTAAGGAAATAACAAAACAATCTATGAAAATTTTTCTAAACATTACTATATCTTACCCATATTTGCTTTGTTATAAGAGCTCAGGATCTTAAATGGGGGAATAGGGATATAAAACCCTTTTTATTGCTTCTTACTACTGTCCATTCTTTTTGCTTACCCAACAAACTTGAATCCAAACTTAAAGAACACTTTTCCAAAGATGAGTCTTTATAGGCCTTGATCTTACTATCTGTATCCACAAAACTATTCTCAACTGAACCAACACCCTCAAAAATTTGAGGCGTATGCACCATTGAAACCTTTTCATGGGGAGATTATGAAATAACTCTAGGAGGCAAAATAGGATTGATATCTAAAAAAACTATAATAAGCTTACCACTTAGCTCCTTCTACCATGAAGAATCCACTTTATGTTTGGAAATTTAACTATAATCAGAGAGATGACCAATTTAGAAAAAAATTTAGCACTTGAAGGTAATCCCCTCATAATCAAGGATTTGAGACTAACATCAGCCTTTAACTTTCAATTCTATCAATTCAGGAAGGTCCTGGGAAATATAAAAACAAATAAGAAACCTATCAAATGTTATCTTGGAGAAATTCAAGGTAGATGCATCAATTTATATAAATTCACCCATGGCTCCTCTAATAGCCGACAAACTAGACTCTGACCAAAATTTTAGAGGAAGATACAGAAACTACACCTAGATGGGTCTGAGAAAGATGTTTTCATCCAGAGTATTAAAATTTAGAAACTAGGGTTTTAATAAAATAAGGTGATGTTCACAACTCTGATATTTTCCCTACATGATCTTATTATGATCAACAAGATTATAAAAAACTACAATGAAAAACCCATTGGCACAAGGATAAAGTTACAAACTTCCCTCCATAGTAGGAAACCATGAATTAGATAACCATTGATGAAGAACCATATTTTCACACTAAACCCCTTTTCACATACCATTCCTCACTTTCGAGCACCTTCTCAAGAGCCTCCTAAAAATTGACTATAGGTGATGCCTTTATATCACCCATAACCCTTGGTTGCTTAAATTGTAGAGCCTTAGAACCAGCCCAAGCACCAACTACACCGAATTCATCCTTTTTAGTAATGAGTAGATACCATAAACCCTCACCCCATATAGTCATCACTCCTATTGGAGCTACCTTGCATGGAAAAACCTTCCCATCTGAGTCAAATACCTGACCCTAGCCTCTCTCATGGTTTCCTTCTTCCACCGTGAGCTTTCAAAATATGGAAAATGGGATTTTCATGTTAAGCTAACCGTATCTTTACCATTGGAGAGAGTTTTAACCCTATCATTGGGAGTGTGTAAAATTTCCATCACTGACTTATTATACTCCATAAAAAATGGAGTTTTAAAGAAGATGAAAATGACTTTGGAAGGTATGACATGAGCCTTGTTGTACTATAAATAGTTAGATGATAAATTTTGGACCAAATCCATTGGTACTATAGTTTATTTGAGGAATAGATCTCCAATAATTTATTTTTTTATAAACACCATATGAAGCATGGAACAAGTTTAAGCCTAAGGTAAAACACTTAATAATTTTTGCATGCACTTGTTATGATTTAGTTCCTAATGAATTAACTCATAGTTTGGTGGAACATAGGGTTAGAAAATCCATTTTTCTTGGTGATTCATAAATAAAAAGGGGTATCTTTTTCTTGTATAAAATATAGAAGAAAATATATTAAGTAGATATGTGAGTTTTTTCATTTGGGAATATGAAATCTATAGAACTTGACTCATAGTTTGATAATTTGGAGAGAAAAATAAATAAACATAAAATTTGTAACATATTGAACAATGGATCTAGTTTTCATAGATTGTGGCATGATGTTGATCTGATTAAATAAATTATTTATTCAGTTAATTTTTCTACACAAGTAGCTACTACATCTTCTTTTGATTCTTTAAAAAATGATATCATAAAATATTGTGATATTTTTAATAAGTCCAAAAGCTACTTGATCTTCACTATAGACATAATAAAAGTGTCTCACATACTGATTCATAAGCAATTAATTTTCATGTTCTTGATATTTAAAATATAAAGAATTATCCAAAGTGGGCTCGTATAGCTTTTTATGAATTGAAAATAGATGAAGTTGGTAAAATAGGTCCCAAAAGTTCATGTAAATAGGTAAATTATCCATTAGTTACTACTTCATCAACTAAACCATTGACAAATCAAAAAGAATCTACAATTAAAAAAAATGTTTCTATAATGAACAATCATACTTGAATTATATTTTTATCATGATCCACATATTTAACCCATTGGAAAGTTTTGAAAATTTTTAGCCAGGTTGATGCTATAATGAACAATCATATTTGGGTTCTTGTTGATCATGCTTCATATATTCAACCTAGTGGATGCAATTGGGTTTACAAAGTTAGGTATAAATTTAATGGTTCCACTAAAAAATATAAGGTTTGAATTTTTGTGAAAGGTTTTTCACAACAAGAAGGTATATATTATGAATAAACATTTGCACTCACTACCAAGTGGAGCATTATTCACATGGTTCTTGCATTGTCAACACATAATAGGTGGAGATTATATCAAATTGATGTTAAGATTTCCTTTTAAAAGGTGATCTATAAGAAGAATTCTATAAGACATAACATAGATTTTTGATATAGTTGGTGCTAAATATAAGGTGTGTTGATTGGTATAACAATTGTATGGGCTCAAACAAACATATAGGGATTGGTATGAAAATATGGATTCTTACTTGCATAACATCACTTTTATGCACAATGAATCAAATAATACACTTTATAGTCAAATGTAGGAAAATAAGTTGGCGATTATTATTGTCTATGTTGATGATTTTATTGTCACATGGAATGATGATAAACAAAACAAAAAGAACCAAAAAAAGGGTTTGAGATGATATAGATTGGTCTTCTTCATTATTACTTAGGTATATAGGTAACTTATAAATATAAAAGCATTTTCATTGCAAAAAATAAGTACATTTATGAGATATTAGAAAGGGTTAGTATAAATGAGTAAAAACTTGCACTAAAACCTATGAAAACTTGATTGAAATTATCTAAGGATAACAAAGGTGAATTTTAAGATGGCATGAAAAACATAAAACTAGTATGAAAGTTGTATACTTGATGACAACTAGGATAGATATTTATTTTGTGGTGAGAATTGTATCTAGGTTTATGTATGAGCCCAAAGAATGTCATTGACAAGAAACTAAATGAGTAATTCATTACTTAGGGGGAATAAAGACATATGACCTTAAGTACCACTAGAACAAGACTTTAAAAATTGTTAGATATTGTGATGTAAATTACAGATGTTGTGTGGATGAAAGAGTATTCATAATAAGTTACACTATGTATATGGTTTTAACTACCATTATGTGGTTTTGCATTAAAAACATTAAAGTATATTGCAACATGGGATGATTATAGAGAGATAATATATCTAAAACATATTATTAAATATATTCAAATGTCTTATGTTACTCCTACACCCTTATGCATGGATAATCAACGTGAAATCAAGATATCAAATAATATAGTATCCAATGCAAATACTAAGCACATGAATATTACGTATCATTATCTAAAAATGATCATGCTAAATAAAAATATAGAATCAACATTTTTCCTGATTACAATCTAAGAACTAAAATTTTCGCAAAACCCTTTGACGAAATGAAATGTGAAAAATTTATAATGCAAGTTGGTATGCAGAATTGACTTTGGATCATAGTGGGGGTTTTAAATACTTCCTCCAAATTCCATAGTGTTAGTTTAAGTTAGATTATATAATTTAAGAAAAAGGTATGCATATTTTTAAAAGACACCCCCTTTAATAAATCATTAGGTGTTAGTAAATAATTATAAGTCTTTACAAACATTTTCATGTGTAAGGTATAAAATCATGTTAGGTAACTAGTTATAGAGGTCATTGAGTTACTGGTCCACGGTAATTCAATAAATCCATTTACCATTATAAGTCAAGAGTTAATGACATTAAGGAAACCTATTGTAATTTATTAATTGATATTAATTAAATAATTTTACCCACCCTTAGTGGGCATAAAGATTCATCCTAAGTGGTTTTGTTAAGTTTTGATCACCATTTTGTTTCTAATGTTATTCTACCTCACATTTATTCCAACCGTGTTGATGTCTCTTTACCTTCTCGAAATGGTTTCAATGATTAAATTTTTGCTTTTCTAATTCCTCAACCATCTTAAAATGCATCCCAAATTTCATCTCTCATTCAGAGTGTTTCTTAATTGGTCAATGCTTCCATTCCCACTTATTCTACCACCACTTCTCTTCCAAATCTTAAAATAACCACTCTTAGAAAAACCTTATGTTGTGATGAACAAGAAATACAAATGATTTCTCAAGGGTATCAAAAGCAAATTTATGTTAGGAATATGGAACACATAGAAATATTAATAAATTAAAGATGGAAATAAAATTCATAAAACACAACATAATAGAGACACATATTTAACGTGGATCACTCAATATGGGATACATCCACATAGAAATAACTAGTCCTTATTATTCAGTCCAACAAATAAAAGAAAAAACTTGCAATACATCCAATGCAATATCTACTTCACTTAGATATAGTATACCATCATGATTACAATGCTCTCATATCAAAGGAGGGTTATATATTAGGGAAAAATACATAAACATAATTTCTACCATTAGATCTGCAATCTAATAGTGAACAGTCTAAATTTAATGCAAAATTACAATATTTTACAATGCATTTTTAACAAAATTTTACTTTGCAATAACTACCCCTAAACCCCTACTAAGGGGGCTTCCAAGTAGGTTTTCGCCCCCCAGAACCCCCATAATGACCATATTGAAGGGGGGGGGAGGCGTTGTCCCCTGCATCCCCCCTTGTTGAAAACCAAGCATTATAATAAGATTAGGTTCCACCATCAAATAATATCCCACTTGGAGACTAACTACTACAACTCCATTGCTAAAAATCTTCCTTAGACTTTTCTTTAAACTTTAAACCTAACATATTTATCATCTTCCTTGTTGTCCTTGAAGACCTACTAAAGCTGAACAACTCTCTAGCTTTTCCTTTGTGACTACATTTATTATCATATCTATAGGATTCTGAATTATATGGATCTTTTCCAATTTTAGTTGACCATCATCCAAAATTGAATGAATTAAGTGATACATGAGTTGTATATATTTGGTTCTTGAGTGAAAATATGAGTTCTTTGCTAAATAAATCATACTCTGGCTATCACTATACAACCTATAATATTTCTACTTATACCTCAACTCTTCTATGAATTATTGCATCCATATCATATCCTTATTAGCTTCTATAGTTGTAACATACTCTATCTCTATAGTTGACAAAGAAACTATCTTCTACAATTTTCAAATCTAACTAATTATTGTATCACCAATAGTGAATACATAACTTATGGTACTCCTCCTACCATCTAAATATTTATCCATGTTTGCATCAACATATCTTTGTAAGGTAACATCTGATACTTCATAGCATAACTATCTATCAGTGGTCCTTTTCAAGTACCTAAGAATCCACTTGACTAATCCTAGTGCTCTTTTCTTAGATTATTCATAAACTTGTTGACAACTCCCACTGCATGAGTAATATCTGGTCTCATGCACATCATAACATACATTAAAATTCTAACTACTGAAGCATATGTAAATTTAAACATGTAATTGATTTCTTCTTTCATTTTAGGACACTATTCCTTGCTTAATTTTAATTACCCTCTCAAAAGTGTACTTATAGGTTTTTTTATCTTGTATATTGAACCTGACTAACATCTTCTTGATGTACTCTTCTTGAGACAATGTTAATTTTTTATTTTTCCTATCTCTTGTTATTCTCATACCAAGGATTTGCTTTGAAACACCCAAATCTTTCATTGCAAATAAATTTTCTAATTTTCTTTTAAGATCATTTATATCATGTATGTTAGACCTTGCAACAAGCATGTCATCTACATACAACAACAAGATAATATAACTACCATGATCTAATGTCTTAAAATAGACACAATGGTCAGAATGAAATCTATTATAATCTTGTTCTCTCATAAACATGACAAATTTTAAATACCACTACTTTGGAGCTTGCTTTAGACCATATAAACTCTTATTGAACCTACACATGATTTTATCTTTACCTTTTACTTCATATTCCTATGGCTGGTCCATATATATTTCTTCCTCCAAGTCACCATGAAGGAAAGCAATCTTCACAATTAATTTTTCAATGTGAAAATATTATACAACTACAAAACTTAAAACAATTCTTATGGAAGTTATTTTTGTAACTGGAGAAAATATTTCATCAAAATCAATACCTTTCTTTTGTCGAAACCTTTTTATAATAAGTCTGACCTTATACCTTTTTTTTCCAACATCTTCTTCCTTCAGCTTATAAATCCATTTATTTTTCAATGCTCTTTTACCTGTAGGCAACTAAACCAAATCCTAAGTTTGGCTATGTACCAAGGAGTCCATCTCCTCTTTCATGCCTTTCTCCCACTTCTTTCTAGTTTCTACCTTCATTACTTCTTCATATATTTCTAGATCACCACCATCAGTCAATAATAAATAATAAAGTGAAGGAGAGTATCATTCAGGGAGTCTACTTACTCTGGTATATCTTCTAACTATACTTATATGAGTTTGAGGTACTTATTGTATTTGTTGCACATTCTATTTTTTAATAACTTTTATAATTTTATTTCCAATGATTTCATCAAGTACTACATATTTAGTATTTGACTTATCTTGTTTTTTTTCTTGCAACTAATATTTGTACATGACCTTGTCATTAAATATCAGACCTCTACTCCTAATGATTTTATGATTTTTAAAATCCCATAAACGGTAACCAAAATCATTAAATTCATATCCAATAAAAGTACATTTCTTGGATTTTGATGTAAGATTGGTTCTATTTTCTTTATCAATATAGACAAATTCTTCACAACCAAAAGACTTTAAAAATGAATAATCTACCTTTTTACATGTATATACTTTTTCTAAAATGACACCATCTAAAGGACTTGAAGACCCGTTGTTTATTAAGTAAATATCAGTATCCACAACATCTATCCAAAATTGTAATGGAAACCCTACATGTAATCTCATGCTACCTGCACGCTCCATGATTGTCTTATTCATCCTTTCTAAAACACCATTTTTTTGTGGTGTTCTTAGAACTGTATTCTCTCTATGAGTCCCATGGGATGAATAGTTTTATCAATTTTTTTGCTGCAGTATTCACCTCCATTATTTGATTTGACACACTTTAATTTATTTCCTATCTCATTCTTAACCAAAGCTTTTCATTTCTTAAAAGTATGAAAAAGATCGATTTTTTTCATATGCAATAAACCCAAGTTTTTCTAGTTGCATCATCAATAAAAGTAACATAATAATAAGAGCCACCAATAGATGATACCTGAGCCAATCTCCATATATTTGTATGCACAATCTCTAACTTTTCATCTTTTTTTATCTTCTAAACTCTGATAAATTTAACTCTTTTCTATTTTCCATACACACAATGCTCACATAATTCCAAATCCACCTTCTTCAAATCTGGCAACAAATTTTTTGAGTGGAGAGCTTGCATCCCCTTCTCACTCATGTGACCAAGTCTATGATGTCATAATTTTGTATCCACTTATGTAGAATTTAAATTAGTATAAGTGTTAACATTACCATTAGATAAATATAATATACATACCTTCTCTCTTTTTTCTATTTTAGTGATCCTTTAGTGACCTTTCATGAATTTTTTGTAAATGTAACTACAAAACCTTCACTTCCCAACTACCCTACTAAAATAAGATTTCCTCTCAATTTAAGAACATGCCTCACCTCTTTTAGCAACCATTTTTTTTAATTCTATAATTTTATCTGTATCTTAACATTTCTTATAATTTTATAGGGTTCACCATCACCCAAATAAACCTATCCAAAATCACCTTGAACATATTCTTGAAACTATTTCTTATGGGGTGTAGCATGAAATGAAGCCCCTGAATCTAACACCCAAGAATCATTAATATTATATAAAGAAAGAATTAAAGCATATTGTAACACATCACCTACTACATTTTCTTCCTAATTTTTATCTTGTTTTCTATCTCCTTATTTTCCTTTTCAAAACCAATAATATTTCTTTAAGTGTCCTTTATTCCCATAAATCTAGTACACTAATGTTCCTCTAAAATTAGATTTACCTTTCTTGGACTTACCACAATTACTCAAGCCCTTTCCTCTATCATTTTGTCTTTCACTACTATCCATAGTCAAAGCATTATCTGATGTCTCACATGTACTTTTTCTTATTATATTTCTTCACTAAGAATAACAACAATAACATCATCAAAATTTAAAGTGTTTAAACTAGAGATAGAATTAATCATAGCCATGACCAAGCCATTTCAGCTTTTTGGCAATGAACAAAGAATCAAAAGATCCCTAACCCCATCATCAAAATTTACTCTTACAGAGATTAACTAATCTATGACTATATTAAATTCATTTAAATGATCTATAAAAGACCCACCTTTTGATATTTTAAAATTAAATAAATGATTCATAAGAAATACCTTGTTGGAGGTTAATGGTTTTTCATGCAATCTATCTAATGTCTTTATCACATCCGCCATTATCTTTTCTTTTGAAATATTAAAGGCCACCGATGGTACCAGGCATAACCATATTGTTCTCAGTGTCTTTTTATTAAGAACCTCATAATATTTATCCTTCCTAGTCACCAATGTTTTTTCTATTCTACCCAATGGTGGGAAAATATCTTTTTGGTATAGATAATCCCCCATTTGCAACTTTCATAGCTCATAGCTTTGTCCACTGAAATTTTCAACCTTAAACATGCCTTCTTCCACCAATGCTCCCACTCGAACTAGGAACCCTCTTTTATTACAAGTTTATCTACCAAATAAATTTTTTGATCTGATACCACTTGTTAGGAATATAAAACACAAAAAAATATTAATGAAATAAAGATGAAAATAAAATGTAGAAAATACAACATAATAGAGATACAGATTTAATGTCGTTCATCCAATATGAGCTACATCCATACAGAAATAGCTAGTCCTTATTATTTAATCCAAAAAATGAAGGGAAAAATATGTAATACATCCACTACAATATCTTATTCACTCATACACAAAATGATGCCATGATTATAATTCTCTCATATCAAAAGAGGGTTACATATTAAGACAAAAATGTATAAATATAATTTCTATCATTAGATCTACAACTTAATAGTGAACGATCCAAATTTACTACATAATTACAATATTTTACAATGCATTTTTGACAAAATTTTTCTTTGGGTGTTCTACCCCCAAACTCTCACCAGATGGAGATTTTAAGTAGGTCACCACCCACATAGACACCTATGATGACCATAGTAAGGGAATTTCCCTCCCATACCCCCTATGAAAAAATAGGCATTATAATAAGATCAGGGTCCACCATCCAAAAATCTTTCACTTGGAGACTAAATACTGCAACTCCACCGCTACAACTCTTTCTTTGAATTTTATTTAAAATTTGACCCTGTCACATTTCTCATCTTCCTTGTTATCCCTGAAGACTTATTAAAGCCGAACAATTCTCCAATTTCTTTGTGACTAATTTTGTTAGCATATCTGTAGGATTCTAACTTGTATGGATTTTTTTCAATTTTAGTTGACCGTCATCCAAAACTAAATGAATGAAGTGATGTATATGTTTGGTTCTTGAATGTAATGTTGATTGCTTTGCTAAATGAATCACACTTTGGATACCACTATACAACATGCAATCTTTCTACTTATGCCTCAAATTTTTCATGAATAATTTAATCTATATCATCTCCTTACTAGCTTCTACAACTATAACATACTCTACCTCTATAGTTGATAAAACAACTATCTTTTACATTTTTGAAATCCATCTAACCGTTATATCACTAACAATGAATATCTAACCTATGGTGATCCTCCTAACATCTAAATCTTTAACCATGTCTGCATCAACATATATTTGTAATGTAACATCTGAACCTTCATAGCATAATTGTCTATTAGTGGTCCCTCTTAAGTATTTGAAAATTTATTTGACTACATCCTAGTGCTCTTTTTCTTGATTATTCATAAACCTACTGACAACTCCCACTACATGAGTAATATCTAGTCTTGTGCACATTATAACATACATTAAACTTCCAACTACTAAATCATATGTAAATTTAGACATGTAATTTATTTCTTCCTACATTTTAAGACATTATTCCTTACTTAATTTGAAGTTCCCTCCCAAAGGTGTACTTACAAGTTTTGCATCTTTCATATTGAACACAACTAACACCTTCTTGATGTACTCTTCTTGAAACAATGTCAATTTTCTAATTTTTCTATCTCTTTTTATTCTCATACCAAAGATTTGCTTTGTAGAATCAAAATCCTTCATTTAAAATGAATTTAATAATTTTATTTCAAGATTATTTATATCATGCATGTTAGACCCTACAACAAACATGTCATCTACATACAATAACAAGATAATATAGCTATCATTATCTAATCTCTGAAAATAGACACAATAGTTAGAATGACATCTACTATATCCTTGTTCTATCATAAACATGTCAAATTCTAAATACCACTACTTTGAAACTTTCTTTAGACCATACAAACCTGCACACCATTTTCTTCTTACCTTTTAATTCATATCCCTGTAGCTACTCCATATATATTTCCTCCTCTAAATCACTATGAAGTAAATTTTTTTTTACATCTAATTTTTCAAGGTGAAAATCTTCTTTAACTACCAAACTTAAAATATTTCTTATGGAAGTCATTTTTATAATTAGAGAAAATATTTCATCAAAATCAGTACCTTTATTTTGTGCAAACTGCTTTACAACAAGTCTGGCCTTGTAACTTTTTTTGCCTCCATCTTCTTCTTTTAACCTATAAACCCATTTATTTTGTAATGCTCTTTTGCCTAAAGGTAAATGAACTAAATCCCAAGTTTGGTTATGTACCAATATTTCCATCTTCTCTTTCATGCCTTGCTCCCACTTCTTTCTAGTTTCTACTTACATTGCTTCTTCATAGCTTTCTAGCTCACCACCATCAGTCAATAATAAATAATAATGTGAAGGAGAGTATCATTTAGGAAATCTAATTACTCTAATAGATCTTCTAACTACACTTCTAGGAGTTTGAGGTACTTATTATTGTATTTGTTGCACATTTTAATTTTCTAGAACTTTTAGAATTTCATTTCCATTGATTTCATCAAGTACTACATATTCAGTATTTAACTTTTCTTATTTCTTTCTTTGTAACTGATCTCTTTACATGACCTTCTCATTAAAGATCACATCTCTACTCCTAATAATTTTATAGTTTTCAAAATCCCATAAATGGTAACCAAAATCATTAAGTCCATATCCAGTAAAAGTATATTTTTTAGATTTTTATTCAATCTTGGTTCTATTTTCTTTATCAATATGGACAAATGCTTCACAATCAAAAGTATTTAAAAATGAATAATCTAACTTTTTACCAATCCATTCTTATTTTAGAATGCCACCATGTAAAGGTTTTGAATGTCCTCTATTTATTAAGTAAACAATAATATCCATAACATCTACCCAAGATTTTAAGATAAACCTTGCATGTAATCTCATGCTCCTAACACGCTCCATGATTATCCTATTCATCCTTTCTAACACACCATTTTGTTATGGTGTTCTTGGAACCATTTTATCTCTATGAATCCCATGGGATGAACAATAATTATCAAATTACTTACTGCAATATTCACCTCATTGTCTTATCTGACACACTTCAATTTATTTTCTCTCATTCTCAACTAAAGCTTTCCATTTTTTAAAAGTATCAAAAACATCATATTTTTTTATATGCAATAAACTCAAGTTTTTCTAGTTACATCATCAATAAAAGTAAAATAATAATAGGATATACTAAGGGATGATACTTGAGCTAGTCCCCATACATCCGTATGCATAAGCTCTAATTTTTTATCCTTCTTTATATTCTAAAATCTAAAAAATTTGACTCTTCTATTTTCCATACACACGATACTCATATAATTATAAATCCACCTTCGTCAAATCTGACAACAAATTCTTTGAGTGGAGAACTTGCATCCCTTTCTCACTCACATGACCAAGTCTATGTTGTCATAATTTTGTATCCACTTCTATATAAGCTAAAAAAATTGAAGAGTCAACATTACCATTATATAACTATAATTTACCTACCTTCTCTCCTTTTGCTATTACCAGTGATCCTTTAGTGATCTTCCATAATTTTTTTGTATATGTAATTATGCAGTCCTTACTTCCCAACTATCCTGCTAAAATTAAATTTTTTCTCAATTTAAGAACATGTTTCACCTCTTTCAACAATTATTTATTTCCATTATATAATTTTATTTATATCTTACCCTTATAATTTTATAGGGTTCACCATCACCCAAATAAACCTATCAAAAATCACCTTGAACATAGTCTTGAAAATATTTCTTGAGTGTAGCATGAAATAAAACCCCTGAATCTAACACCCAAAAATCATTAATATTATCTAAAAAACAATTAAAGCATCTTGTAAGACATCACCTACTAAATTTTCTTCTTTATTTTTATCTTGGTGTCCATCTCCTTATTTTTCTTTTCATAACCAACAATATTTCTTTAGGTGTCCTTTCTTCCTAAAAATCCATCACATCAACATTCCTTTAAATTTGGATATGCCCTTCTTAGACATACTATGATTACTTGAGCCCTTCCTCTATCATTTTTATCTTCCCTTATTATTCATAGTCAAAGCATTAGCTGGTGTCTCACCTATGCTTTTTCATCACATTTTTTACTAAAAATAACAACAATAACATCATCAAACTTTAAAGTGTTTAAACTAGAGACAAAATTACTCACAACCATGACCAAGCTATTCTAGATTTCTGAAAATGAGCAAAGAATCAAAAGAGCCTTAACCTCATCATCAAAATTTACTCTTACAGAGCTTAACTAATTTATGATCATATTAAATTTATTTAAATGATCTATAACAAACTGACCTTCTGATATTTTCAAATTAAATAAATGATTTATAGAAAGTACCTTGTTGGAGGCTGAGAGTTTTTTACACACTCTATCTAATTCCTTTATGACATCTGCTATTATATTTTATTTTAAAATATTGAAGGCCACCAATGCTGCTAGGCACAATTGTATTATTCCTAGTGCCTTTCTATCAAGAACTTACCAATCTTGATCCTTCATAGTCACCAACTTTTTTACTATTCCACCAAATGGTAGGAAAATATCTTTCTAATATAGATAATATTTTATTTGCATCTTTTATAGCTGTTAGTTTTTGCCATTGAATTTTTAACCTTAAACTTTTCTTCTTCCATCATTGCTTCCACTCGAACTAGGAACCCTCTTTTTATATGAGTTTATCTACCAAATAAACCATTGGTTATAATACCAGTTGTTAGGAATATAAAACATAGAAGAATATTAATGAATTAAAGACAAAAATAAAATACATAAAACATAACATAATAGTTACAAATATTTAACATAGTTCACCTAATATGGGCTACGTCTACAAAGAAATAACTAGTCCTTATTATTCAATCCAACAAATAAAGGGAAAAATATATAATACATCCCCTATAATATCCTCTTCACTCACACATAGTATGTCACCATGATTACAATTAGCTCATATCAAAAGAGGGTTCTATATTAGGGTAAAAATTCATAAACATAATTTTTACTATTAGATCTGCAACCTAATAGTTAACGGTCTAAATTTACTACAAAATTATAATATTTTTTGCTTTCAAAGTGCTACCCTTGAACCCTCACCAGGAAATAATTTTATGTAGGTCACCACCCCCCAAACCCCCATGTTGACCATAGTGGGGGGGGGGGATTTTCCCCCCACACCTCCTTGTTGGGAACTGGACATTATAGTAAGATCAGGTTCCACCATTTAACAATATCTCACTTGGAGACTAAATACTACAACTCCATCACTATAAATTTTCCTTGAAATTTTATTTAAAATTTAACCTTGGCATGTTTCTCATCTTTATTGTTATCCATGAAGATCTATTAAAGCTAAACAACTCTTCAACGTCTTTTTTGTGACTTCTTTTATTAACATATCTACAAGATTCTGATTTGTATAGATATTTTTCAACTTCAGTTGACCATCATAAAAAATTAAATGAATGAAGTGATACCTAAGTTGTATATGTTTGGTTCTTGAGTATAATGATAAGTTCTATGCTAAATGAATCACACTCTGGCTATTATTGTACAACTTACAATCTTCCTACTTATGCCTCAACTCTTCTATAAACCATTGCATCCATATCATCTTTTTTTAATCTTATATAAATACAACATACTCTACCTATATAGTTGATAAAATAACTATCTTCTATAATTTTAAAATATAACTAACTACTGTATCACTATAACCTATGGTATTCCTCCTACCATATAAATCTCTAGCCATGTTTGCATCAACATATCCTTGTAAATAACATCTGAAACTTTATAGCACAATTGTCTATCAGTGGTCCCTCTCAATTACCTGAGAATCCACTTGATTGCATTCTAGTGATCTTTTCCTATATTATCCATAACCCTGTTGATAACTCCCACTTTATGAGTAATATCTAGTCTCGTACACACCATAACATACATTAAACTTCTAATATTGAAGCATATGGAACTTTAGACATGTAATTGATTTCTTCCTGCATTTTAAGATACTATTCCTTGCTTAATTTAAAGTCCCCTCTCAAAGGTGTATTTACTTTAAATTGAACCTAACTAACACCTTCTTGATGTAATCTTCTTGAAACAATGTCAATTTTTATATATATATTATCTCTTGTTATTCTCATACCAATGATTTACTTTATAGTACCCAAATCTTTCATTACAAATGAATTTGCTAATTTTCTATTGAGATGATTTATATCATGTATATTAAACCCTACAATAATCATTTCATCTACATACAATAACAAGATAATATAGATGCCATTATCTAATCTTTTAAAATAGACATAATGGTTGAAATAACATATACTATAACATTGTTCTATCATAAACATGTTAAATTTCAAATACCATTGCCTTATAACTTGATTTAGACCATGAAAACTCTTATTTAACCTACACACCATTTATTTTACCTTTTTCCTTCGTATCTATATGGCTTGTCCATATATATTTTCTCCTCTAAATCATCATGAAGGAAAGTAGTCTTCACATCTAACTATTTTAAGTGTAAATCTTCTCCAACTATCAAAATTAAAATAGTTCTAATGGAAGTCATTTTTACAACTAAAGAAAATATTTCATCAAAATCAATAACTTTCTTTTATGAAAACCCCTTTAAAATAAGGTTGGGATTGTAATTCTTTTTAATTCCATCTTATTCCTTCAATCGATAAACCCATTTATTTTACAATGCTCTTTTACCTGTAGATAATTGAACCAAATTCCAAGTTTGGTTATGTACCAAGGAATCCATATCTTTCATGTCTTTCTTCCACTTCTTCATAACTTTTTGGCTCACCACCATTTGTCATTAATAAATAATAAAGTGAAGGAAAGTATTGTTCAGGGAGTTGACTTACTTTGGTAGATATTCTAACTACACTTCCAGGAGTTTAAGGTAATTTTATTATTTTTACATTCTAATTTTTAAAACTTTTAGAATTTTATTTTCAGTGATTTTATCAAGTACTACATATTCAATATTTGTCTTTTTTTGTTTCTTTCCCTGTAACTAATCTTTATACAAAAACCTTCTCATTAAAGATCACATCTTTACTCCTAATGATTTTTCAATTTTCAAAATCTCATAAATGGTAACCAGAATCATTAACTCAATATCCAATAAAAGTATATTCTTTAATTTTACTTCAATCTTGGTTTTATTTTCTTTATCAATATGGACAAATGCTTCACAATCCAAAGTCTTTAAAAATGAATCATCTACCTTTTTACCTATAGATGCTTCTTTTGGAATGCCACCATTCAAAGGACTTGAAGGCCCTCTATTTATTAAATAAACAACAATATCTATAACATTTGTTCAAAATTCTAAGGGAAACTTTACATTTAATTTTATGCTCCTTGCACACTCCATGATTGTCCTGTTCATCCTTTTTGACACACCATTTTTTGTGGTATTCATGGAACCATTTTTTCTCTATGAATCTCATATAGTGAATAGTAATTATCAAATTATTTGCTATATTATTCACCTCCATTATTTGATATGACACACTTCAATTTATTTCCTATCTCATTCTCAATTAAAGCTTTCTATTTCTTAAAAGTATCAAAAATATCAGATTTTTCTTGTATGTAAAAAACCCGTCTTCTAGTTGCATCATCAATAAAAGTAACATAATAATATGAGCCACTAAGGGATGATACCTGAGATGATACCCATATATCTATAGCTCTAAATTTTAATCCTTCTTTGTCTTTCATACTCTGATAAATTTGACTCTCTTCTATTTTTCATATACTCAATGCTCACATAATTTCAAATCCACCTTTTTTAAATATGGAAATAAATTCTTTGAGTGGATAATTTGCATCCCTTTCTCACTCATGTGACTAAGTTTGTGGTGTCATAATTTTATATCCACTTCTATAGAAGTTAAATTAATAGAAGAGTCACCATTACCATTAGATAAATATAATGTACCTACCTTCTCTCTTTTTTTATTACTAGTGATCTTTTAATGACCTTCCATGAATTTTATGCAAATATAATTATGGAGCCCTCACTTCCCAACTACCCTAATGAAATTATATTTATTTTCAATTCAAGAACATGTCTCACCTATTTCATCAACTATTTGTTTCTATTTTTTAATTTTATTTGTATCTTACCTTTTTCTACAATTTTATGGGGTTCACCATCACCCAAATAAACTTGTACAAAATCACCTTGAACATAGTCTTGAAAATATTTCTTATGGGGTGTAACATGAAATAAATCCCCTAAATATGACACCCAAGAATAATTAATATTATCTAAATAAATAATTAAATCATCTTGTAAACATCACTTACTATATTTGCTTTCTAGTTTTTATCTTATTGTCAATCTCCTTATTTTTATTTTCAAAATGAACAATTTTTATTCAGGTGTCCTTTCTTCCCACAAATATAGCACACCAACATTCCTCTGGATTTGGATTTTCTTTTCTTAGACTTACCATAGTTATTTGGGCCCATTTCTCTATCATTTTGTCTTCCCCTATTCTCCATAGTCAAATCATTATCTAATGTCTAATCTATCATTTTTTATCACATTTCTTCATTAAGAATAACACTAATAATATCATCAAACTTTAAAGTATTTGAATCAGAGATAAAATTACTCACAACCATGACTAAGCCATTCCAAATTTTTGTAAATGAGAAAAGAATCAAAAGAGCCCTAACCTCATCATAAAAATTTACTCTTATAGATCTTAATTGATTTGTGACCATGTTAAATTCATTTAAATGATCTGCAATAGATCCATCTTTTAATATTTTTAGATTAAATAAATGCTTCATAAGAAATACCTTGTTGGAAGCTGAGGGTTTTTTTATATATTTTATCTAATGTCTTTATCACAACCACTATTATCTTTTTTTTAAAATATTAAAGGATATCGATGCTACCAGAAATAGCTGTATTGTTCCTAGTACCTTTCTATTAGGAACCTCCCAATCTTCATCCTTCATAGTCATCAGCATCTTTACTAGTCTACCCAATGATAGGAAAAGATCTTTCTGATATAGATAATCCTCTATTTGTATCTTCCATAACTAGTAGTTTTGGTTTTTGAACTTTTCAATCTTAAAATTTCCTTCTTCTACCATTGCTCCCACTCAAACTAGAAACCCTCTTTTCCTATGAGTTTATCTACCAAATAAACCTTTAGCTCTGATACCAGTTGTTAGGAATATAGAACATAGAAAAATATTAATAAATTAAAGATGGGAATAAAATTCATAAAATACAATGCAATATAGACATAGATTTAATGTGGTTCACTTAAAATGGGATACATCCACACAGAAACAACTAGTCTTTCTTATTATTCAATCCAATAAATAAAAGAAAAATTTTGTAATACATCCATTTTAATATCCTCTTCACTCACATATAGTATTCCTCAATGATTATAATTCCCTCATATCAAAGGAGGGTTACTTATTAGATAAAAATTTTATAAACATAAGTTTTACTATTAGATCTATACCCTAATAGTGAATGGTTAATATTTAATATAAAACTACAGTATTTTACAAGCATTTTTAACAAAATTTTGCTTTAGGGGTATTACCCCTGAACCTACATTAGGGGGGGCTTAAAAGTAGGTCACCTCCCTGAACCCCCATGGAAAACATAGTAAGGGGCATTACCCCCCCACACCCCCTCTGTCTTGAATTAGGCATTGTAATAAGATGAGGCTTCACCATCTAATAATTTCCCACTTAGAGACTAACTACTGAAACTTCACCACTATGACTCTTCCTTGGAATTTTTTTTAAACTTTGACCCTGACATGTTTCTCATCTTCCTTATTATCTCTAAAGACCAATTGAAGCTGAAAAATTCTCTAGCTTCTCTTTTGAGATTGATTTTGTTAGCATATTTTCAGGATTCTAACTTGTATGGATATTTTTCAACTTTGATTGACCATAATATAAAACTAAATGAATTAAATGATACCTAAGTTGTATATATTTGGTTCTTGACTGGAATACTAAGTTATTTTATAAATGAATTACACTTTGGATATCACTGTATAACCTAAAATATTTCTAATTATGTCTTAACTCCTCTATAAATTGTTG
Organism: Torreya grandis; assembly: GCA_037957365.1. Lineage (NCBI taxonomy): Eukaryota > Viridiplantae > Streptophyta > Pinopsida > Cupressales > Taxaceae > Torreya > Torreya grandis. The sequence continues at coordinate 1,173,561 of JARHVA010005147.1, forward strand.
CATTCATATCATCTCCTTGTTAGATTCTATAGCTGTAACATATTCTACCTCTGTAGTTGACAAAGCAACTATCTTCTATAATTTTAAAATCTAATGAACTGATGTATCACCAAAAGTGAATACATAACATGTGGTGCTCCTCCTACCATCTAAATCTCTACTCATGTCTACATCAACATATCTTTGTAAGGTAACATCTAAACCTTAATAATATAACTGTCTATCAGTGGTCTCTCTCAAGTACCTAAGAATCCACTTGACTGCATTCTAGTGCTTTTTTTTGGATTATTCATAAACGTGCTGAAAAATCCCATTACATGATCAATATATGATCTCATGCACACTATAACATACATTAAACTTACAAATAATAAAACGTATGGAATTTTAGACATGTAATTGATTTCTTCTTGCATTTTAGAACACTGTTCCTTGATCAATTTAAAGTTCCCTCCCAAAGGTGTACTTATAGGTTTTTCATCTTGTATATTGAACCTAACTAACATCTTATTGATGTATTCTTCTTGAGACAATGTCAATTTTCTATTTTATTATCTCTTATTATTCTCATACCGAGTATTTGCTTTACAACACCCAAACCATTCATTGCAAATAAAATTTCTAATTTTTTTTGAGATCATTTATATCATTCATGTTAAACCCTACAACAAACATGTCATATACATACAATAACAAGATAATATAGATGACATTATTTAATCTCTTAAAATAGACACAATGGTTAGAATGACATCTAATATAACCTTGTTCTATCATAAACATGTCAAATTTTAAATACCACTATTTTGGAGCTTTCTTTAGTCCATACAAAATTTTATTCAATCCACACACCATTTTCTTCTTACCTTTTACTTCGTATCCCTATGGATGCTCCATATATATTTCCTCCTCTAAATCATCATGAAGAAAAGCAATCTTCATATCTAATTGTTCAAGATGCAAATCTTCTAAAACTACCAAATTTAAAATAATTCTTATGAAAGTTATTTTTATAACTAGAGAAAATATTTCATCAAAATCAATACCTTTCTTTTATGTAAACTCCTTTACAACAAGTTTGGCTTTGTACCCTTTTTTACCTCCATCTTCTTCCTTTAACCTATAAACCCATTTATTTTACAATGCTCTTTTACCTACAGGAAACTAAACTAAATCCCATGTTTGGTTATGTTCTAAAGAGCCCATCTTCTCTTTCATGCGTTGTTCCCATTTCTTTCTATTTTCTACATGCATTGCTTCTTCATAGCTTTCTGCCTCACCACCATCAGTCAATAATAAATAATAAAGTGAAGGACAGTATCGTTTAGGAAATCTACTTACTTTGGTAGATATTTTAACTACGCTTTCATGAGTTTGAAGTACTTATTATTGTATTTGTTGCACATTTTGATTTTCTAAAACTTTTGGAATTTTATTTCTAGTGATTTCATCAAGTATTGTATATTAAGTGTTTGAATTTTCTTATTTCTTTCCCTATAATTCATCTCTGTATGTGACCTTCTCATTAAAGATCACATCTCTACTCTTAATGATTTTACAATTTTCAAAATCTCATAAATGATAACCAAAATAATTAACTCCATATCCAATAAAATTATATTTCTTTGATTTCGCTTCAAGTTTGGTTCTATTTTGTTGTGGTGATCTTAGAACCATCTTCTCTCTATGAATCCCATGGGATTAATAATTATAAAATTCCTTACTATACTATTCACCTCCATTTTTTGATCTGACATACTTCAACTTATTTCCTATCTCATTCTTAACCAAATATTTTCATTTATTAAAAGAATAAAAAACATTAATTTTTTTTGTATGCTATAAATCTAAGTTTTTCTAATTTCATCATCAATAAAAGTAACATAATAATAAGAGCCACCAAAAGATGATACCTAAGATGATATATTTACATTTGTATACACAAGCTCTAACTTTTCATCCTTATATTTTCTTCAAACTATAAAAAATTTGACTCTCTTCTATTTTTCATACACACAATGCTCATAGAATTCCAAATCCACCTTCTTCAAATTTGGCAATAATTTTTTTGAGTGGAGAACTTGCATCCCCTTCTCAATCATATCACCAAGTCTATGGTGCTATAATTTTGTATCCACTTCTATAGAAGATAAAACAATAAAAGAGTCAACATTACCATTAGATAAATATAGTGTACCTACCTTATCTCCTTTTGCTATTACCAATGATCCTTTATTGACCTTCCATAGTTTTTTTGCAAATGTAACTGTGCAACCCTCACTTCCCAACTGCCCTACTGAAATTAAATTTTTTCTCAATTCAATAACGTGCCTCACCTATTTTAGCATCCATTTATTTCCATTCTATAATTTTATCTGTATCTTACCCTTTCCTATAAATTTATAGGTTTCACCATCAGCCAAATGAACCTATCTAAAATCACCTTGAACACAGTCTTGAAAATATTTCTTATGGTGTGTAGTATGGAATGGAGCCCCTGAATATAACATCCAATAATCATTAATGTTATCTAAATAAATAATTAATACATCTTATAACATATCATCTACTATATTTACTTCTTGATTTTTATCTTGTTGACCATCTCCTTGTTTTCCTTTTCAAAACCCATAATCTTTCTTAAGGTGTCATTTCTTCCCACAAATTTAGTACACCAATGTTACTCTAGATTTAGATCTACCCTTCTTAGACTTACCATGATTACCTAAGATCTTTCCTATATCCTTTTGTCTTTCCCTATTATCTATAGTCAAAGCATTATATGATGTCTCACCTATACTTTTTTATCACATTTTTTTGCTAAGAATAACACCAATAATATCATCAAACTTTAAAGTGTTTGAACTAGAGACATAATTAATCACAACCGTGACAAAGCCATTTTAGCTTTCTGACAATGAGAAAATAATCAAAAGAATCCTAACCTTATCATTAAAATTTACTTCTATAGAGCTTAATTTATTTGTGATAGTGTTAAATTTATTTAAATGATCTACAACAAACCCACATTTTGACATTTTTAGATTAAATAAATACTTCATAAGAAATATCTTATTGGACGCTGAGGGTTTTTCATACACTCTATCTAATGTATTTATCACATCTATTATTATCTTTTATTTTAAAATATTAAAAGCTATTGACACTGCCAGGCACAACTGTATTGTTCCTAGTGCCTTTCTGTTAAGAACCTAAAAATATTCATCTTTTATAGTCATCGACTTCTTTTCTATTCCACCAAATTATAGAAAATTATCCTTTTGATATAGATAATCCACTATTTGCATCTTCCAAAGCTGGTAGTTTTCACTGCTAAACCTTTCAACCATAAACTTGACTTGTTCCACCATTGCTCCCACTCAAATCAAGAACCCTCTTTTCTTGTGAGTTTATCTATCAAATAAAATTTTGGCTTTGATACCAGTTGTTAAGAATATAGAACATAAAAAAATATTAATGAATTAAAGATGAAAATAAAATGCATAAAAAATAATACAATATAGACACAGATTCAATGTGGTTCACCTAATATGGGTTACATCCACATAGAAATAATTAGTATTTCTTATTATTTAATCCAACAAATGAAAAGAAAACTTATAATACATCCAATATAATATCCTCTTCACTCACACACAATATGTCATCATGATTACATTTCCTTCATATCAAAGGAGGGTTACATATTAGTGTAAATATGCATAAACATAATTTCTACTATTAGATCTGTAATCTAATAGTGAATAATTCAAATTTACTAAAAAATTATAATATTTTACATTGTATTTTTAAAAAAAATTTGCTTTGGAGGCACTACCCCTGAACCCCCACTAGGGGGCCTTCCAAGTAGGTTGCTACCCTTATAAACCCCCATGACGACCATAGTGGGACATCAAGAATTATAATAAGATCAGGTTCTACCACCCAACAATCTCTCACTTGGAGACTGACTGCTGTAATTCCACCGCTATAACTCTTTCTTGATTTTTTTTTTGAATTTTGACCTTGACATGTTTCTCATATTCATTGTTATCCTTGAAGACCTATTGAAGCTGAACAACTCTCCATCTTCTTTGTGACTACTTTTATTACTATATCTATAAGATTCTGACTTGTATAGATTTTTTCTAACTTCAGTTGACTATCATCCAAAATTGAACGAATGAAGTGATACCTGAGTTGTATATATTTGGTTCTTAAGTGGAATGCTAAGTTATTTACTAAGTAAATCACACTCTAAATATCAATGTATAACCTATAATATTTCTACTTATGCCTCAAATATTTCATGAACCATTGCATCTATATCATCTCTTTGATAACTTCTATAACTACAACATACTCTACCTCTATAGTTGACAAAGCAACTATCTTATACAATTTTGAAATCCAACTAACTTCTCTATCACCAACAATAAATACATAACTTGTGGTGCTTATCCTACCATCTAAATCTTCATCCATGTCTACATCAACATATCTTTATAAGGTAACATCTAAACTTTTATAGCATAATTGTCTATCAGTGGTCTTTATCAAGTACCTAAGAATCCACTTGAATGCAACTCAATGCTCTTTTCTTGAATTATTCATAAACCTGCTAACAAATTTCACTACATTAGCAATATCTAGTCTTGTGCATACCATAACATACATTAAACTTCCAACTACTGAAGCATATATAAATTTAGACATGTAATTGATTTCTTCTTTAATTTTAAGACACTATTCCTTTCTTAATTTGAAGTGCCATCTCAAAAATTTACTAAAAAGTTTTTCATCTTGTATATTGAACTTGACTGACACTTTATTGATGTACTCTTCTTGAGATAATGTCAGTTTTTTATTTTTCCTCTCTTATTATTCTCATACTAAGGATTTTATTTGTAGCACTCAAATCCTTCATTACAAATGAATTTGTTAATTTTTTAAAATATCATTTATATCAAGAATATTAGACCATATAACAAGCATGTCATCTACATACAATAATAAGATAATATAGCTGCCATTATCTAATCTCTTAAAATAGACACAATGGTCAGAATGACATCTATTGTAATGTTATTCTTATAAATATGTCAAATTTCAAATACCACTTCCTTGGAGCTTACTTTAGACCATATAAAATCTTATTCAACTTGCACACCATTTTCTCCTTAACTTTTACTTTGTATTCCTGTGGCTGCTCTATATATATTTCTTCCTTCAAATCACCATGAAAGAAAGCAGCCTTCACGTCTAAATGTTTAAGGTGAAAATCTTCTACAAATATCAAACTTAAAATAGTTCTTATGGATATCATTTTTATAATTAGAAAAAAATATTTCATCAAAATCAATACCTTTATTTTGTGCAAACCCTTTTACAACAAGTCTGGCCTTATACCTATTTTTACCTCCATCTTCCTTCAACCTATAAACCCATTTATTCTATGATGCTCTTTTACCTGTAGGCAACTGAACCAAATCCTAAGTTTGGTTATGTATTAAGGATTTTATCTCCTCTTTCATGTCTTGATCCCACTTTTTTTTGGTTTCCACTTGCATTGCTTCTTCATAGCTTTTTGGCTCACCACCATCAATCAATAATAAATAATAAAGTGAAAGAGAGTATTGTTCATGAAGTCTACTTACTCTTGTAGATCTTCTAACTACATTTATAAGATTTTGAGGTACATATTATTATATTTGTTTCACATTCTAATTTTTTAGAACTTTTAGAACTTTATTTCTAGTGATTTCATCAAGTACTGCATATTCATTATTTAACTTTTCTTGTTTATTTCCCTACAACTGATTTCTGTAAATGATTTTTTCATTAAAGATCACATCTCTACTCCTAATGATTTTACTATTTTAAAAATTTCATAAATAGTAACCAAAATTATTAACTCCATATCCAATAAAAATACATTTCTTAAATTTTGCTTCAAGATTGGTTCTATTTTCTTTATCAATATGGACAAATGCTTCATAATCAAAAGTCTTTAAAAATAAATTATCTACTTTTTTAACTATCTATGTTTCTTTTGGAATGAACCCATCTAAAGGACCTGAAGGCCCTCTATTTATTAAGTAAATAGTAGTATCCACAACATCTACCCAAAATTGTAAGGGCAACCTTACATGTAATCTCATGTTCCTTACATGCTCCATGATTGTCCTATTCATCTTTTTTGACACACCATTTTATTGTGGTGTTCATGGAATCATATTCTCTTTATGAATCCCATGAGATGAACAATAATTATCAATTTTTTTGCTATAGTATTCATCTCTATTGTTTGATCTAACACACTTTAACTTATTTTCTTTCTCATTCTCAACCAAATATTTTTATTTCTTAAAAGTATAGAAAACATCATTTTTTTTAATATGCAATAAACTCAAATTTTTCTAGTTGCATCATAAATAAAAGTAACATAATAATAAGAGACACTAAGGGATGATACCTGCACTGGTCCCCATACATATATATGCACAAGCTCTAAATTTTTATCTTTCTTTATCTTTCAAACTCTGAGAAATTTGATTCTCTTCTATTTTCCATACACACAATGCTCATAGAATTACAAATCTACCTTCTTCAAATTTGGCAACAAATTCTTTGAGTGGAGAACTTGTTTCCCCTTCTCACTCATGGAACCAAGTCTATGGTGCCATAAATTTGTATCCACTTTTGTAAAAGCTAAAGAAAAAAAATAGTTAGCATTACTATTAGATAAATATAATGTACCTACCTTCTCTCCTTTTGCTATTATCGATGATCCTTTAGTGACCTTCCATGATTTTTTTGCAAATATAATTGTGAAACCTTTAATTCCCAACTACCATACTAAAATTAATTTTTTTCTCAATTTAAGAACATGCCTCACCTCTTTTAGAAACCATTTGTTTTCATTCTATAATTTTATCTGCATCTTACCCTTTCCTAAAATTTTATAGGTTCACCATCACCCAAATAACCTTGTCCAAAATCACCTTGAATATAGTCTTGAAAATATTTTTTATAGGGTGTAGCATAAAATGAAGCCCCTAAATCTAACACTCAATAATAATTAATATTATCTAAATAAATAATTAAATCATATTGTAGCACATCACCTACTACAATTTATTCTTAATTTTTATCTTGTTGTCCATCTCTTTGTTTTCATTTTTGAAACTAATAATCTTTCTTCAAGTGTCCTTTCTTCCCCCAAATCTAGTAGACCAACATTCTTCTAGATTTGGATTCGCCCTTCTTAGACTTACCATGATTACCTAGGCCCTTTCCTCCATCATTTTGTTTTTCCCTATTCTCCATAGTCAAAGTATTACATGATGTCTCACCTATAATTTTCTATTGCATTTTTTCACTAAAAATAATAATAATATCATCAAACTTTAAAGTGTTTGAACTAGAGATAAAATTACTCATTACCATGACTAAGTCATTCTAGCTTTTTGAAAATAAACAAAGAATCAAAAGAGTCCTAACCTCATCATCAAAATTTACTCTTATATATCTTAACTAATTTATGATCATGTTAAAATCTTTTAAATGATCTATAACAGAGCCGCCTTCTAATATTTTTAGATTAAATAAATGCTTCATAATAAATACCTTGTTGGAGGCTGAAGGTTTTTCATACACTCTATCTAATGCCTTTATCAAATTTAATTTTGTCTTTTTTTTTTGAAATATTTAAAGTGATCGATGCTACCAGACACAAATGTATGATTCTTAGTGCCTTTCTATCAAGAACCTCCCAATATTCATCCTTCATAGTCATTGGCTTTTTTGCTATTCTACCCAATGGTAAGAAAAGATCTTTCTAATATAGATAATCCTCTATTTGCATATTTCATATATAGTAGTTTTGGCTACTGAACTTTTCAACCTTAAACTTGCCTTATTCCACCATTGCTCCCACTTGAACCAAAAATCTTCTTTTTTATGAGTTTATCTACCAAATAAGCATTCAGCTATGATAACAGTTATTAAGAATATAGAACATAAAGAAATATTAATGAATTAAAGATGGAAATAAAATATAGAAAACACAACACAATAAAGACATAAATTTAATATGGTTCATCTAATATGGACTAAATCTAAATAGAAACAACTAGTCCTTATTATTCAGTCTAATAAATGAAGGGAAAAAATTATAATACATCTAGTACAATATCCTCTTTAGTCACACACAGTATGCCATCATGGTTAAAATGCCCTCATATCAAAGGAGAGTTACATATTAAGAAAAAAATACATAAATATAATTTCTACCATTAGATCTGCAACCAAATAGTGAATAGTGTAGATTTAATTTAAAATTATAATATTTTATAATACATTTTTAACAAAATTTTACTTCTGGGGTGCTACCTTCGAATGATTCCCACAATGATCATAATGAGGGGGCATTACCCCATCCGCCCGCCCCTCCCTCCCTCCCCATGTTAAAAACTGGGCATTATAATAAGATTTGGCTCCACCATCCAATAATTTATAGGGTCAAATCATACAATAAATTACATAACATCTTGTATTATGTTGTTTAAAACTACCCTTTGCCTACTAGATTCTTTACTCCAAAGTTTGATTTATTCAACATTTGATAAAGGAGATCATTCTCATAACATAAAATCCTTATACCCACTTATTCTACCACCACGTCTCTTCCAAATCCTAACAAGAAGTAAAAATGATTTCTCAAGGGTATCAAAAACAAATTTATAGGGTCAAATCACATGATATATTACATAACATCTTATATTATGATGTTTAAATCTACCATTTGACTACTAGATTATTTACTCTAAAGTTTGAATTATTTAACATTTGATAAAGGAGATCATTCTCATCATAGAAAATCTTTATATGTTTCTTGTAAATGTTAGATGTGAAATCACTATTTCTAAATACTATTCATAGACACTATTCATAGTGTTATTCATGGTGATGTGGCATGCAAGTGATGTGGCATATGATATGACATGCATATGATGTGGCCTAATAGTGATTGGCTAGTTGGTGATGTGGTAGGGCCTATGGAGGTTTTATCACATGTGATCAGGTTGATGTGATGAGAGTGGGGTGTAGTAATCTAGTAAGACACATGGGTTTTATCCTTGGTAGTAACATTTGGTTTATCTTGAGATATAAATCATAAATTTTGGTAATGGAGCAAATTTATAAGAGGCTTCATGATTCACTTGTGTGGTGAAAGTCAAAAGGTGATTGCAACACCTTTTGTACTTGTGTGAACACATGGAAGAAGAAGATATAAGACTATTATTAGTGATTGATCTCACATGTGTGAGTGGGGAATCATATTTAGAATAACATGGAGGAGGATGGATTTTGTCTAAAATAGAGCATCTACTTTGTTGACCTTTGTAAATAAAGAAAAGCGTTTCACTATTGGTCACTAGTGCCCATATGGAGTGTGGAGAAATTATTGGGCCACCTTGTTGATTCTTTCCTCTATGTTTTAAATAATATATAAGCATGAATTCTCCATTTTATTTGTTCATCTATTTGAGGATAACTCTTGGATCCTTAAAATCTTGGGCTTGCATGCTTGTAAAGAGTTAGAGCTTGAAGGTTATGTTGCTTGGCTCAACTAGTTGCATTGTATGCTTTTTTATAAGATGGTTATCATTGAGGTTGGAGGTTAGATCTTGGAGGATTTTTATACTTGGATCATCTGAGTGCTTGATTAGTGTTGTCAATCAGACTTACACCCTTGTGAAGGTAATTTTAGGCCTTCACAGTTTGTTGAAACATGGAAACAATCCTAGGCTATGGGTGACCTAATTAGTAGATTGAATATTTAGATTGTAAGGGTTAGCTCCATTTGGTGTATCAATTAGGATCTTTTTTCAATGATAAAAACTACTTGGAAAAAGAGAGAAAAAAAACTTGAAAGAAAATTCTATTAAATGATGGTGATACACATGAATGATTAGTTGATCCACTCAATTAAAGCTCCTAAAAATACTAATTTAGATAAGAGAAATGCTAAACTTTCAACTCCAATTGACCAATATACATAAGTATTTCATGAAAAGGTTCTATCTTGTGATCAAAGATTGAGGGAAATGATGGAATAGGCTTGATTTAAGGCACTAACCAACCACTTGCATCCACTGTAAACTCAGCCAAAAGACATTAAACATAGAACATGACCTGCATAATCTGATCAACTAGTAACTAGGTAAGAACCAAGACTTGACAAGGAAGAGAAATTTATATCATATGTGCAAATCATAGACATAGATACACTATACCGATAAATAGAAAATAAAAATAGTCTTTCTATTAATCTAAAAAAATGTAATAACTCAATATTTAGCATTATTTTGTCTTTCCAAAAGAGGGATACAATTCAAGGCTGAAAAAATAACTTATATAGAAAATAAACAACAACCAAGAGGTTGGCATTGAAAATAGAAAAGGAGGTCAACTCTTATAACTTATGCTATATAAAGATTTAAAAATAAATCCCTTTGTCTTATGCTTGCATGAAAACTCTTTTTAGCATTGAAAAATAGACAGTGGGCTCATCTTGGGCTATTCTTTTCACATGCATGAAATCTACACCCATCTCCAAATATGGAAATCCTCTTGAGTTACTGGAACATTTGAAAGGCTTACCTTTACATGAAATCAATGCCAACATCAAATTTAGAACTTTGCTTAGACTACTAGAAGATATCCAACATTAAACAACTTAAGTCCTTCATGCAAACGAGTCTCCATTTTTAGAACTAAAGGTGTCATGTTTGAAACAATTACACTTGGACATGTCTAATCTTATGTGGACCACTTTGTAGCTATAGAAAATCATTGGATATTGGAATCTCTTATAATTTCTAGTTCTTTATTTATTTATATAGGGTTTTCTTTTTCATGTATTTGTCTTGGGCTTATTTGCTCCTGCCTCTGATTGTTTATTTCTGTGACTTTATCCATTTTTACTTATGTCTATTTTCACTATCAATATTACATCAAACAAATTGCCTATTAGTATTTACTTGGTCTATCTCTCTCAGACCTTTTATCTCTCTTCTCTTTCAAGGAAATTTCTTGAAAGAATTGATTTGACCTTCTTTTCTATCACTTTCCCCTTAGCCTTTTATTTCCTTCGAGCATTCATTTTCAAACAAATTATTTGAAGCTTATTCTCTTTGGATTATCCTTTCTTTTGGGCAAATTGTCTAAAATAATTATTTTGGGTTTTTATCTTTGTCTTCTTCTCGTGGACAAATTATCCATAGGAATTATCTCAAAATTGCTTTTCTTTAGACTTCTCTCTTCTGAAATAATTCCTTCAGAGAAATGACAAGCCCTCTGGCTTTATTCAATAGAAATTTCTTGAAGGGGACATACCCTTTGAGAAACTTGAAATGTCCCTTAGAAACCTAAAATCAACTCTTTTGAAAGAGCCCTTCAAACGTATTGTAATGGTCTATTTACCCTAGAAAAGACCCTTTCAGAGAAAATGCAAAAGTCCACTTACCCTTTGAAATTATTCAAAGTACCCTTTCAAGCTTCTGTAAAGGACCCTTTGACTAAAGAAATGACCCTTGCCTTTTGAAATTTGTGAAGTGAAACTTCCTGAAGGGCACATACCCTTCAATATTCTTGCCAATGTCCCTCAACATCTTTGCAAAGTCCTTTTTTGAAGGGCTAATAACCTTTTAGATTTATTTTTTTGAAATTTCTTGAAGGGAAGATACACTTCAAGATTTTTTAATGTCCCTTTGGAATCATGATGTGAAATTTTTTGAAGGGTAGATACCTTCAAGATTCTTGACTTGGGTCCTTCAAATAAAAGTTTAAAGGAATTGTTTCCTTTGGGATTTTTGTTAAAGACTTTCTTGAAAAGAAGAGCCCTTTGAAAGAATGAAATAGACCCTTCATCGAGTATCCTTTAGAAAAATGTTAAAGTCCTTCAACATTTGGAAAATGGTCCTCTTCCTGGTAAAGTTCCCTTTGGGAAATTGTAAATGGTATTCTTCCCCTTTTAAATGGTCTTTCATCTTTTCTATAATGGATAATTCCTTTGGAAAAATTATATGAAGGAAATTGCCCTTAAGAATAATACAAAATGGACCCTTCATCTGAAAATAATCCTTTAGTAAAATTGAATAGATCCCTCAACAATTTTGAAATGGTCGAAATAAAGAACCTTCAAGTTTTTTTCTAAGGTCCTCTTCTCCCAGTGACCCTTTAGACAAAAAGACCAAAGGATTTGAACCCTTTGGAACTTTGACATGATCTTTTCCCTTTGAGAAAAACCTTTCTTCTTGTAAAATCTAAAGTTCTCTTTATAATTTTCTCCTTTCAACTGATTGAATCAATAGCTATTCTTTCCTATGGGGAAAAATTGTCAACAGTTGGTAGCATTGGAAAGGAGTTGCTAGAGGAAACTATTTGTAGAGAGGACTTTCTGAAGTAATTGAAATATGGAAGCTTCCATTTGTCTCATGGTGTTTCCCTTACTAGTTTTTATATTTTCCATGTGTATCTTGTGTAATGTATTCCCTCTTATCTCATGTTTTATATATTTGTTTTATTCTACATTATTTATAGATGTGTTATTCCTAACATGTGGTATCATAGATTTTGGTCCTAACATCTGGTATTAGAGCCATGGTGAAAAACTCTTGTTTATGAGTGTTTTATATTGAAAGGTTATTTTGTGCAAGTGGGAACTATTGTGACAAGAGGAGAGACTAAGTTCAAGATGGAGATTGAAAAAAATAATAAAATTTTTGATGGCAGAAAGTTTTCTCTATGAAGATGGAGGATTTATTGGTGAAGATTCTATTCTCTTTAATGTTGTGGAGGAGAAGACCATAGGAGAATTATATGAGAACCTAAAAAATATTTTCTAGATAGATCAGCCAACATAGTGTTCTTTATAAAAAGTAACTATATAGCTTGAGGAGTAACCTAGTCTCTATTGGTGAAGATGGAGGATGAACAAAAGGCATGTACCTTATTGTGTTTCTTAGTTATGATAAAAAAATGAAGGGGTATATGTTGTGGTATCATATTGACAACATAATTAGATATTCAAAGATGTCAATCAAAAAATAAATCCATGAAAAAGAAGAGGTACAAAGAAACTTGAAATTATACCTATTTGAAGTAGTTTAGGAAGATGAAGAAGAAAAAGTGAGACTTGGTGTTTTGAGAAGGATAAAGTTAGTGTTGAGAAATAAACTCATAGTTTCTTGAATGTTATTCATATAGTTATGGTGTAGCTAGGTAGACTGATGCATGGAGTAACATTAGAGGCACATGAATTGGTGTTTTGGTGACATTCAAGAGAGCAAGATGCATTTTGAATATGGGTTCAAAAACTTGATAGGTGAAGTGATTTACTAAGTAGTGCAATGAATTCCTAAGAGAAGTTGATAGGTTCAATGAAATTGTACCATGTTTTGGCATGGTTGATAGCTAAAAGCTATGTGCAAATGTTTGGTATTGACTTCTATGATATTTTCTCTCCTAACTAGTATCAAGAGTGTTACTTGCATGTGTTACTATTCAAGAATTGGATCAAATTTATTCTAACATAGTGATTTCTTTGTGAAGAGATGGTTGAGAATGAGGGATACAAGGATGAAGAAAAGAGTTATTAGTTTGAATATTAAATAAATAATTGTATAGGTTGGTGCATACATTGCACATATATTACAAGAATTTTAATACCTTCATGAAGAGCCAAAGTGTTTAGTATAGGTTGTTACTATGTGTTGATGACATGTTGGATAAAGGACCCAACATGATCACTGGTGTGATAGATTAGTTGGATAGGACATTATGAGATGAAGGTGGAAGGAGGAGTAAACCAAGGATGGAGATGCACAAGGATGAGAAAGTAAGGAAGTAACCCACTTCTTACATTCTAAGTTATCTTTTGTGGAGTATCCTAGAGGAGGAGAAGAAATGTTGTTGTCTTGTGTATTGGATTCATCAGTAGTATGAATAATCATGCATACCATGTGGTGTTCACTAGACTGAATACTTCCAAGTAGTGGGAGTTTTGAGTTGGTTCATGTCAAAATCTTAGATAGAATATTGGTCTATTAAGGAAGTGGAGAGTCACTTTAGGTGCTACAAATATACTATGGTGGAGAACATGTTGACAAATTTGGTCAGATCAAAGAAGTTTTAGTAGTGAAATAAAACTTATAATAGGTTTGTGTTAGGGTAGAAAGGGAATGGATGGTAGCCATAACAAGTGTTTTAAAGTCTTATGTATATTGACTTCAAGTGGGAGAATGTTGGGTGTGAAGTTATTATTCATAATCACTATTCATGGTGATGTGGCATACCGTGATGTGACCTATTATTGATGTGTCTAGTTGGTGATGTGGTAGGGCCCATGGAGGTTCTCTCACATGTGATCAGGTTGATGTGATGGGAGTGGGGCATAAAACTCCACCAAGGAACATGGGTTTTATCCTTGGTAGTCACATGTGGTTTATATTGAAGCATAATAGAAAAAGTTTGATAATTTTTGAATTTTTAATAGGATCCATGATACACATGTGTGATTAAAGTTAAAGGTGATTTCAACACCTTTTATACTTGTGTGAGCACATGGAAGAAGAAAATATAAGACCACTATTATTTATTTGCCTCACATGTGTGAGTGGGGCACCATAGTTGGAAGCACATGGAGGTGTATGGATTTTGTGTAAAGTAGAGCATCTAATTTGATGACCTTTGTACATGAGGATAATTTTTTTGCTATTGATCATTAATGCCCACATGTAATTTGACAAATTTGTTGGGCCACCTTGTTGATTCTCTCTCCCTCTCCCTTATATGTTGTAAATGTTACATAATCATGACTTATTCATTTTATTTGTTTATCCCTTTGAGGATTACTCTTGGATCCTTTCAACCCTAGGCTTGCATGCTTATAGAAAGGTACAATGTAAAGGTTATGTTGGTTGGCTCACCTAGTTTCATTATATGCTTTGTTGTAAGCATGGTTATCCTTTAGGTGGGAGGTTAGAGAATGGAGGCTTTTTATGCTTGGCTCACTTGAGTGGTTGGTTAGTAGCACTAGAAAGAAGTTACTAGAGGAAGCTATTTGTAGAATGGATTTTCTGAAGTAATTGAAGTTTAGAAGCTACCATTTACCCAATGGTTTTTCCATTGCTAGTTTTGTAGGGTTTCCATGTATATCTTGTGTAATGTTTTCCCTCTTGTCTCATGTTTTATAGATTGTTTTTATTCCACATTATTTACTTGAATTGTAGGATGTATTTATCCTAATAGTATAAATTTTATGTATAATGATAAATTGTTGACTAATTTATTTCATATATGTCTTCAGAATTATACTCTTGATATGCTATATACCTTTACCTATGGATATATGAAATAGTTCACTTCTTTATCCAATGATTTCATAGCTCATTTTGCTATCAATTCTAGAATTAATGATAATGAGTATATAATTATATTCAATAAAAAACCCAAAAAAATGACTCACCAATCACTTCAAAGTGAATTACAAAATATATTTTCTCAATTTTTTATTCTAACCATTAAGGACAAGGTGGTTTTCAATACTTATCCACATTTTTATGATCTTTATTGTTCATTTAGAAACTATAAGATAAATATTTTAGAGGCCAACATGATTAAATATTGGACTAGTGTCTTTACCTCTAGTGGAGCTTTGGAAAATCAAACTTCAAGGCTAAGAGAAGTGATCATGATATACAACCTAACATTGAGGCTAATAATGTAGTGAGTGTGGTGGATTAACCACCTAATATTATAATATTAACACAATAAATATAACTAATTAAATTTACAAGATTGATTGAAAGTGCCAAAAATGTGCTTGAATAATTTTTTAATTATAGTATGATCAATTTACCTCATATTAGAGAGATCAATCCATCAAGGTCCTTGCCTAGGAATTATGTCACTAATGTATATTTTGATTATCATAGAGTATCCAAACAATATTTAAATAGAAGCATTAAATTGAAAAATATGATTCAAGACATTATTAAAAGTAATCAAATTTAGGTAGAGGGTCTCAATAGTGTTTTGAATGAATAAGTGGTTCAACCAAATGAATATGTGAAAATATTTACAAATCATCTTCAAAATCATGCCACTCAAGATAAATACCAAGGCAATATTTGTATGGTAAATCACATACAATCATCATAAGTATCTAAAGCTCATCCAATTGATGGATTCTTAGGTTTGGTCAATGAAATGGATAAATAACCTCCTAAAATTATAATTTATGGTCATGTAATTCCAAATGATTACTCTTGTGTATAAGCCTAAAATGGTTTATAATATTTGGATCCTATAAAATAATAAAAGATATACGACCAAACTAAATCTAACACATATATAAGATGTTAATACACAAAATGGTATGTGGCTATAGAAAATGGTCGAAAATACATAAGATTGTAAGGAACACAAAATGAAAATATATAGGAATAATATCAATCATATAACCTCACTAAATCCAAGGTGCTAAAAGTAAAATCTATAATGGTGATCAAAGAAAGTAATATGGCATTAGGTAGTAACCATGAGGTAACTAATCTAGGGGATATATAAGTGTCTTTAAATAGTAATCATGAGGTGTGAATAAATAAAAAGTAAAGATAATTGTGTCTTAATAAACATCTAAAAATATAAGCATGGATAGACATAAAATGAACTAATATATTATACCAACAAACACACAAAAGAAAGATTATAGGGTTAGGACACTTACATTGGGTTGAATTGATAGTGCATTAATATCTTCCTTGAATTTTAGAATTTTTTGAGATATTATTGTATGTGAAGTCAAGGTGGAAATCAAAAGACCTTAGTAGACCCAAGTTGGGGATTCTAAATACTATGTATACCTAATTGGTTCAACTTCTCTCCCTAATATCTTTAAAGTCCTTGTGATAAATTTAATTCCCTTAAAGGAAGTTCCTTATCCTAAATTCTCTTATTATTTATAAGGTGGGTTTGGATTCAAAATTAGATAAAATTTTATTTATATATTTTTATAAATAAAAATAAAGAACCCTATATATATAGATGTAAACCCTAAAATTAAAAACTCATATCTCGCTGACATCATTAGCTCAACTGATAACATACAAAGAGCTTCTAGAAGAAACAATACATCATCTGCCCAATTGATAATGTTGAATATATTAGGGGTAGTATAATACATCATTAGTCAGGTCAATGAGGTTGATAAAATGTGTGCAAAGAAACAAAATGAGTAGAAGAGAGAGAGAGGAAACCTTGGGGGATAACCTATATTGATTTCATGTTGGAATTATGATGGAAGTAATAAGGAGTAGCATTATAATATTTATAAAAAAGTGACATTAGTTAGCCCACCCAAATTGTGGTGTACTCCTTTGGACATAAAATGATGCAAGAGCACCTAGGTTCATAATCCATCTTACACCAAATAAAAATACTTGGTGTAGAAAAAATATTTTTTTAGAAATGCAAAATTTTGTTGTTTTGCTCGCAAGCATTTTGGGTATGTTTTGTATTGCCTTTGTTTGTTTGAATTATAATTTCCACATAGGTATGGAAATTTTTATGAAAATTAGCAAAATTTTAATTTTATGATGTTATAACATTGGTGGGAAGGCTTATTTTACAAATTTTACGACACTTTTCACATAACAAGTGGTGTGACAATGTGTGTTTGGAGAGGTACTGTGAGAAACTTACACATTGAATTTTGATATTGGATTCTATATCTGAACTCTATTATTTGGATTGTGACTTACAAACATTTTATTTAAAACATGAAACTTATCACAAGTGATAGGAAAACCTAAATTAAGGATCCATTACAAGTTACTAACCATTCCATTTAATGCCTCAAATCATGTATAGGTTTTGTTATGAGAAAGAGAGCTCATTTAATATCCCATTGTGATTTGTTATGGGTCATAGGGATTTAATTATGCATGTAATTATTATGGAACATAGTGATGTGTCATCAGAGTTTAATAGTTGTAGTGGGTTGTTGAGAGCATTAATGTAAGTAGGTGGGTCTTATGTTTATATAAACACACCCATACACATGATACATGGCATCTTAGGATATAATTGGAGGATGATGATATATTTATATCTATAATGATAAAAGAGTGAAGATGTTGTAATGCATCTCATTTGAGATTGTTGTATAACTATAGAGGATTTTAATGTCTATTTTTATATTATAGTGTGTGTAAGTTGTAATTCATTTGAATCAATAAAATAGCAAATTTTGTTGTTTCATTTTGTATCCATGTATAAGGTTGGAAGACACTCTTTTGGTTGAATTTTATTTGTGGGATGAATGGTATAATATTATCCTTAATTAGATATCGTAACTATAATTGCATCCATAAGTATTAGAGCCAAGTTATCCTTATGGAGTGAGCATGTGAGTGAAATATATTTCCAACATTTATGAGTGTGAGTATAAAGTAGAGAATACATATTCAAACCAAGAGTGTGTTTTTTATAAGGTGTACTAATTTTTATAAAAATTAAATGTTAAAAAATGGATGTTTCACTGTAAGAGTGCCAAGGATTATATACTTGGTCCAAATAATTATAGGAATGCAAGCCCATTAGAGGCTATAGTGACCATAAAAGTAAAAAAGAGTTATGATTGATGATGAAACTGATAATGAAGTCATTTAATAAGTTACTTAGATATAGGTATAATAACTGGTTGATGAAGTAGAGGATTGATTATTGTAAACAAATACAAAAATGATTAGTAAGCTGAAGCTGGACACCATGATCTATTCATGAAGTTTGAGTATTGAAGAACTTATTGATTAGATCTTTGAGATAGATAATTTTTTTGATATTAAGGATAAGGAATATCCCAATAAAGTGATTTTTTTCTAAAAATACTTAAAGGTTCATGTATCCTTATGGTGGGATCATCTACAGGTAGAAAGACTTTATAAATGCAAATAAATAATCAATACTTGGGATAGACTGGTCACAAAGTTGAAGGCTAAATTATTGCCTCATAATTACCATTTTATTTATTCAATAATTATAAAATATTTCAATATAAGGATATGAATGTAAATCATTATACATAAGAGTTTTATAGACTCACTATCAAATAGGTAATGTTGAAGATGTCATCGATAATATATCAAGGTATATGCATGGAGTGTGTATTTAAATAAAATATGTGTTTGGATTGGTACACTTGCATTCAATATAATAATCTTATTAGTATGTGTTAAAGTTATAAGTTAAGTGATCCCACAAAAAATAAGGTAAAATGTGAGGAAAATGATTCTTTTTTCATGTAAAAGGACAAAGAAGTAGTGGCATAAGTTATTCTATGCAAGACGGATGATAACTCAAAAATAGAGGAATAAATTCAAAGATATATATTTAGTGAAAATCAAGTTATTTTATTTTTATACAAGGTAAGCTTAAAAAACTTACGAGAGAAGAAGTTAGTTATAAAATCAAAAAGTAGGTAAATAACCCAAATATAACAAAAAACTAAACAAACTAATTAATAAATTATTAACTTTGGATCATACTTGATCCCAAAAAACTCACCCTTGATCTAAAGGGTTATATTATATGAATGAAATAGAGAAATAACTATGAATTCATCAAAGGAACTCTGTTGTAACTATAAATAGTGTACTATACCTCTGGCATTGACCAAAAATTGATGCCACTCCATAAATAAGCCCACCCCTATGAGTTTAGAAAACAATGGCTGATGAACATGATCAAAGTTTACTCATCCCTTGGTGATTAGTTTAACATACTATAATAAAACAAAATCAAGCATATTTAAATAAATTGACCCATATAAGGTCCCACACAAGAACCCATCCAAGTGAAAAACCCATAATATGTATGGCACATCTTCCTGATGTCCAACAAATGATGATGACCTTTACTCAACACTGAAGGTGATAACAATGCTTGTAAAATATGCTTGTATACTATCACCAATGATTGATCAAATACCAAAAAATGTAATATCTTCTCCACTTATCAGGTAAGAGGTGATAATCCTTGCATTGAGATATACAAAATAAAACAATCCCATCTACTCCATGTCATGAATAGGTATGGAAAACCAAAAATGGAATTAAAATCAAGAACACAAGCCCAAAAAATGCTACTACAATTAATCTTAATCTTGAGTCTAGTAGCTCACACAAGACATATGAATCAATGAGTACTCAAAATATGGTGTCAGGTCCATCAAGACCATAGAATTTGGCCATATAAAATGCCTCATGATAAGAGTGTGTGTCAAAATAAAAAAAATAACTAGAGCAACCAAAATATCAACACTAGAATGATCCACATAATTGGCCTCATCTTTATTTATGTGGAGAGAGGGGTCATAGATAAGGATAAACATATACAAGATGTATAATACCACCACATTTGAATCATTTTGGATATTTCATGTGATGATGATATCCATAAGAGGTGGACTCATTAGAATAACTATAGGAGTGAGAATAATGTCGATAGTGATGTCTATATTTGGAAGACCTTGGAGAATGATGATGTGAATGATGTGGAGACCGTTGAGAATGATGTGGATAATGTCATTGAAAGTGTTTCATAGAATTATTTTGAAATTTTTGTTGTACAAGTAAATTATTTTTGTGTTAGGACCTATTATTTAAATGGTGAGACTCTTTAATAGCTATATTTTTATTTTGTACAAAGTATCTCTCATGCTGAGTCAACAACTCATAAATGGAGTCAAATGTGGCACCATAAAGTTCATCACTAAGTTCTAGCATTTCAAAAAAATTGGTGTATGTATAATTAAGGCTACTCAATGTGATGGAAATCAACATGTCATCATAAATTTTACCCCCTATAGTACAATACTCTTGTTTTAGGGTTTTCATGTGGGAAAAATATTCAAAGAAATCTTCGTTATCTGCTAATTTATTATTCAAAATATGCATAAGAATGCCAATCTTCTTGTATGCAGGTTATTTTTCATACAAATTTCTTAATGTTTTCCATGCTTTCCATGCACCAATTTTAACTTACTTAATATGAATGATAACTTGTTTAGTGCAAGATGATTTTAAAAGTGCGAGTACACACTTATCACATTTTTGGTACTTAACCAACTTCTTAGCTTTAGTTGGTGGTGTGGTTTCTTTATCTATGATTTACCATAAATCATTAAAGATTAGGGTGTTCTCCATGTTTTTACTCCATTATTTATAAAATTTAGGTGATTATTTATCATTTTTTGAGATCAAACTCACAATTTTTGCCATGATGCAATAAAAAAGAAAAAATTGAGGAATACTATTGGGGTTTGGCCTTTACCACCAAATAGATTTTGATTAACAAATAATACTTGTATTTTTCAAAATATTATACCTTATAACTCCTATTACACCCTTATATCATCATTTTAAAAAAACTTGTTTTATCCTTATAACTCCTTACACCAATAATAAGATAAAAAAATACTAAGTTTGATCAAAATACAATTTCAAAGGGTTTTGAACCCTTGACCCTAGTTTGTCATGTTCTTGTGAAATTTGTATGGCCAACTTCGCTACAATGAATATTAAAATTACTTTTAAGAATTTTCAATATAACTAATGTTTGTATGATTTTTTAAAAATAAAAACCAGATTTTAAATATGTAAACAACCATGTCACCTTGCTTGTAAAAATGACACTTTTGCCCCTTTGGTAGAACCCACAAATAGTTAAATAAATATTATTTTAATTTTTTATGCCATGAAAATTTATTACCATACATTATGTTTCCCCATATCTGGATTGTTACGCTATATAATAGTAAATTGTTACACTATCAATGAGTTTGAGGAAGAAACTTCTTCCCAAAACTTATCACATGAGTTTTTTTTTAAAATATGGTTTGTTGTCCTCTTATAAAAACTAGATTTATGTTACAAAACATACTTTATCTTCCTCATTATTTGATAAAATAAAAAAATATTAAATTGGTGTAGTTTGCTACATAAAAAATATTAAATTGGTGCAATCTACTTGTTGATATTTAAGGTGGTGAATAAGTTCAACCCTGGTAATATCAATGGTGTCTGTATCTTCAAATGAGATCTTGAAATTGGAAAGATTTGTTATAGGGGAGAAGAAAAGACCAATTTATTATTCCATTATTGTGCAAGTTTGGTCTTCTTTGGACTGAGGAATTAAACTTGCTATCTTTAGAATGTATAAATGTGTGAGAAACAAGATTACAAACACCAACCATTAAAACTTTTCATGTACCATTGAAATGTGTGTAATGGTGAAGACTATTATACAATGATTCTCAAAGGCTACGATTTGATCTTAATCCACTAAGTGGGCTCCTCATAAATACATTGGCACTCATGTGATCCTTTAGATGTTTGAAAATTGTACCAGGTAGATATGATTGTTTGTTATGTTTGATTGGCACTATACAAGTCAATTCTTCAAACCATATCTTTAATATTCCTCCTTAGATATCCTATAATCTGATACCACTGATAACCCACAAATGGAGGAATAAATTTAGAGATATATATTCAGTATAAATCACTTCTTTTATTTTTTTACAAGGTAAGCTTTAAAAGCTTATGAGAGAAGAAGTTAGTTATAAAACCAAAAAATGGGTAAATAACTTGAACATAATAAAAACAAACAAACTAATTAATAAATTATTAACTTTGTATCATACATTATCCCAACAAAGGAAAAGCTAACACTTCGTATCATAATGATATAACTCAATGATACAAAGAAATTTTATTTAGTTTATGATAAGAAGTTTTATGCCATTATGAAAGAACTTAAAAATTTGTGGCATGACTTCTTGTATACACCACGTTTTTTATTACACCTTTGACAACACCAAGTTTGAGTTATCTTTGGCATACATTACTTGTGTCTGTGCATTTGACTCTTTCTCAGTTTCTCCCTTATCTATTTATCTATATATGAACTTGACCAACCAAACTTATTTTCAATAATAAATTATTATCCTTAACAGACTACCATTAGATTATAGATCACTATGTTTCCCTTCTTGGACAATGTTAGAGATAGTCAATTGCTAGAAGTTAGTGGTAATTTTTGCCTTCATTAATAGTGTCCCAGGATTCTTAACAACTAATTTAAAATTTAAAATCTCTCTTTGGGTTGGAATAGACATGTTTCACATTTAGTTTATTAGGGTAAATACCAAATATTCATCTATAAATACACATTAATCCTAAGGCCACCCCCACCTAGCATCTAAGACCTATCTAGAAAGAAATTGGAAAAGCTTGAGAAATCCATTTTCACACCCTTGAGGAATTATCCAAAAACATGAAAATATAAAGAACCCTAAAAGGAAAAATCTTAAAATAAAATTTAAAATATAAACATAAGGTCAAAGTTTCATGTTATCAAATGTCAAAATCCAAATCATTAAATTTATTTCTATTGTATCATGATTATGCACACATACACGTAAGTATGAGAACTAAAAATATTTTGATACCTATTTAGATTATTGGAATTTAGGAAATGATCAAACACTTAATAATGAGTGGTTGGGATTTTCCAACCCATACTTCACCCCCTTATTTTAGGTCAAGCAAGTATTAAAAGTGGATCTAGATTTTCAATGCAAATGAAGATTAAATCAGAGTCTGTCACAAGACTGGGGATCAATAAATATCCAAGAATTATATTGATAGGAACGTGAAATGATTTATGGTAGATCATAATATACAAATACAAAGGGATAATACTGACAGATAGTGGATAAATTTTATTACTTTAGTTTTCTAGGCTTCACAAAAAACATTTTTGTAGAGTTTGAAAATTTGTTTCCTAAGTCAAGTTATTATAGAGCT
Source organism: Torreya grandis (assembly GCA_037957365.1). Classification (NCBI taxonomy): domain Eukaryota; kingdom Viridiplantae; phylum Streptophyta; class Pinopsida; order Cupressales; family Taxaceae; genus Torreya; species Torreya grandis. The sequence continues at coordinate 1,197,500 of JARHVA010005147.1, forward strand.
TAAACTTATCAATTTAGAGGAATATACATAGGTGGTGAGAAATAAATAATAGATTATCAGGTAAGTACCTTATCTCTTGGTCATTTATATATTTACTACATGTGATCAATCTCTGTTTAGCAATTCAAATATGTGTGGTCTATGTTATACTTTACGCAATTTGAATTTCAATAGATTTGGTACACACACACACACACACACACACACACACACACACACACACACACACACACACACACACACACACACACACACACACACACACACACGCACACACACTAAATACAAAATAATTTAAAACATTATGGTGAACCTGAGCATTATTTTGAGCATGGTAAACCCTATGTCTTTCTCTTTCAAAGTTTCTTACTTATCAGGGTTTCAGATTTATCCTAAATTAAGGTTTGGATTTGATTTTTAATAATCACAATGAAAAAAATAGTTGATGTGGATGTTAATAAGGGAAAATATTATACACATTTTCATGATATATTTGATAATATAGATGAAAGGGAATAAAATGATTATCTTAAAATGAATCCAAACATGGTTGATGCATTGTTTACATGTAACTAGAGATGAAATGAAAAAATTTGATAAGGAACCTACATTTGAGGAAAACAATGTTGATCTTTTCAATGATATTAACTTACATCTAGAGTCACAAACTCTAAAATAGGTGTTCAGACCACTTATCCTATGGCCACCATTCATATGTCTACACCTATGGATACACATGTGATGCCCACCCATGGTGTAGGGGAAACATAGGTTAATCCTTAGACTTTTATGGATATTCCAATTTAAACTAATTTTATGTATTCTAGATTTTATACTCATGTGAAATAATCTAGTACTTCTCAATATTTGATGCCTACTACTAAAACCCTTGTGAAAACTATTCTTGATGTTCAAACTAAGGTCTCCCAATTGGAATAAGTTTCTTCTAGAGTGGACTATTCAACTAATTCTTGAGAATTATTACCTAACTTAGTGGCCCAAAATATTTGAGCTTATTCCTTACCTATAGGATTCATTGCACCTAATATTACATTACATGATGGTAAATGTGATAAATAAAAAGACTTAGGTCCTTTCATGCAACAAGTTTGGACTATGATAGGTTGTTGAAAAAAATGTTAATATGGAGTCTTAAAGACTATTATTTGTTATGGTTTCATGATCTCCACTTGGAATTATTACATTCCTTCAATCCATTAGATAATTAATTCTTACTGAACTATTCTATCAACATTAGTGAGAAACTATCGTATGCTTGAATTATAAAAATTAAGTAAGGACTTAATGAGCCTATAAATTATTATGTGCTTCATTAAAATAATATTTATCTCTAAGATAAAAAATATTATGGATGATAATGAGTTTCCAGACATGTTCAAATAAATCTTACTTTCTTCTCTACATGAGTCTATTATGTTCAAATGCTTTCAATATTTTGATGAGTATGCCATACATTCAAAGATTATGAAGTTAAAATACTTGTTATTAATAATATAAAGTATGGGTATAATCCTCATACATCTTATAATTCCATGTTTCATAATACAAAAACATTCAAAGTTAAGATAAATGAAACTAAGTATGAGGCTAAGGTAAGAGTTAATGTAGTTTGACAATTAAATAATAGGCTTGTCTTATTGGATCCACAAATATTTAAGTTTACATGATTGTCAAAACATTATAATGACACTAAAAAAATTACTTGAGTGAAGTCTCATACATCCCCCTCCATCAATAGAGGCTGATATGAATAAGACTAGCATAGATTCAATGGACACTCTACTAATAGATGATTTAGCTTATGACTTAATATACAAGATGTAATTGAGGAAAATGTTATTTAAGACAATGATTTTTATACAAAAAAGAATGATTCAGTTTCATAACCTAATGCAAAGCTTAAAATATTTTTGGTCCCTTTCCAAATCATGATATTAGTAGAGGCTCCTAGAAAACTCATCAAAACATGATAATTTGTGTTTATGTGTGAAGTCAGATACAAACTTAGAATGAAAACATAGTTGTAGAATGTGTCAAGTCTTAATCAAGTTCAAAATTATGTATTTATCCATATAAATACAAATTAAATTATATAAAACATTCATCATTATTAAGTGATTATTTTTTTTTGAATTAAATAGAGCATATACTTTGCATAAAATATGTACAAAAAAACTTTGGGAAAACCATTATTAGATCTCTATATCAATATCTATTTTTTAGAACCCCTTTTACATTATAATTCATCACTATTTATAGAAATTTATAATGTATTATTGGTTCACATTCCATCCATTTGTTTCAATCTTGAATGAGTGTTTTCATATTCCATAGAATTTTGTAATACATACATAGGACATATACACACAAATTGAAATATGTTCTATAGATTGATATCCATCACGCACTTATCATGTATTTAAAATCTATGATTTTAAAATTATATTATACTATCCACACTTTACCAAACTCAAACATTTGTCTCATTTCAAGATAAAGTTGTAAGAAGTGTGCCTTGTATTGGAGTTGAGATAAATGCTTGTGCTAAGGGGGTGGGCCAAAAACATTACTTACAGTAATATTTGAAGGTGTTATTTATTAGTTTTCACCTATTGAACACTAATTAGATACAATTTTAGATTTTAAACTAAGTAGAGTACCAATCTACTTCCCTTACAGGTTTTCAACTAAGCAACATACCAATCTACTACACTTATAGGTTTTTAATAGATTGGCATAACTAGGTGTCCACCCTTTACATGTTTTCAACCAAAATAACTCCTATTAATGCTTAAGGCCTTCATTAATAGAAAAAAATCATCAATTTTTTTAAAATTATAATCTACATAGTACCTAGATAGAAGTTGGAGGTATAAACTACATTTATGGAATTGAAGAAGACTGTGAAGATGATGTTTTTGGAGTTATTATTGAAGTAGTCACAACTATATAATCAGGGGTTGGAGGTGTTTTTTTAATTTAGATGGCTGATTGTGTAGCTTTGGTAACTTTTATTTTTTGGACCTCTTGATAGAGTTGGTTTGGTGGGATGAATTAATGTTCCTTGATGACTTCATTATTAAACTATCTAAAAAGGACAAGTCCTTATTGAACATAATCTAATAAATCTTTCACACCATATTAATCACAGTGAACAATGGGACTTGACACCCCATAATATTTTGAATGTCATAATATTCTATGATTGTGAAGATGGTCATAGTATGCAACACCTTCTGATGGACTTCTTTGTTAACTCTTCTAGTCAGCTTGTATGCCTTCACATCTAAATAAAAATAAATAAATTGTGAAACAACTCATTTTTTCATGTTTTTAGCATGTACATCACATTATCTCTTAACTCAAGAGACCTATTCAGTGCTACATAAAACTCATTTGAGGTAGCTAATTGATATTCCATTAATCCTTAGGCTTTATTAGCCTTATCAAACTCTGGGTTGGATTCATTTTATATGGTTATTAACTACTATTTATAGTCAAACATGATTCTGATTATGTGTTGAGTTTAGAGAGAAATAGTGTCCAAGACTTAGTTGTACTCTTCAAGGAGATAAAAAATAACCTTTATTTCTATCTTCAAATTTTAACCTTGCCTTCAAAAATATTACAACTTTTGCACAAGATAATATTTTTTTAGCTGAGAAAGAAGGGATGTGAAATGATTTTCATCAGACATGACTTGGTCATCAAAGACTTGAGTGACCAAGGTAGGGGAAGTGTCATTGATTAATTGCTTAGATTTGGTTAGGCAAAGTTGTAAGTTTGCATTTTCCTTCATTAACTATGATGCCTCTTATTCTAATAAGGAAGACTTTTGTGTGATAAAATATTAGAAAATAACCATTCCCTTAATTTTTTTGACAAAGGTAGATGGGAAACATCAAGTGATGATTAATACACCATTTTTTCAAGGGATAAAGTAAAATATTTAGGAATCCTAAGTGCCTATTTTATTTTCACCATTATAAGTGAAAGGTTTTATGTTGTATTGAGTGTGAAGGAACATCCACATCCATTGGTTAGAGAATTATTGCTTGTGCTAGGACACCTCCTCTTATGCACCCCCTTGAGTGGACCTTCAGCCTTGTTATATGGAATATGGATATTGGACCGTGAGTGTCACCACCTTCTTGGTGGTTTTTATTGATTATTATGCTGTGAATTTTACCTATATTTTATATTTTGATTATGTATTTTCTTTAGCAACTGCTGTTGCCTAGTCCTTAACCACTTGATCTTGGCCCTACTTATACATTTTATAATCCTAATTTCATAGTACTTATTTATTTTTTTTCCTTTTCTTTTGTCTTTTCTTCTATGTTAGCCTTGACCTTCTGCTTTTATGTTACTTGCCCTTCTTTATTTACTTGATCTTTCTCTTTCCTCTTAGCTTATTCATCTTAATGATTATTTTTTCCTCTTGCCTCTTCCTTTACTCCTCCTCAGAAGCCTTGTGTGCTAATTCCTTCCTTTTATTATTTTACTCTTTCCTTTCCTTATTTTCCTCTTTTATATCCTTCATTATTTCTTTTTTAGCCTTCTCTTACTCAAGTTGATCTTTTAAAACTTGTTCATGCACTGTAATATATCTTTGTATGGATATCTACTTAGGATATGGTTGTGAAGTAAATTTTGGATCATGCATAGGATTTGAATAACTTGGAGATGATAATGACTTCAAACAAGAGGAAGAAGAGGTTGATTTAACCATAGTGCATTTGCATGCTAGTGCATTTTGTATAGATGGGGGGACTAAATTATTGTTCAAAAAATTATAGGTCTAGATCATATTTTGGGTTATTTTTATAAGATTTTATTGTCTTATGGATCAACTATTTATCATTCGACTAAATAACTCATATGTTTTACAATAGCTGGTGATATTCAAAGTGTAAAATGGGTCCTTGGCTTGCTTATCAATGGTTGTTATGGGCTTATTTACTATTATGGGATTGATTGTGACCTTGAAGACCCTATTCCTAGTTCTCCATAAAAAATCATAGCCATCATGCATGTGTTATTCCTCTTATGCCATCATATCGACAATTATCAACACAAGAAGTGTGGGAATGTCCACCAAAAGGATCTTCTAGACATTATTTCACACTTGACAACTGCATAGTACTTTATAAAATAAAAACTCTTTTTCATATTCTTACTCATATACATCAACACTTATGTCTTCAATCATTTAATTTTACACATCCTCTCCCTAATGCCTAGTTGAGTAAGATCATTATTTTGTAGTGATTTATGGGACATTCTTGTCAAAATTCCTTGATTTACTGCTACACATGTTCTTTTTTTGTGGGGTTGGTGATTCTCTATGAAATGGTGCCTTCCTATTCCCTAAAAGATTCTATAATGGAGATTATTATGCTTCAAACAGTACATGCATCTATACTTGTAGTTGTGTTGTTGATTAGTGAGGCAATGGCTATTGCACCCTTAAAAGTATCATTCATATTAGTGGTACTGATCAAGTAGAGTTTTTATAATAAATGTTTTACCCCACACATCCAAAATATTGATAAATAATGGTAAGGAAGTTATTGGTGCCTTTGGGAGCTCATGGAATCTGATTTGTATGCCATTATGGATCTTAGTCACTGTAGCATGTTGACCCAAATATTGCATGACATTTGTATGTAATTAAGGGTGTGAAAGAATAAAATATTGTATTTCCACCCACCATACATTGAATTAAACCAAACATTAATTATATTGGCTTATTTTGGTCTTAGAAATATTTATGAATATGGTCATGGGCCATAAGTTTATGTCTGGATTGATGGTGCTATTTGGGGACTTCCACTACATGAAGTAGAGAAGTTAGAATAAGAATTGATACTAAAAGGCCTACGACATGCCACTGATGACCTTCTTAATATTGGTGATGATATTATAGATCAATAATTTCAGGTATTTTAAATATTCATTTAGTCAAATCATGTGGTAAGCACTATCTATCACCCCTTTTGTGGCTTGCTTCACACTTTTGGTTATCTACAAAAATTTCTTTGTGATGCATTTATAAAGAATGCACATTAAAACATACTCTCTATGGTCAATAGGCATCCCCTTGTATGTCATATTATTTTTATCCCTTGTATTTAAATGAATGGGTGGGCACTTTATCTCGTAAGGGTTTAATTGTTTTCCACTCATAGGGAATCTACTTGCTTGTGCCATGGTAGTAGTGTTGATGAAAATAGTCACATATTATGATAAATGAATGGTACCCTAATTTATTGACTAAGAAGTGTCATAATCACCTTATAAATCTAGAAAAATGTTAGTAATTTAAAAATATGTTCTACATTGGTTCCTCACAAGTGATGTTGTAATGTTAGGGAACCTAATTGCACTATTGTTGGCTGATCTAGAATTAAAAAAATTGGATTTTGTTATGTCAATGAAGTCAATGGGTATAGATCATGGAATATTATTTGTATAAGTGTAAGATAAATCCACATTTATTCCTTATATGCATCTTTGAGAGGGATCAAAGGCTATGAATGATATATGGTTGCTATTTTGGTAACATTCAAATGATAACTTTGGTTGAACTGGTATTGGCAAAAAAATTGCACCCAAATGAATGAATTAGGCATAAATAAGAGAGGGATCTTGTTTGAAAAAGTGTGTAATGTCATTATGTTATTTATGACCTTTTTATATATATTTTATTGATTGAATCTATCTAACACACTACTTTGAATGTGCCAAGTTGTTCACACATTTTTTTACTTGTTGAATTATTTACAATTGGTTATTGATGATTTGACATTAGAAATTAAAATTTTTAAAGAATTTATTTGGATGATAGGAGTTTTTGATATAATGCACCATATTTTAACTCATCTAATTTATTTTATTGTACACCCCCTAATTCTAAAACTTGATCTGCTTTGGGAAAGATCTAATCTTTAAGTGTCATCATTAATGACTTTTTGAATGATCATTGATTATCTCTCTTCCATAATTTATTTTTAAATGCCCTATTCTTAGACTTAATTAATGATGCCCATGTTGAATTTGTATGGCATTGTTCCTTTCATGCTGGTTTAGTTTCCTTGTCACACTTTGTGACTTTGAATTTTATAACTTGGTTCCAATATATTGCACTAAAAATATTGCACTATATAGCTACACTTCAAACCTAAAACCAAAAAAAAAAAAAAAAATAAACTAAAAAAAATCCTAATCTACATGGTGCTACTTATCACCCTTTATAGTTTTCCTCTAAGATATGATAGAGATTATTGACAATAAGGCTTAAGCTTGTAGCCATTTACATGTCCTAGGAGAATGATTTCCTAAAGGTCTTTTAACACAATTATTCCTTGTTGTGAGACATCAAGAATGATGTAAGGTCCTTTCCATCAGATGCACACCTTGCTTGGAAATGTTTGAAATATAATATAATTTAATAATACTCATTATGAAAAAAATTATTTGGATCACAAATTATGATCATGCCACACTTTTTGACTTTTTGTGTCCATTATACTCCTTGCCTAGTTTATTCCATCCTAGTTAAATCCATCAATCGTGATTGAAGAGAGTCTCAATATCCTATTCACATGATAATTTCAATTTATAGATTAGGGACTATGTACCCATTGACATGGCCTTATCTAATTTGTAAACTAGCTAAAATAATGTGAACCCTATTGCATGCTTTTAGTTTGTCCTATATGCCTATAGGATTGCATGAATTTTATCCTTCCATTCATCTCTTTGCACACCACATATTTTTTTGAGCATCTTATCAATTAATTTATTTGATTCCTCTACCTACCCATTGGCTTTGGATGATATGTTATGATTTTTTGGTATGATGTCATAACACCCTCCATCAAAGTCTTGATGGTGCTATTAAGGAAATGCATTCCTATATCACCAACCAACTTAATAGGACATTCAAACCTAGTTATAATATTATCATACAAAAAATTGGTTATGTCCTTAGCACTATAGCTTATACCCATTTAGTGAAGTAAATTTTCATAGTGATTATATACCTTGCATGATTGTGTTTACTAGGAAGATTTATTGGTCCTAAAAAGTCAATTCCTCAATTTTAAAATGACTACATAACTAACATAGGGTTTAACGACATTTCATCTATATGATTAAGCCTTCCCATCCTTTGACATATGTCATTGTGTTTTGATATTTGATGTGCATCGTGAAACATAGTAGGCCACCATAAACCACTTTGCAATATCTTCCTTGTAGTGGATTCTCCTGTGAAATTTCCACCTATGATTTCTTGATGTGCCTCTTGAAGAAGATGTGGTCACTCATGATCCAAAGCTACTATGTAAAATACATTATATTTGCTCATTTTTCATAGAAATCCATTAATTATGATAAATGTATTGGCTCTTATGATCAACTATTTTTAATCCCTTTCCACATAGTATGAAGTAAAAATTCCTTATTATAGGAAATTATATGTCTTCAATGTTTTTTATAATCATAGAGACATGAAATAAATGGCATATAGTGATTCATATTGAATTTATTTAGGTTCCTCTTCATTAAACCTCAAGTGTAATAGTCCCACCTTTTCTCTTCTTGGCTTCATGTTGATCCTATACTAAAATGATTAAAACAACACTAATCACTGAGATATCCTCCCTCCTAATATGGGATTATTTACCTAATATCATAGATATTGGTGATAAATAAAAAAATAAATGAAGTTTTTAGAAGGTAGTGTCTAAATTTCTAGAGTGCAAAAACCATTGATAAAACTTCCTATTATATAGCTATGTATTTTTATCTGTAGCAGAGAGTTTTCATATTGTGAAATGAATGGGATGGTCCCATCCTCTATATCCTTGTTTTGATACAATAAATCCTATGATAGTTCATAAGGCATCTATATGAACATGAAATGGTTTGACCCAGTCAGGAAATACCAAAATGGTATTACCAGCCTCTGATTTTGATCCAAAAATTGTTTTTACACTCATTTAAAACTTAGTAGGATATCTTTGAAAAAAAACCTTATAATCTAAATAGACTTCCATTAAACCTTGAATGAATTGTTTAAATGTGACAAAAAAGCCCTACATAACATAAAAAGAGAATTTTAAATTCAAAATACATCACCTTGTATGTAAAATATCCCCATTCTATTGCAAATGTGGTTTTAACTTGATATTCTAGTGTGATTGATATCTGATGGTAGCCATTGAACCCATCTATAAAATAATACACTTCATGTCCCGTGATAGACCCCAAGACTTAATATATGAAAGGAATTGTGAATGGATCATTAAAATAAACATAATTGAGCACATGATAGGCCCCACATACTCTAATTTCTCTATAATTATTAGGCTACACCACCATTGGGATACCCAATTAGATTTTTACACCAAATAGATAATGCTTGCTTCTTGCATCAATTCCAATTCAGATTTTACATTCAATTTAATGTTAGGGTTTAACCTATATGGGTACTTTTTTATAGGTCATGCACACTCCTTTAACTATATGTGCATCTTTCCTAGTGAAGCATCCAAACCTTTTACTTCTTAAAACTTTTTTGGAAATATATCTTGATAATATTTTAGTAGTTGCAGTCCTTATGAAATTTCATTCTACATGTAGTAGTTACCTAAAGTCACAAGTTTTGGTAAAATCTCTATCCCAATATTCACTAACAATTTATTTAATGGTTCCTAGTATATCTTTTTGGAATCCCTTAGAATTAAATCTTGTAATGTTATTGGTACTTTATTTTAAATGTTAAGATTTCACAACTGCTGATCTTCAGTTTGGTCTAGAATCTTAGATCCAGGCTCATCCATTTCTCACTCTAGTTTAAAAATTTTGTTCAAATCCAAGTCCTCATAACTATCATTGGACTTAACCTATTCCTCCTTATCTATGTTTTAATTGAAAGGTTTTATCAAAAAATTCTCTTTTTATTTACTCTCCTTATAGGTTTTTAGAGATGTATTCAGGTCCTTAGCCATTTCTTCCTGTGAAGCACTATCTTGTATACTAATAAGATCCTCTACTCAACCATGGCATAAGAAGATATTCAAATTTTGATATACCAAAGGGTTCTCATCTTCAAGATAAATGTTTGGATAAATTTTTGTTGGACATGTGGCCAATTCTTAGTCTCCCTTATGTGCTTTTAATGTATGTACCACATTGTTGGGAGTGATGCCAAGGTATACCTAAATATAAGTACCCAATATTTGGGTTCTATATTAGTATATATGTAGCTATAGATATGCATTTATAGAAACTACCTTTCTTTGAAAAATATCCTCTATTACTTGATGGTAGATGGTACTTACAATTAAATGTGTAACAACATGCAAGCCTCATACCATTGAAACTAGTTTGTCTTGTGGACTACCCACCAAACCACAATAGTTCAATTTAGTGAGCTCACCATTTGGTCTATATTAGGCACATGATTTTATATTTTGAAGATGAATTGAACCAAGTTTTCAATTGAAAAATATTTAGGTAGTTGGTATTTTATGGCAAAAAACATTCATATTGAACACACCTCATGGCATCCTATTACCTAGTTCAACATGTGGGTATATAAATTCCCACCGATTGAAGATGCAAATTCCTAAGGTAAAATACCTTATTTTATTTCCCTATTATAGTCCATGTTTTTCACACCTAATTTGTATAATAAATCCCATTCAAACCTTATTGTAAAATGCATTGATAGTGACTTACATTCTTCTATTTGAAACTATGTAACTAATGCCTTTATTATTACATGTTTAGAAGAAAATTGTGTATTATTTTTGGATGCTATTGAGGTTCTATTTATGGATGTAAAAAGTGATACTATATAGCTTGCAGTGTATTATGCATAGATTTTGTGCCCACCTTGAACCAACTATTATATTCATAGGCAAAGGGTGAATCCAAATCTTTGGGTATAATGTATGGATTTATCTCAATTTTATTCAAGGGAATAATGATTATTTTATCCCCTTGGTTTACCTGTAGTTGATTGCACACTGTATTAATGATCATCTAACAATCATATGTCCATTTTTGACTAATAAATGTAGGATAGTGTATTTCATCAGTCTTCATGTCAATTACTTTTACATATCCTCTCAATTTTAGGTCAACCACTTTGATTTCCACATCCTCCAGTAGACCAATAGGTTATACTATTGGTGTAGGATTTTTACCATCACATGGTTCTACCTACATGGTCTAGTTAGCTTGATTAAGTGTCACTTAGGTGTTTAATAAAGTTTATTTGGGAAGATAATCCCAAATTCATGAGGATGTGAGGGGATGTATATCTTATACCTACATATGTACCATTCCTAAAGCTATTTTGCTAATTAATCTAGAACAAACTAGGAATGTTATTGCATTTGAATGCTTTTACACATTGTGAGACTTCTTCCTCTCATGTGTTCATGGTTTCACTACTCCATATAGATTTACCTTCGTGCATTTGATCCTATCCATTTATCAATTATAAAGTGTGGCCCACACTAAAATTTTATTAGAGTGGTATTGGTAGATGAATTCCATTAATTTTATTATGATCTCACTTGCATTATAACTCCTTGGTGTTATTCATGATTTTTATTTTTAAGGGTTTGGTGGGGTTTCCTGAAAATCCATGTCAATATAAACCATCAGGGTCTCCAAATAAAGAAAAAACAATACCATTAGATTAATAAGGTGCCAAAACCCTAGGATCAGTTGTAAACATGACTTGATTTTGCGAAAATCCATTTGTTTACCATTTTAGAAGGTTTAAAGGCGTTTTTTGGTTTTCATGCATATTTGTATCATTTACTACTCAAAAAAGAAAAATATTTATAGGTTTTATTATGTTTTTCCAAAAACCTAGTGGGTCTTTGTTACTTTTGGAGGAAGTTATACTATTTTTTTAAGGATCTAAGTTTTTATATGTGCATGTTTAGAATTTTAATGAGCTCTACAGTCTTTGTTTGGACTCTTGGTTTGATCAGTTTGATTGTACATATTGGACAAAATTAGTTACCATGGGTAGGTATAATTCAAAACTTGTTGTAATTACTTATAACTTTATTGATAGTCATATAGGGTCTTTTATTGGTCATCAATGGTCTAAAAGTGATAGGTAGTGTGTCTTATTTGATAGATTATAGGGTCCTCTAGGATGGTCTAATGAATAGCAAGGGTAAGTTATTTGGTCTTGTCATCAAATGGTCATTTATTGCGGTATCTTTATTGTGTTTAGAAAATGTTAAGGTAAATTAGCATATTTTAAGGTATTTTCCTAATGTTAAGGATATTATGTTTTAGGATTGATCAATTTAGCTTCTTTCAAGAAAGTAGTCTTTGTATTTTTCATTTCTCATGAAGTGTGATGGCTAATGTTAGAGTGAATTTCTATTTTACTCAAGTTGGTGAGCCATGTCAAGCTTATGTTGATATTTGTTAGTAGTTTATTGACCCTTATTAGTAACATAATGAGTCATACCAATAACTTAATGAGCCTATCAGTCATATGTTGATCCTTATCATTCCTATAATGACCCTAATTAACCTCCATATCACTCTAGATATCAATATGATTAGCCTTGTTATTAAGAGAGCTACTCTTCCTCCTCTCCTCATCAACCTTACCATGTTTGTCAACTTCATATCATTCCTTTAAATATTTCCATCAACAAGAGTTAATATATAAGGAGTGTATAGCTAGGTAAATTCAAGCTAATAAAGACAAATACTCTTAGCTGTTCATGAAGATGCTAAAAAATGAAGTAGTAATTAGAAAGATGGATATAAGTGTATACTTGGCCAAGTTGTCCCTATTCATCTCATTAAAAATCTAAGGGACAAATTACAATTTACAAGGAGTGAGTGAGTAGCATTTGAAGAGGGAAACTGACATGTCTTATCCAATGAAAGGATGGAAATAAGAGATTTGAATCAATGCATGGGCGATAGTTAGTAATATGGGATAAGAAATAATTTCAATCTATTAAACCTTAATTATCCTCTCCAATTCCAAGTCACTCCTCTTGTGTCCTAAACTTGCTCCAAATTGTAATATTCCATCAAAAAAAGCTTGATTATATGAAAACTTTACTCATTTTTACTAAAGCTCAACCTACTCTCCATCAAGAACCTTCTCCCATGACCATTAAAAATTATAAATTTGAGGACAATCCAAGGTAGTTTATAATATTCCTAAACCCTTCATCCACCCCTCAAGTTGCAACACACCATCAAGAGGAAGATTTTAAGTTCAAGGTTCCAAGTTGGAACCAAGTGGTAGAGTCATGGGGGAAGAAAGATGAACCATTCCTAGATCAATAAATTGAGGCCAAAAAGGAACTTGTGCCTATTCAAGCCCCACCCCTCCATCCTCAAGAACCTAAAACCTTCCCATCATGGAGGTCAATATAAGAAGGAATCCAAAGAAAGAAAGAAGTAATTAATGATAAGGTTGAAGAACTTAAAACTTTCCCATCATGGAGGTCAATTCAAGAGAGCATTCAAATAAAGAAGGATGTCCTTGTTGAGAAGGTTGAAGAACTTAAAACTTTCCCATCATAGAGGTCAATTAAAGAGAGAATTAAAATGAAGAAGTAAGTGTTTGTTGATAATGTTGAAGACCAAATCATATCAAGGTTTTAGGGATCAAGAATGATAATCCCATGGATCTCAAAAATTCAAAGCTTCTTTATGAGTGTGAAAAGCCCATCCTTGAAGAAGAACATGTTATATGGGAGGAAAATGAAGAAGGACAAGTTGTATCTATAAGTGATCCTTTAGAAGGATACATAGAAGACATTTTAAGTGAAAATGAGGAAGAACTCATCATTGGTACTCCTGTTGGTTAAGAAAAGAACAAATGATACTTTAGAGATGAAGGGAGAGGTGGTCCTTATGATGTGGCAGTATACTTTGAAGGAGAAAACACTCTTGAAGATGAAAAATCCAAATTGAGATAGTTGAAGTAGTTTCCCAACCATATAGTCACCTTAATGAGATCATGTATGATAAAGAACAATAGTTATTATATCCCCTTGATGAATTGGAATAGCTAGCTATAATAGAGATACATTTGGATACTTTCCAAAATGCCTCAGGGAACCTAAAAGAGGTAAGAGCTTATTTTGAACTCTCTCCTTTGACTATAAATGATGTCTTGATTTCTTATTGTCAAGAAGAATTGTTTGATTTAGAAATAGAGGAATCACAATGAAACATTTTCATAGAGAATCTCATTTCAAAGGTTACAGCTAGTCTTGAAGTATAAGATTTATTAAGTGAACAAGATGAATTCTTGAGTGGTCTTGAGATGGATTCTAATAAGCAAAAGAAAAATCTTGAAGGAGTAGAATTATAGTTATATTATGATCACATAAATAAGTTTGAAAATATTTATAGTCTTATGGATCATAAAGAGAAGGGTGAAGACTTTTTCAGGTTATATCCCTTCAAGTGGCTAGTCAAGAAGATGATGAGGACATGTGGCAACAATATTTAGATATTTGTAGTGAATTTGAGGTTCTTCAAGGGAATATATATATTTTTGTATAGGTTGAAGATGATTATGAATCTAGTCTCTTCTTTGAAGAAAAATGTGGTAATCCCAAAGAGGTCATTCAAGATTAAACATATCATTTCATGTAGCCTCTATAAGTCAAAGTTGATGCTGCCCCTATGAGCTAAGATGTGATCATGTTTGAGGTGAGTTCAAACTTCAAATAAAAATATGAGGTGAATCTTGAGTAACATAATGAGTATGCATTCATTGGAAACATGTTTGTTTCTAATAACCCATTTGTGAATATGCCAAAAGATTTGGCAAGTAAGATGTCTACTCCACTAAACATCATGTCCAAAGGGAAGCTTGTTCTACATCATTGCTCATATCATGGAGGAAGATTTTTTAGAAACTTTCATTTTGATCAAGGAGGAAGATGTCTTAAGGTTAGTTGTTTTTTAGTAGTGTTTATTGAGTCTTATTTTCCCTAAGTGATTTATATCACAAGTGTGTGTGTGTGTGTGTGTGTGTGTGTGTGTGTGTGTGTGTGTGTGTGTGTGTGTGTGGTATTCTTGTTTTTTATGTGTTTTGGAGGTATATCAACTATCTTAGTTGTTTCATGTAATTTGTAATTAGGTTAAGGTCTAATCAGGTCTGAGTTTGAAGGATAAGTGACTCCATATCCCAATGGATGGACTAGGAAACCAAACTAACATTCATAATAGGCATGCAATCCCATAAGGTCTAAAAAGATGATGGCCAAAATTAGCCACCATGGGTAGGTATGATTCAAAACTTGTTGTAATTTATTATAACTTTGTTGATAGCCATCTAGGGTTTTGTATTGGTCATTAATGGTCTAAAAGTGATAGGTAGTGTGTCTTACTTGATAGCTTATAGGGTCCTCTAGGATGGTATAATGAGTAAAAAGGGTAAGTTATTTGGTCTTATCATAAAATGGCCATTTATTGTGGTCTCCTTCTTGTGTTTAGAAAATGTTAAGGTAATTTAATGAATTTTAAGGTATTTTCAAATGTTAAGGATCTCATTTTTTAGGCTTGATCCAGTCAAGTTATCATGCTAATACTTATAAGAAATGTCTAAAATTCTTAACTCAGCATAGTAGACCTTAATAAAAATAAGAATCATGTGAATGAGGTCATCAAAGGTGATATAGGTCTTCAAGTTGAATTGCAAAAAGATAACTCTTCAAGTCATCCTCACGACTAGTTTAACATGGTACAAGGTGGTGGGCTAGTCTAAGGGCTAAGTAAGTATATTTATGTGAATATATGTGTCAAAAGAGATTGATAAGGTTATTTCAACATAATATGGAAATTATAATGTCTTAAATGTAGTTACAGATCAGAAAAGTGGTTAGATGTTGCAAGTTCAATGTCCAATAGAGCATAATTACTCTTTAGAGGGTAATTTAGTCACTTGTGTAGATTGAGAGGCTCATATTTAGGTGGAAATACATGAAAACATGTTTATTTACTTATTTTAGGTAAAAGTTATGTTCTAAAAGTTTTCATAGGTCTATTCATGCAAAAAACACACTTTTATTCCCATTCTTTTCAAGGATGTGCATGTTGTTAGAATATGTTACTAATTCTTATAGTTTTAAAATCTAGTTTTAAATATGAAGCTTCACGATAGCGGATAAGAAGATTATTTTAAATCAATGCTTTATTTTTTATTTTCTTTTTTTATAGGTGACTTGCTTTAGAATCAATGTCATGTCAAGTCCTCTATATATCAAGGTAATTGTAATATTTTGGAATATACAATAGAAATAAAATAATTATTTACTCCTTAAGTGTGGTATCAGAGCCATGGTAAAGCACATAGGAGAAACATTTCAGGTAGAAGCTAGCATAGCTAGAGAGACTAGAGAAAGTTTATAGATCATGGAAAAAAGTGGAGTCCACAACTATATAGGAATCCAATAAGAAAAGAGATCACAATTTTTTTATTGTAGTGCAATGTTTGGTAATTTTCATTGTTGAGGAAGATAAGGTAAATCAAAATTACAAGAATGGAGATAAAATAGAATTTGAGCTAAGAATCACAATTAAAAAGAGGACTATCCAAATGCTAAAATTAAAGAAGCTTTCAATTTAATTACTTCATAGATTGATGAATAAATTTTATTATCATGTACTTATCAAAAAAGATAGGGAGAAAGGTGTGTGAAATTACCTAATTATTATCATCAGGTAGGAGAGAATTTGAAATTGATTAACTGTATCAAATTATGGTAGAAAATAATATTATTAATCAACCTCAAATTACAACTTGCATAGGTAAAAATTATAACATTTGGTTTATCATGATGAAAACATTTTTTTCTCACAAGATGTATGGAATCTAGCAGAGAATAGATTCATGAGCCTACAGCCCAGGTAGCCTATCGGGGTTTGACACAAGCAAAGAAGGATCAACTTAGAGGAAATAAGAAGGATGCAAAATCCCTATTTTTTATTCAATGGGCAATGGATGAGTTTATTTTATCAAGGTTTGCAGCATCAACTAGGTCCAAGATGTCATGGGATATTCTAGAAATAGCTTATCATGGAACCACCAAGGTAAAAGTGACTAAATTACAGTTTCTTAGGAGAAATTTTGAGAATGTACATATGAAAGATTTAGAGTCCATAGACCAATTTTTTAGTCAAGTCATGAGTGTAGTTAATCAAATCATATCACATGGAGAATAAATACCTAATCATAAGGTTGTGGAAAATATTCTCAGGATTTTACCCCATAAGTTTGATTTTATTATTGTTTCTATTGAAGAATATAAATATCTTATGTAGCTATATGTATATGAGTTAATGGGGTCTCTACTATATCATGAATTAAGAATGAATAGGAACAATATTTCCTCTTTAGAGAATTATTTTAAATCACAAGTTTTATTTAGCAAAGGTGAAGAAAGAGAAATATCAAGCTTCAAAGGTAGAGGTAGCAATAATAATAAAAAAGGTGGAAGGAGTAGTCCAAATCAAGGTGAAAGGACAAATTAGAATTTCAATACTCATAATTCTAGAGGGTGCAACCAGTCTCATTAGCATTCTTAGAGGTATGATAAATCCAATGTTCATTGTCATTATTACAAGAAGTTTGGTCATTATGCATATGAGTTCTATAAAAAATAAGCAAATGAGGGTAAACAAAATACAATTTTTTTAGATGTATCTAAAAGTAATTCTAAGTCATTATTCATTACATGTTATGTTTCTCAAGAGATTTATAGTGATATTTGGTTTTTAGATAGTGGATGTAATCATCATATGATAGGAAACAAAGATTTGTTTGCAATCTTAGTTGTATAAAGTCATAAGTCAAGCTAGGTAATTATAATTATCATTTATGGGGAAATGTGTGATTAACATTTTCACAAAATGTGGTGAAAGAAAATATATTCTAGATGTTTATTTTGTGCCAGGTTTGAATCATAATCTCATGAATGTTGGAAAACTTGTAGAGAAATGTTATAGAGTATCATTCAAAGTTAATGTGTGCACTATACTTGACATATTTCCAAGTGATAGGTTGATTGTAAGGATTGAGATGACTAGGAACTGTATGTTCCCTCTTTGAATCAGGAGTGAAAATTCAAGCCAAGAAGAAACTGAGGTAAATTACAAGGCATCCCATTTACATCCAACGTGGTTATGGAATTTAACGTATGGACATCTTCATTTTGGAGGTTCAAATTTATTGTAGAAGAAGTAGATGATGGAGGATTACCACCAATTGAATAACCATCAAGTTCATGTGAGATTTGTATTTTGGGAAAACAACATAGGGAAAGTTTTGAAATAGGAATGTCTTACAGAGCAAAGGCACCACTAGATCTTGTTCACACTATTATATGTAGACCTACGCAAAATCTAGCATTAGGAGGAAGTTTATATTTTAAACCATTTATTGATGATTTTAGTAGGAAAACTTGGATATATTTTCTAAAGAAGTCTAAATCCTTTAGAATATTCAATGAATTCAAATAAATGGTTGAAAAATAGAGTGGTCTATACATCAAGGTACTCAGGTCAAATAGAGGTGGTGAATACACTTCAAATGAGTTTCTATATTTTTGTAGGAATCATGGAATTAAAAAATAGTTTACTAAAATATACACACCATAGAATAATGGTGTTAAAGATAGGAAGAATATAAAAATCATAAATATGGCTAGGAGCATGTTAAAGGCCAAGCACTTGTCTAATGTATATTGTGTAGAAGTAGTTGCATGTGTAGTTTATATTCTAAACAAATGTCCTACAAAGAGTGTCAAGGACAAAATTTCATAGGAAGTATGGAGTGGTAGAAATCACATTGTATCTCACTTAAGATTTTTTGGATGTGTGGAATATGCACATGTGATAGAATAAATAAGAAGAAATCTATATGATAGAGGTGAAAAATGTATCTTTATTGGTTATAGTGAACAGTAAAAAGCTGAAAAGTTATACAATCCCATTACCAAGAAGGTAATCATTAGTAGAGGTGTTGAATTTAAAGAAGAGGAATATTATGATGGAATTATTGGTATAATAATTATAGTTGGACCAAAAATACCTCAAGAAGAAGAAGAATCAGTAAAACAAGGTGTGCAATGTGGCCATCCATGTTCATAAGCAATAGGTACTCCCACAATAAATCTACAAGGAGTTAATTTAGGAGAGCTAAGAAAACCAAGGAATTTTGTGCCAAGTGAATCATTAGTGCATGCAAGTCCCAATTCATAAGGAAGTAATGAATCAGATCATACACTTTCATCATTAAGATCAAAGTACAGAGGTAAGAAAATAATAAGTTTGAAATAAATTTATGATCAAGGAGAAGAGAACTTAGATTTACATTCAAATTTTGATTTATTCTCTCATGATCTTGTATATTTTAAAGAAGCAACTAAGTAATATCATTAGATCAAGGCTATGGATGAAGAGATGGATCATATTGAAAGAAATAAAACATGGGAGCTAGTAGATCTACATGAAGGTAAAGACAATATGGGAGTCAAATGGGTCTATATGACCAAGTTCAATGCAAAAGGATAAGTTTACAAGTATAAAGCAAATTTAGTAGAAAAAGGTTTTGCTCAACAACATGGAATTGATTATAATGAGACTTTTGCACTAGTTGCAAGACTTAATATAGTAGGGATGGTTTTATCCATAATGGCACAAAGCAATTGGAATGTTTACTAAATGGATATCAAATCAGCTTTTCTGAATGGTTTTCTATAAGAATAAGTATATGTAGAACAAACACCAAGTTATGAAGTACATGGACATGAAGACAAGGTATAAAGATTAAAGAAATCCTTTTATGGGTTCAAACAAGCACTAAGAGCATAGTATAGTCAGATTGATTCATAGTTGACAAGCAATGGATTTAGTAGAAGCAGTTGTGAGCCTATGTTGTACACAAAAATTAGTAAACAAGGTCATATTTTGATTGTATTTTTATATGTTGATGACATAATATTTACTATAAATTTGTCTATAGACATGTTCAAATTAGCAATGAAGAGAGAATTTGAAATGATAGGTTTATGATTGATGAGATATTTTTTTGGCATTAAAGTTATTCAATCAGATAATGGTATATTTATTTGTCAATCTAAGTATGTCAAGGATGTGTTGAGAAGATTCAAGATGATGAATTACAATCCTACACCAACTATAGTTGCAATAGGTATAAAACTTAGCAAAGAAGATAAGAGATCCAATTTTGATCTACCTATGTTTAAAAGACTCATTAGAAGTTTGGTGTACCTCATAGATACAAGGCCAGATATTATGTAGGAAGTTAGCATGATTTCAAGATTTATGGAGTCACTAGAAGACTCACACTAGTAAGTTGGGAAGACAATATTGAGATATGTTTCAAGAACAATAGGATATGGAATATTATATTTGAAAACTAATGTTTTTGATTTGATTGGCTATAATGATAGTGATTTTATGGGTAACATAGATGATAGGAAGAGAACTTATAGATATGTTTTCTTTTTGACACATGGGTGGTTTCATGGGAATTAAAGAAGCAACCTATACTGATAATTTAATCAACAAAGGTAGAGTATTTTGCATCAACATTAACACCATGTCATGTAGTTTAGATGCAGAGAGTGTTGACATCTTTTGCATAAGCAGGAAAGTTCTACACCATTATTTTGTGATAACAAATCAGTAATTGCATTATCAAAGATCATTTTTTTCACAAGATAATCAAGCATATTGACACTGGGTTTCACTTCATTAGAGAGTTGGTGAATAAAGGAGAAATAAATTTGGAATTTTGTAGATCTGAAGACCAATTGGCAAACATATTTACAAAATCATTAGCACAGGTGAATTTTGAACACCTAGGATAGAATTTGGATATTATGGATATTGAAGTAGCTAGTGGTAGAAATTAAGAGGGGGGGGGGGGGGGGGTTGTTATGATATGTTACTAATTTCTATAGTTTTAAAATCTAGTTTTAAACATGAAACTTCATGGTAGTAGATAAGAATATTATTTTAAAATGATGCTTTGTTTTTTTTTTGTTTTTTGTTTTATAAGTGACTTGCTTTATAATAAATGTCTTTTCAAGTCCTCTATATATCAAGGAAATTTTAATATTTTGGAATATAACGCAGAAATAAAATAATTATTTACTCCTTTACATGTATGTACTATTGTCCCATTGAACTAGTTTCAACATTAACCATAATATAATCAAATAGGTTCATTCATGTTTGTTTAATATTATCATGATTGGAAAGATTGGGGAAATTAGTTGTATTACAAAATATTGTCAAATATGTCAAATTGAGATATTGTTCTTTGTATGCTCTAAACTTGCCATGCTCCATTGAATTCTTGACTTTAGTTTGATTAGGTGAGTCTAGAGCTTCCTCATTTTTTCCTACTATGTTTTTTATGTTTTTAAATTTTGAGTCTAATACTTGATATTTGTCTTCCCTTTTATTCCCTTACTTTCGGCATCACAGGATGTAATATTATTTTCCAAATCTATTAAGAATTGTATTTTATTTGTTACTCTAGTTTCAATTTTTGAATTCAAAATTATAGTTTAGCATGTTAAGTCTGTGACTAATTTATGATTCTATGCTACAATAATCTTATTTGTTACATTCACAAATACATCTTGATACATTGGGTATGTTAATTTATTATTTTTCACTATGCAAAATGTATTTATTTCAATAGATTTCAATACATTCTAACATTCAAGATCATGTGATTTCTTATTTTCATCTATTAAATTTGTTGAATTTGTTTTATTTCTGCATGCCAAGCCTATCTCATGTCCTTTCTACTATGTTATGTCAATCTGGCTTGAAACTTCATCAACTAGTACTAAGATGTCCCATTTGTACTGAGAGATGATGATGAAAAATAAGATGATCCAAAGTTGGTTAAAGCATGTCAACATAAGTCATTTTTTGGGTAGCTTCTCTAGATTAGGATGATTCATCATACTTTAGTAGCATAGAGTAGTTTGGATTAATATTAACACTTCTATATTTTGAAATATATTTTTTAATCTTGACACCATGAGGAATAGATGATTTTTTTATATTCTTATCCAGTGATACTTTTAAGCTAAGTGTTTTCTTAGATGTTATAAGTTCTAAGGATTTCTGTAATTGGAATATTCTGGATAAAATACCATGTTCTAAAATGAAAATTCCACATAAAAAAGAATGAACATTTGACATAGAACATAATTGTATCATCATATTAGAAAAGAATCGGGCATCAGACCTTACACTATAAAAACTTTACCACATTGATATTTTCCTCTAGAATCCCTAAATACCTACACTAATCATAGAAGATATAATTCATAATTGTAAGAATTTCATTAACAATTTGAGATGTAAATAAATATCACCACTAATGAATGAAAATTTTGATTGAATTTGAATTTGATGAAATCATAGGCAATGGAAGATAGTGCCCTTATTCAACAACTCCTAAAATGGATTTAGTAACAAAAACTTATGTATTTGGCAATGAAGACAACCACTTTTTCAGCAATGGATTTTGTGTGTTTCTTAATGGTACAAAATTGGCAAATAGTTTATGATTGGCTGATATACTAGGGAATGTCATTTTTGGTGTTGTCTGAATTGTAATTAAATTTCACTCTTAAAGGCATGCGATCTTTGATTCATCTAGATTCCACAACTTATTGTGTGATGATATGGTGCACTATTCTAATTACAATATCCATGGTATTCATTTTCCTTATAAATTAGGTAATTCAATTTTATTTCATATTTAGTTTATATCCATGTTCCTATTTTGGATTTTATTAGCTATTGGACATATATGGCTTTGAACTGCTATTATTGAAATTACATTCTTATTTATTTGTGTAGTCATATTAGAATTATAAATTAATGAACTAAATTTCTGCCACTACCAAAAGCACCTATATCCCATTCCAAAGTTTTGTTAGTGTTTGAATATAATAAGGAAATAAATTATATTAATGCCCAAAATTTTCCATTAACTCCGGCATAAATTCATACAAGTTAAATTAGATATCATAAATTACTTCACATTTAATATTTACAATAAAAATTCTATATATTGAATCAAAATTCAATTGGAATGTTTAGATCCAAATTCAACAACCTTTCAATGGATTAACATAGTGTAGGGAGTCATGAAATTTTTTGAGCAATATTAAAAGCTTTAATATGAACGGGTATGTCAAGGTATGGTTTATTTTATGCCACCTTTATGATGGTGCTTACAAATCAATAAATAAAATAAAAAAATAAATTAAAATTTAACAAATATAATAAAGAAAGGAAAATAATTTGTAGATTATAAAGAAAATAATACATTTCTTAAATAAAATGTAATGTATTTGTTAAATTCAATAAAAATAATAATGATTTGTAGACTATCAAAAGGCAATTTTTTATGAAATACAATGGATTTTTTTACATTGGGACTTTTATCTCAAATAAATAAATGTAAAAAAAAATTAAAATCAAAACACACATGGGTCATATTAACTCTAGAGAGTTAGCTTTATTCCAATTAATGAAATTTTTAAATAGATAAAGATAAATTTATATAAATATTTGTACACAAGACTATGCCAACAAATATTAATATTTTAATTTTCATTCGTTAAAAATTACTTATTATTAATTGATTATAAAATGGATTAGAGAAATTTGATTATGTATATCCTATGAGTAATAAAAAGATAGTATAGAGATGTTTTATCTCTAAGAATGGTTTTTCAACCACAACATTGCCTTCAATATTCTTGGTGCATGCCACAACAAGTACTTAACTTATGGGATACAATGTGTCATCAAGATTTAAGAAAAAATCTAGTTAAATAAAAAATCAACCATTTTTTTTCAAATGGATTTCAATACAATAAATTTTGTATTGATTTTATCAAACCAGCCCTGGATTTGCCTATACCAACCAAATATAAGGTAGTCATATCGAGGAATCTTATTACTTTCACTAAAAATCATATGATTTCTTTAGATAATTAGCATATGCTTCTCAAAAAGAAATCCATAAACTAGATTAACACTATGATGAGCAAAATACTTCTGTGAGACAAAGGGATAACAATACTTCCATATATGTGCACAATGTCATCTATGGGAGGGGTTGATAATATTTAAATTTTTTATGAATTTTATAATTTAAAAAAGGATTGTTACCACATTGAATAAGCATGTGTAGACACCTAATTTTAGTGCTATCCTTTACCCATTTTATACACTTGGCCAACTTGTGTATTTTTTTATATTTTTAAGACTAGACTTTGGGCTTTCTAGATGTCTTCAACATTCATCCATTTCAAATTTTGAGTCTTATTTACTTATATTTTGAGTTGATTACACCCACTATGTCCATATTCATCTCTTGGGATAAATTTAATGGCTATAAGTGTCCTAACAAATCCATGTTTTTTGGGTACATTTACCTTGATTTGATTTCATGTGCCTTTGATTTTGTATATCAATCTTTTCCATGGTCGACCATTGTGTATATGATGTCCTAGATATCCCTATATATATAATTTAATTATAGTCATTTATTGTTGAATAAATTCTACCTTTGGTATGGTATGATAGGGTTTTAGGCTCTTTGTAAAAGCACTCAAACTTCCAAAATAGTAGTAAGCTTCCAAAAGATAAATGAATCTCAAAATTCAGCTAAATAAATTTATAATTTCTATTTCAAATCAAATCAAACCTTTTATTATCATAAGGAAGCTAAAGCATGTATCAATTTCACCTTATTTCTTTTGTTTACCTAATTCAAAAGATCAAGGTTATTTTGGTCTAATTTTCATAAAACCTTTTAAGGGGGGATTTAAGATAATCCTGTCTATGAAATATCGCCGATATGAGTTTTTTAAAAATTGAGTAGGAATCTCAAACCATTAGATCTTCTCATGTCCAATGACATGAATTATTTTGAAAAAAATGATGCCCATCACACCATCATATCAAGGCCCCGCAACTAATCATAAACCTTTAAATTCAAGGTATTGAGTCTTAAGCTTAAACAATGTGTGAGGTGGGACCCTCAAAGCATCAAAAAATAAATGGGACATGTGGAAAACATGAATTGATCACTTGTTTTATTGGACCATATAATTGGCAACAATATCTAGTTGTGTAATCCATTAATATCAAACATTGTATATGTTTTTACAACAACTTTCTTATGAGGATATCTCACCATCCAATTTTTTAAATCTCAATTATCTGAGTTCTTTAAATTCAATGAGGATCTTAAACCATTTGATTGTCAAATATTCAATTATATGAGATAATTTTTAAAAGGTGATGATGTCAAAAAGGAAAAGTGACTCATTCCATCAGATCAAGGTTTCCAATGGGAATATCAGGACATCTAATTAAGCATAAATAAGGTACATCATAAATATAGAGATTTGTTTATAATTAAAATATCTTATTGAAAATTGTGATCTTTTTTGAGATGTATCACAATGTAAAGCTATTTTTAAGATATCTTAGGCTTGGGTCAATTTTAATCAAAATAATCATTAACTTACATGTTATAAATTAATAAATTCACTCAAATCTATACCCCTCTATATATTGACTTGAAAGTTCCACCAACCTAGATCAAAATACAAAAAGGCAAGGGTACTTATTCGAGATGAGCTAGTGGTTAATTAAGGAGAAAGTACCATTAAGTCATTTTTTTAGAAATAAGGTGAGATTGAAAAGGGGAAGATGAGATCATGAAAGAAGTAGGGGATATAAACCATTTTCCATTTTGGGCTAGAAAAGGACTAGTACAATAAACTATGACCTGAGAAATATTAAATTTTGAGTTGAGCTACTTTAAAAAATAGTAAAATTAGACATGGAAGTAGGGATTTTCATCTACCCTTGTACTAATCAGAAGTTGGGTTTTTATTTATTCTCCCTCCCCTCTATTATATATTTTAAAGTGATCACATGAGTAAAGGGAGGTGATTATTTAAACTTTATCCATATTTCTGTTGTGTGTAGTATTGGAGTCAAAAATGTTCAATGACATTTTTCAATCATTGTATTTCAAAATATATAAAACTTGAAAGAATTAGTAAGTTTTTTAAACTGAAATCATTAAAATTATTATGATTTAATAAATGTCTTTGGTCTCTTAGGTATATATTATCATACTCATACCTCAAATATTATCTTATTCTCTTGACAACCACAACACATATTTTTCATAAGGTTATAAGGTTTTCAAGTTATGGACCTCCCATGGAAGTTCTCATGGTTTCATAGGCCCCTTATAGTTTTAAATATATCACTAGTGGCCTTAATAATGAAATTTATCCACAAATGGATGTGTGTTACACTTTTAGCCTTAATATAAACTTTATCAACTTATATAATTTTGGCCACCCAACTAAGTTCATGCATGCAAATAACATAAAGTGGCCTCAATAAAGTTTAATGACCCAATTTTTTCTTGCACTTTATTAATCAAGGAAGCACATTTATTAGATTATTTTATATTATAAAGTAATATTTTAATGGCCTCTATTATTATATGGGTCCCTTTGGATGCAACATATCTTCTTTGTGTCCACAATATTTGAGTGTAAATGTCATATATAATCAAGGAAAAAAATTGTATGGGTTCATGCACTTCAAGCAAAGGATTTTCATAGTGAAAATTGCACCATGGCCATGTGGACCATATATAATGTAAATAAACCACATGTATGAGGTTGATTGGATGAAAAAAAATGAAAATAATGATGTTAATTTAGAGCTTGATAAGGGTCACATTGTATAAAGTTTTTTTATACAAGAGAATTAGTTATAATCTTTCATTATCTCCACCTAGATCTAGATTTCTACTCCTCATATCCACCTTCATGTTTCATCCTAATTGGCTCTTTCCATGTCTAGGATTTTGACTTGGGTTTGCATCCACTATAACCCTTGCCTCACTTAGATAAACATGACCTAGAGTGAGGTAGAACCCTGATTGCTCAGTTTGGAACTATCATCTTTAGGATGGTACACACTCAATGAAATCAGGTCAATATACTCTCATTACCTAAACATGGCTTACCTCCAAGGTTTTGAACCCAGGTATCCTCTTGATAAACTCCAATAACTTACCATGAAAATAATTTAAATATATGATTGAATTAAAAATTCCACAAGGCCATGCATTCTACAGAGAACACTACAAAATAAATTTTTCATGGAATTGGTTTGTTGCATATAATTTGACTTATATAGCTTAATTTTGAGCATCATTTTTTACATTGTCTAGATCTCAACAATGGATACGCAATTGTCTCAAATTTGGGGAAAATTGATGTAGTTTTAGAGACTTATTCATATTTTAAATTTTGAACTCTATTGTTTATAATTATGGAATAATAATGGATGATGAGTTATAGATGTTGATAGGTTCAAAAATTACTCCACTATTAAATTTTGAGTGATCTTTGCACTCTCTTATGAGATTGGTGATTGGTTCTTGTTGACTAATTTTGACTGCCAAGGTCAAAATGTCAACCCCTATAGGTGAAAACTTGAATGTCATGTCTTTATAACCTAGTTCAAAGTCTTTTCATGCCTTATATGGTCTCTAAAATGTCTTTTTAATCCTTATTAACATTTTTTAAGGTTTATTTAGAGAAATTAAAGTAATGTCTTATTATGGTCTTGTAGTGGTCTAGCCATGTCATTGAGTGATGATATTTATCCAAGAGGTGTCATAGGTTGTTAGGTGTCATTAGAGGTCATTTAATGCCTTAATTAACTTATACAAGCATTTCATGATGTTTTGGAGAAGTTAAGGTTCTTTTTTGGACTTTAAAGAAGTGTTTTATGAAGAAAAGGATGATTTTTGCTAACTTTCATGTATGTTGATTGGACAATTTTGGGAATAATTAGGGTTTTATTCCTAATTTAGTTAAAGGGTCTAGATTGATAAATCAATAAATAATATATGTTAAATAAGCTACTGATTTGAGAAATTTATTGGTAATTAGAGATTTTCTAAAAATAGTAATAAGAGGGATAAAATAAGACTTAGCTTAAACTATTTTGATCTAATTAAGACAAGATATGTTATTCACTATGTAAACCTCAGATACTGTCACAAATAGGATTTTGACTTTCATTTTATAATTGGATAAGATAACAAAAGTGAATAGGAGTGGCACTAACGTTTTAGTCCTTATCTAACGTTGTTGTCCTAAGGATGTGAGCTTTCTAGGTTTTGTTCGATAGGTCTATGTGACCCTATCTCTAAAGTTTTGGTAGCCAAAAGTCTATAGAGATCCCTGTAGAGTAGAGTTTATCTTCAAACCCTATCTTCCATTATAATTTGACCAATTTTAAACAAGAGGGGGGGTTAGTGTTTATAATATTCACTGGACATGGATCCACACCCCTTGTGTAGGCACACTACCTACATACCAATACTTTGAAGAGGGATCAAGCCATATGTAATTCTCCCTTTGAAAGTGTTTGGTGCAATTGTGATATGAGAATGCAAGGAAATACTAAACTGGGTGTTCTTGAGATGACTAGAGATTGGTGTAAATATTTGAATAAGCTATAAATAGTATTGGATGGCTGTATGTAGAGAATAGGGAAATGTTCTTGAGTAGTCTTGCTTGTATTCTTGCTTGCTTTGTGATATTTTCCAACCCCCCTCCAAATGATCTTTGAATGGGATTTTATAGGGATCTATTGGTCATGGGTAAAATTCAATCATGCTAGGTTGACATAATGAAAAAGAGGATTCAGATAAAAATGGTCATTTTAGCTTGAAAGGTGATTAGACAAGAGTGCTGGAAAGGGGACACCCTAAGTTCAAGCATTGTATTCCAACCTGGGTACTATTGTCCTAGAGGTTTAAGACCTAGGTGATGGAAAGAGCATGGAAAATGGGTCCTAACTAAGCTAAGATGAGGTCTTGAAAGCCTAAAAATGACTAAGAATCAGTGAAAATAAGCTTAAGAGGGATATGCGAGCAAGCAAGAGGGACCTATGGGTTGGGTGTCATTAGCCATGCTCAAGTCACCATTTTTTGCATTTTATATGACTACATTCCCCCCCCCCCCTTTATTCTAGTTATATAGCAAAGTGAAATACTAGGATAAAGGAAAAATAAAAAGTGTACCTAAACTTACCTGCAAGGGTAAAGCTCATGAAGTTGTTGTGTTGGGTGTGCATAGAGAGAGCATGCTATAAAGTGTGAGTCTAAAAGAAAAAACAAGAGTAGATCAGTTCTTACTAGATATGTTATATCTAAAATAAAAACATACAAATTTGGAGAAGAGAGAGGAATAAAAAGGAATGAATGCACCTCACCAGGTACATGGACCAATACAAAAACTATTGTGATGCTGAGTAATGTTGAGTAATGCTAGATGATGTTGTACCAAGAGTAATATTGTGAATGGAGCTAAGTTCTCAATTCTTTGAGAGTGGCTCAAGAATGCAAAATCTATCCCTTTGGCTCCATCATCACCCACTAAGTGAATCTAAGTGGTCATACGTGTGTTGGTCAATGTTTGGACTATGTGTCTAATCCCTTTGAATAAGTGGCTAAAGAATACAAAGGCTAGTTAGTCCTTTGGCTCCATCATTGCCCCATGAAGTGAAGCTATGAATTGATACTGATATGAAATCTATGTCATATGAGATGTCTCTTGAATCCCATGAATGTACTATGATCTAACAATGTTGGCATGGATAGTTGAATGTATGCTAGAAACTAGGCCACTCTTGGCCACTCCCAAAGATGGAGATTAGGCTTTGTATGTAAGCCACTATAAAATTGAGAATATAGCTTATGTGGAAGCCACTCAAGAACTCAATAACTTGGGAATGTAGAGGGTAGGATTATATGAAATCCACTCCAAAATGATGCCAACCACTTGTAGATGGAATAAGGCATGTAACTACTGAGAATGTCTGGACAATGTTGAACTAGGAAAGAAAAGAAACAAATGTGCCATGCACATTGCCCCTAATCACTAATGTCTGGAACATGGATTATAATTTGGAAGTTATAACAAATATTATATCTAAAATTAGAAGTGAGAGACATCATGTCATGCATGTTGCCCCTATATCTAGATTCTCTAAGAAAAATGTGTACTAAAACTGCTAATTATGAACTAGTCTATTATACAAATTTGTAGCTAAATCTATTTTTATACCTACTTCTATAAATTCTACTTTTTTATTTTTTGATAGGAGCACTAGAAATGGAAGTAGCACCACCAATGCTATATTCTAGTCTCAGTTTTATTGTCCTAGGCCAAATCTAATGACTGTTCTGGATTCTTCACTATTTTCCTAGTTTGATATCTAGTTGATATTTTGAGTGTTCTAAAACTAGATTTTTTGGTTGATAAGAGCTCTGATCTCTAAGATAAAACCCCTATTTCTTTCCCCCTCTTTTGAAGGTAAGAATGGAGACCCTGCAATGATCTCCCTAAGAAGAAAGAGCCCTTCAAGTGTGTTATGCTATAAAATATATGATATATCAATGATAATTGATAAGATATCTCAAGATATAGCATGGTTTGTATTGAGATATTATTAGATCAATAAGAGTATGCCTATATATATATAATAATTTAAAATCATGTGCAACATACTAAACTAGAAATGAAAGTTTGGTTAATTATTAGTTGTTAGTCGGAGGGATGGAGCATGATGTCCATAATGGCATCCAAGAAATCAAGATTCATGCATGACATAGATCATGACATTGTAAATGATGAGAATAAAACAAGAAATAAGCACACAAGGCAAGAAGTAAGAAGTATATAGGAGTGGCCAAGGGGCTAAGCAAACAAGGGACATGGGCACATGTCACTCAAACTAGAAAGTAAGCATACAAGGCATGTTCAAATGCCATATACACATACAGTTGAAACAAGAAAGTTGGAATGAAAGCCATAAATACATAGAAGAGTATAGGAAAGGGACATTTAAAAATGACCAAAGGCACACACATGAATAGAAGCAAAGAACATTGGTAAATGTCCTAAGGCAAATACCAGAAATAAGCAAGAACTAGGAATAAAATCACATCAAGCTATGCTAAGCAAGAAGATAATGTATGTAAAAATTGAAAAAAAATATAATCACATCTTAAATAATCAAAGTAAGAAGTGAATGCATGCAATAAATGTTAGTAAAATACTAGGTATATGTTAATAAATATACAAGTTCTATATACTAGTGAGTGTTGATAGATTAATCTATATAAGCTAGTGAATAATGTACATCAACATGATAACTAGAATGTGTAGTGTAGAAATGACATAACCTAAATGGTTTAGTCATGTAGAAGATGCCCCTAGGTAGAATATATATCGATGTGCATCTCACATATAGAACTAAGATGCCCCCTTAATGGGTAGAGTGAAGTAATCAAGGGTTTGGAAGTCACTACACACACTCAACAAAGATTAAGTGAATCATGGTAAAGTAGATAAATTGACAAACAATAGCATATAACAATAAATGTAAGTCTAACATAGGAGTATAAATGTAAATCATGGAGGATGCATACAATCAAGATGTTTTTATGTTTGTGACATATTTGAATGTTTTTGGATTTTGAAATTTTGTATTATTTTTGGTATTTTTGAAATGTTATATTGTTTTTATAGTTTGAGAATATTTTATCTATGTAAAATTAAGCATATGGAAATTATGTATAATCAAGCATAGGAGACTATGTACAAGTAAGTTGGGAAAGGATGATACTAACAAATGAGTCTCATGGGAGAGTACCTCTCATGATGTCCTATATCAAGGAGAGGAATCGTGCATGATTGGGAAGCAAGATGGAGATGCTAAGACTATGGTTCTAAAAGCTATATATGTTATAAATGCTCTATAGTCTCTGAAGTGGGAACTAATTATGGGTTCCCCCTATAACTCTGAGAAGTGGATGCAACTATAGGGCTATTAGGGACCCATCTAGTAGTAGGAGAAGCTCTCTGAACATGTGCTCTACGTGTAGATCCATGAGATCTCAATGAGACTGCCCTAGGTGTGAACATTATAGCTAGAATCTATCTAGAATCCTAAAGCTATGGAGGTGTATAAACTATCTACGCTAGTGATGGATGCCTCAACTATGTCTAAAGGAAGAGCTAGAACTGGTGGAGAAACTATAATTGGAAGCTAAACTAGAACCAGTGACTGTATTATAGAATGCAGCTCTGAAGTGGGGAGTGGTAACTCATATGTAACTCCACCAACTATATTAAATTCATTAACATGAATGAGTTTCATGCATCTATGAACTATAGAAGGTAATGCAAAAAGTTTCTGAATCCATGGTCAACCAAGTAACATATTTAAAACTCCTACACTTGGAATAATAGTGAATGGTGTGGTCATGTGTATTGGACCAACCTATAGAGGTAGTAAAATATCACCCAATGAACTTTATATGTGCCCACTAAATCCATTGATAACTATGTCCATTAGGGTAATATCCTATTTTAAATATCCCAAATGCTATAGTAATGTCATAGTGAACATGTTTACACTAAATCCATTATCGATAAGAACACTATGAATAGGATGATTATGAATGTAAGCTCTAATAAAGAGTGCATGATAATCCAAATCATCCTTGATGATCTCCTTATCTAAGAAGGAGATGGAAGGTCTAGCTATAATTCTGGAATTTTATACACCAATCATGTTGCTCAAAAGATGTGATTCAACTAGAGGTGACTTGTATGTATCTAGTGGTAGATGTGCATGATATGCATGGTGAACCCCTGATGTGTCCCCTATCTCCTATTTTGAATGCTATGGAAAGGGATTTGAGAATATTTTCAAAGTTTTATCCTATGTTTGCTTTGCCTAAGGAGGCTCAAATGAAGTGCCAAGATCAATATGATTTTCATCTATTAAATCCTATATCTTGTGTCTCAAATTGATGCATCTATTTATTGTATGGCTTGGTACCCTGTGAAACTCACAAAATGCATCCTAATCATATCCTCATGGAAGAGGCTTTGTTGGGTCAACTTACTGAATAGGTGGGAGAGATATGATGTTACATTCCAATAATTATTGTAAAACTCTGGTTGGAAAAACTTGTAGATTGGTAAATGTATACCAAGGAGGTGTTGATAAAACCACATGTTGCGGGGACTTTGAAGTTGCATTAACTATTAGTTGATTCTGAGTCTTGTTATCATTGACCTTGACCTTGTATGTGACTTTATTATTATTCTTGTTGGTTTTTTCTAAGATACTCATGTACTTGAGTTTTCTTATTGAAATTAACTTGACTTCTCTTTCCATTAGTGTGTGACACAATTCAGTGAAGGAAGAGAATATTTTGAACATAATTGATTCATGTAAAGCTGTTAAGAGACTCTATTTGAAGATATCTTGTAACTCTTGATCGGTCATAGGGCTAGTCATCTTAGCCATGATAGTATTATATCAAAGAACATAATCTATGAGATGTTTGTTTGACCTTTGTTTCTTTTGTGCAACTTGAGCATATGAAACCTTGTCACCAATGTTGATGCTGAAATGTGTTAGGAACATGTCAGCTAAAGGATTGAATGCATTGATCGAGTGATTTGGTAAACCATAGAATGATTTTAAAGCATAATCCTTTAGGATCCATGGAAATAGCTTGGTAAGTAGCCAGTAATTTGGTAAATAGTCCAAGCATGTTGAATGAAAATCTCTCAAATGTGTCTCTAGATCACCCTTTCCATCATATAGAGTAATCTTGGGTTGAGCAAAACCTTATGGCAAAGGTGTAGAAGCAATGTGACATGCAATGGTGTATATAGTAGAGCAAAATAATCTAAAAGTTGTGTAGGTCTAGAGGCACCTTGCTCAAGATGTAGCACCTTGGATTGAAGAGATTTTATCTCTTACACAAGGGTTGCCACATTAGGAGACAAAGATGTACTAGCTATAGCTAGTGGCATAGAAGAAGGTTGGGATGCTATAGGGGGTTTTTGAGACATAGTTATCCCCATAGTGTCATTTACAATTGGCTACTATGTAGGAATGGAAAACTCAACTTGTTTAGCCTTTTTGATTTCAATAAAATATTGTAATATAAGAGTATGATTTTGAGGCTTTTCCTTGAGTCTTTCTCTAAAACTTTGGAGGATCAAATATTTGTTGAGTATAACTTCATTATCAACAATGCGTGAAAGCAGATCAGTAGTCCAATGTGGTGGAGCATGAGCATCAGTGTGTACATCATCATTGTTATTCTTATATTGCTCATTATTTGAATTATTATCATTGAAATTGGTGTAATCTGGATGCATAGATCTATAGCTAGAGTCTAAACTAGTTGTTTATTCATGGTATATGGTTGAGTTGTAAGAATTTGGGTGAATTCAGGAGGATTTCCACTAAGTCTTACACTTCATCTCAAAGGAAGAGATGCAAGGAACTTAGGTGGCATAAGGAAAATAACTTGTATAATGGTATAATTGATTAAATAGATATAATATAAATAAAGAACTAGAATATGCATAAAAGGATATAAAGGTCATACACATGTAAGGTGATATCTCAAGAAGAAAATAAGATTTAGTACATGCAACTAGGGATTTGATAATGATATTTTTGCAAAATACTATAGAATTTTGAAAATGATATTGGATTTTTGATTTAAATATGCAACTAAAAATTCAAAAAATTATTGGAAAATGCTTGATTGAATAGGACCTAGTATGTGTAGCTAGGGTTTTGATAAAAAAAAAAAATTAAAATTATTATTGAATTTTGAATTTTGAAGGGATTTTTTTATTTTAATATGCTAGTAAAAATTCAGAAAATAGTTGGAAAATTATTAGAAAAATACTGGGACCTAGTATGGGTGATTAAGGTTTGAAAAAAAATTATTTTAAAATTTACTACTAAATTTTAAAATTTTAAATGAATTTTTGATATAAATATTCATGTCAAAATTCAAAAATTTATAGGAAAAAATTGTAGGATTATTACCCTAGGGTTTCTAGGGTTTTTGTGTGCAAATGAAGTAAGTTGAGTTCACCAAATGATCTAACAATTTTGGGAATAATTAAGGTTTTATTCCTAGTTTAATTAAAGGGTCTAGATTGATAAATCAATAAATAATATGTGGTAAATAAGATACTAATTTTTGAAATTTATTGGTAATTAGAGATTTTCTAAAAATAGTAATAAGAGTGAGAAAATAAGACTTAGCTTAAACGATGTTGATCTAACTAAGACAAGATTTGATATTCACTATGTAAGCCTAAGACACTGTCACAAACAAGACTCTGACTTTCATTTTTTTATTGGATAAGAGTGTCAAAAGTGGATAGGAGTGGCATTGTCACTGTAATCCTTGTTTGATGATGTTGTCTTGAGGATCTGAGCTTTCTGGGTTTTGTTCGATAGGTTTGTGTGACCCTATCTCTGAAATGTTGGTAGTTAAAAGTCTATAGAACTCCCTATAGAGAATATTTTATCTTCAAACCTTATCTTCCATTAAAATTTGACCAATTTTGAATAAGAGGGGGGGTTAGTGTGTGTAATATTCATTGGATGTGGATCCACACCCCTTGTGTGGGCACGTTGCCTACAAACCAATACTCTGAAGAGGGATCAAACCATATGCAATTCTTCCTTTGAAAGTGCTTGGTATAATTGTGATATGAGAATGTAAGGGAATGCTAAACTAGGTGTGCTTGAGATGACTATGGATTGGTGTAAGGATTTGAATAAGCTAGAAATAGTATTAGATGGTTGTATGTAGAGAAGAGGGAAATGTGTTTAAATAGTCTTGCTTACTTTGTGATATTTTACAATCCCCCTCCAAATAATCTTTGAATGGGATTTTATAGGTATCTATTGGTCATGGGTTAAATGCAATCATGCTAGGCTGACATAATGAAAAAGAGGATTCGGGGAAAAATGGTCATTTTGGCTTGAAAGGTGATTAGACAAGAGCATTAGAAAGGGGACACCCTAGGTTTTAGCACTGTAGTCTAACTTAGGTGTTATTGTTCTAGAGGTTTGGGACCTAGGGAGATGGAAAGAACATATATAATGGGTCTCGATTAAGGTGGAATGAGGTCTTGAAAGCCTACAGATGACTAGGAATCTATGAAAAGAAGCCTAAGAGGGTTATAAAAATAAGCAAGAGAGCCCTATGGGTTGGGTGTCATTAGCCATGGTCAAGTCACCAATTTTTATATTTTATATGACTACATATGCTAAAGATTTAAAATGATAATAATCCATATAAGACAATTTCCAAGGACCTTGGATTAGTTATACAACTTCCCTACATGTTAGGATGTTAAATAGAAATCATAATCTTGAATTTCAATGCTTTAGAGGGGAATTTTGGCACTTGTATGGACTTCTTAAACTCACTTCTAGGTGAAAATAGTTTATCAATGTCCTTTCAGATTTTATAGGTCATAATTGGGTATGGAAGGAAGTTTCAGGTTTCAAAATTGTAGAAAACTCTTCCTCTCTCCCATTGCTCTCTTCACAAGTTCATGAAGACCATTTTCAAGTGAATAATATAGGTTGTACAGATGGGGTTAGAGCCTAATATTTTGACCAAAGTTTTGGAGCCTTTTGACCTCTCAATTAGTGGAATTAATTTTTTTATTGAGATCTTTAGTTTTATGAACAATCATTAAGGAAATAGGGTGTTCAAAAGAACTAGTAAACCCCACAAGCTTGTATTTTTTAACATATTCTTGCATGTTGAAGTTTTTTGAATAATTTAAAGTGTTGTATAAGTTTTTAATAGGTATTTAAAATCACTTCATGCTCACCTTCACCAAGTTGGCACATGTGAGACTTCATAGTGCTAAGAGAAGCCTTCGCACTAAATGTGTTACTATTTGCACTTAAATTTTTGTAAGAGTTTGATAGTATCAAAGCATTAAAGGAAATTTTAATATGTCTTATATCATCATCCTAGTTAATTTAATTATTTCCAACATGTTTGGATGTCTTATATCAGCCTCTTTTAGTAGCTTTCAGATTGATTGTCAAAAATTATGTTATGGGTCTATTTGTATAAAATGAGTAAGAAGGCTTTATATTGTATTACCAGATGTGTATATTAATATTAGCCATCACACTAAGTATATGAAGTAATGGAGGGTGACTACAAGGTTTGATAAGGTTAAAATAGACCTCATGTAAGACTTATTGCATTGAAATACAAGCCTATAGGTCTGCCTAGACCTATAAGGATATTTTACATATAAATGAAACTCTTGATTTGAATTTGATGCTTGAAATGGATAGATATAGTATGAAATAACATAGGCAAACAAAGTATGGATGATAGTGATTTGGGAAGCTTTCTCTAGAACTAAAACAATCAATCCTGATATAGATGCACATACAGGCATATCATGGACATAACAGAAAAGAAGTTTGTTTTTGTTATTGGAGATGGAATTCATGAATCCTAGTAAATACTTGGATATCATACAATATTTTTAATGAAAAATTTACAATACTTGTATTATTTGAAAATCCTAGAGCTCAGTCAAACACCAAATAGATATACATAGGCATGCATAGACCATGACTCAAATTTTGAAGAGATACAATGTTGGTCAAATGTATATAGCATTATTAAGAGGGTGATAAATAAATAGGACAATATTTAATGATATAAAGTGTTACATGACTCAAGAGACTCTCTCTTGATATTTATATAAGAATAGAGACCTACAAGTTACATACTTGTAGGTCCCTATTTTGAACTAAAAGAGACAATTGACATAGAGGGAGAATCGGTTAGAAACATGACACATATTTTCAAGCATGAAATGAGAAGGTACATGACAAAGAAGCACCTAAGTTTTTGAAAACCAATGAAGGTTAGATGAGAAAGAATCTACAGGATTTCGTGTTCATACATAGTTTTGTGTACAAATACAAGAAGAGAAAAAGTTGTAAAATGATATGAAAATGCAATAAGACTTGTATAAAAATGATAAAGGGCTTCAAAAGTGGTTTATATACTATTAAGGTGTCATGGTGGAGTTGATAAAGCCAAGCTCGAGACTACATGATCAGACTCTTTCCTAATGATCACCCACAACCACCTTTTGAGAAGGCAGTCTTGAACAGTTTGTGTTTATGAAGTATAAGGTTTTAAGAAATTGAGAAGGTCCCAAACTATCAATAACATGACAAAAGTAATTTAATAGTTTTATTTTTTGTAATTACAGACCTATAACGTAAAAATACACTCATACTTCTCTAATGAACACCTACAAGTTATAGTTAAGAGTATGCCAGTTTTAACCTAAAGAGAAGGGAAAGTACATAAATAAAATTGGGGTCTAATTCAAGAGAATTTCCAGGTGAGTAAAAAAAATTTAGGTTGATTAAACTCAAAATAAATTTTAGAGAATAAGATGACCAAACAAAATTTAATTTGACCTTGTACACATAGTCAAATGGATACATAGGTCTGCCTACCTTGCTAAGAGTTTTTGCTTGTTTAGAGAGAGGCAAGGGTCTGTGAGAGGTCTAAGTAAATGAAACATATTTAAATATGGTCTCATAATTATATAGGATATCATTTATACCCTTAAACCCAATGACAGAGGATTGAGTGAAGATAAAGTTTGTCTAGGCCTAATAAGCCTAAGAGTCTAAGTCCACTACATAGGCAGATCACAGGTGCAGATATGAGATAATAAGTTTAGTGAAGGTGACATGAGATAATATTGGATGGTGAAATATGAAATTAAAAACCTTTTATATTCATTTAAAATATGGGATAAGCAAGAAATGTACAATTTGACTTTAAGACTAACTCTAGCTTCCTTCAAGGCAAGGATGCAGTTTAAAACCATACTTCCACTCACTTATTATGATCATTAACCTATAAATAGGAGTTAAATTACTTTAAAATTAGGTATTTATGTCTCTACACTATAATATCATGGTATTATTTTTTGGATTGAACCCATCACCTGCATAAACAAAGGCTAAGACTATCAGCTCATCTCTAATGACTTGTTTCTATCTTGAAGGTCAACTTCTTACATTCAGTACTATAAAAAAATGATGTATGGGAGATTTATAACATATGTATAGTTTATGGGGTTATTACACTTTAAATTTGTGGCATTGGTTCATGGATTTAGGTCCTAGGGTTTATGAACAATCGTTAAGAACCAAAATAGGTTTAAACCCTCCTAAAACCTTAGTAAAGACCAATTGAGAGAGATAAGATCTTAAATCACATTAGATGGACTTTTTTGATCATCAAACATCATGAAAATTGTTCTATATTAGAATTAGGTCCCAACCATTTATTTCATCTATACTTGAAGTTGTATGAACTACATTAAATGCACTATTTTGCAAGGTTTTTAGGTGTTTTACAGGATTTTAGATAGTGGGAAACTTGAAAAATATTGGGAGAGATAATTTATGATGTATTTAATATATTTAATCAAAAATATATATGATATACATTCTGGAAGTGATCAAACAAATCTCATTCTTCAAGGCAGTCTCAAACAAGCCTAAAATGAGACTAGGTTTCAAGACCATTTCATGGTTCTCACATTTCCACATGGTCTCAGGGCCTAAAATTTGACATGGAGGTTTGTGATGGGATATTTTAATTTAATCACGTGATTTTGGGTGGTTTCACATGTTTGGGAATGTTTTTGGGACTAAAGTTAGTTTCTAGGGAAGGAGGCCTAATTGAGGAAAAAGAATGGGCTAAAAAGGACACTTCCACTTAGATTCAGGACCTAAAATTTGGAATGGAGATGTAAATACATACTGGGTCCTTAAATATGTGATCATATTCTCATTATCCTTTGTAAATTATTATACACAATGAGGTTTACATGATTTAAGGGATACAAGGAATGAGTCTAACTGAGAGCTTTTAGTGCAAAATAAGTTCTTCAGGGTAGTTTGAGACCTATAAATAACTTTTTTGAGGTCTGATATGATGTGACTAGGCCATCCATTGAGATATAACAAGTTGGATAAGATGAATTCAAGTTTGAAACTTGTAAGCAAGATTGGCCTAGTGAGACAAAGAGACTTCTAGACATCTAGCAAGAGAATGAAGTGATGTGTCAAAAGGAACCTTCAGAGATCAGTTGAAAGGTGTCAATATTAGACAAAATATGTAACTCAATGTGACTTGACCATCAAGAAGGCCTCTTTTCATTCCATAAGCCAAGGTAAAGAGAAGTTTTGGAGAACTAGGCAAGGTGTTAAGAAATTTTGAAACTTCCACACCACTTGGAGTAGAAGAGTATCTTTAGAAGACCAACACTTGTCCTTGAATACTTGATGGGGTATTTTTAAACTCCTTCCTTGTTTTAACTCTCTTTTAGACACATGTATCTCTCTTACGCCCTTCTCCTTCTTCTCTCACATTTATCTATATATTTAAACTTGATAGGATAGGTTTATATCCTCCACCTATGTATGGTGAAACCCTACCCATTTGCATCCTTTGATCAAGGAGAATAATCTAGTTTCACCTTCTCCATAAACTAGTTTTAATGTGCATTCTTGATTAGTTGATCTTGTTAAGTGATAGTCTGGCTTCCTTAGCATGCTTGTCCTTATTTAACATTCATGTTTAGTTTGGAATCCTTTTACAGGTCTCTTGAATTGTCCAAATGGAGTGTGAAAGGTTGAGTGAGTTGTCTTTTCATTAGTGTCAATTCATGACCTCTTGACTAGTCCTCCTAGTCCAAGCATTCTTCACAACCTTCATGAGAAACATTGATATAGAAATGCAGATTTGGAGTAGTGTCATGTGTAGGTTAGTCTCATATTTGAAGTGTATTTGTAGCTAGTTGGTAGTGGTCAAATCATATTTGGTGCATCACCCCCATTAGAGTAGGTTTCTCTCCCTTTTCTTAGTAATTGGTAGATTAGTGTTTGATCCTAAGTGATTCATCAAGGGGAGCTAGCCCTTTAACCTAGAGACTCACCTCTCTAATAGGGTACCCATAACCTTGAGGTGTCTCTATGTTACATCAAATTTGGAAGAATTTAACTACCTTTTAAAGGGTGCAAATTTGATTGATAATAGTTCCCATGGAAGTAATTGAGATATTATTCCCATAGAAAGAATTGAGATATTTTACCAAGTGTCATTACCTTTTCTTCTCTTTCGCCACCTTCCTAATTTCACACTACAACACATGATTCGCTTGAGAATTATGTTATTTTTCAAAGTGACCTTTGTGCTTCTTTCAAGCCAAAATTTGTGCTACAAATGGATTATTATTGGGAAAACTTTGTGTTTTCTCAATTTTATGTGATCATAACTAGCCTTTAATTTAATAAACCTAATATTCTTATCCACTTGTCATTTGATACCCCATTAATTTATTTTAGTAATTTGTGTTTGAAAAATGAAGAGCAATGAATGGTGGATGTGATGCATCATAATTTAGACAGTATTTTACTTTATTGCCCATGATGAGGATTTATCTAGAATTTTCTTGAGTGAAATGGGGGAAATTATAAATAGATGAATATTTTCTTCATCTAGATATTTTGGCTAGTCAAGTGGGTTTGTAGTGAAATTATAGCCTTTAAGATATGATTCAATCTAGGTTTTGTGATTATCTTAATGAGGATCTCACATGACTCAAGGTGTAATGTGTTATTTCTATAAATTTGAGAGAATTTTGACCACTATTTGAATTTCATAAGTACTAAAATTTTCATTTTTCCATGAAGCTATGAGGCTCAATGTGCAATCTTTTTAATTAATGGAGTTGTAAAAATCCTTATGTAGTTTTAATGCCTTTTATTTCTAATGGTTGGTGATGAATCATTCTGACAAGCAATGAGATCTCAGTATATGACATCTTTTTATGTGTCTAAAATTATGAGTGAATTTTTATAAATAATGTAGATTTTTGTGTAAATATTAACAAGATATTTTTATTTCTTTGGTCTTAGTGGTCTATGATACATTATTTTGATAAATAATGAGATTTATGTGTAGTTGTGTTGTTTTGTATCTGAGTTGTGAAATATTTGTATAATCATGTTATTTGTTGTGTTTATTTTAGATGCCACTAATATTTTTATCAATAATTTGATACATAATGTCCCAATGGAAAAAATTCATTGATTATAGCATTGGTCATAGTTGATTAGATCACCCTTTTTATATCCTTTTTTAGTAATGTTTATGTAAGGCCTCCATTTATTTACAATGAAAAATATATAGATATATCTATTATGATAAATTATGATTCATGCTTATTATCTTAGCTTTATGTGCATATAAATATTTACAACACGAAATTTAGGGATATCTTTATTCACGTCCATCTATTATAATTTATGTCTAAATTTTAATTAGCTTGTATCATTTTTATAGTGATAACGAATTGGGTGAAGTGATCATAGTGACCAAGTATACCATTTATATTCATGTCATTTAAATCCTAATTTGCATTGCATTTACATTCTATAATGTTATAGTGTCTTTCCCCATGGTCTAGTAGATCTAGAAGAGTAGACAATAGGCCACCTCTCATAAATCTTTTCCATAATTTTCAACATGTTTTAGCGTAAATATTAAATAAGCCTTGCCACTAAAATTAATTATCCTCTATTTTCTCTTATTTTTTCACTAAATATTTGGGTACAAATTTTAATAGCCATCATGTAATATCTATCCTCTACTATCTATTGTGTAAGAATATCTCAAGCCCTTTTATTAAAGTGTAATGAAATTATGCATACATTATACAATTTTTGAAATCTATTGTGATTATTATTTATTTCTCTCTTGGATATTTTATTGTTGTTGAAATCCCATGCCCACATTTTGATTACATCATGACTTTCATTTATTTTATTGAATTTGTGTTCATTTCATTTCTTGCATAATGTTATCTCTATGTTTATTGAGATAAAGATTCAACCCATTCTTTATTCTAGTGTGTCAACACTTTGATTTTTATGTATCTATCTAACCCTTTCCCATACAATATTTTCATTTATTAATTTATTTTAGGTAGATTAGCATTAGAATAGGAAGCAAAACCAACTAACTCTAGAGGCTTTCTTTCAATATTAGTCCCACATTGGCAAGATTGTGGCTATTATGTAGATGTAACTAATCAGACATAATGGACCATTAACATTTACCAAGTAATATTCAAATGAAAATCATTCCATAAGTTACAATTTTCAATTAGTAAAAATCCTTTTCTACCCTTGATAAGGAGCTTATAAATTGAGTCACTCTTGGGCATTCTTTATTTTAAGCTATAATGGCATCATCTACTTGTACTAAAAGAGGGTTTATGTGAATTTTCATGTAGTTTCATCCTCACATATATGGAAGAGGAGGTCCAATCCCTTTCTCAAGATTCCATTTACACTAGACTAGAACAACATAGAATTTGATTCTATCATTAAGAATATTTAGCTAAAACTCCCTTGAGATTGTCAGACCCAACTACTTATTTAACTTCTCTTTTGTATGTGTGTTATGAGCAATTAGGTCAAGAAAGGAAGAAGACATAAATTTATACATTTTACCCATAATTTAAAATAAATAGAAGGTGAACCTATATAATAAAAGATATTA
This sequence comes from Torreya grandis, assembly GCA_037957365.1. Taxonomy (NCBI): domain Eukaryota; kingdom Viridiplantae; phylum Streptophyta; class Pinopsida; order Cupressales; family Taxaceae; genus Torreya; species Torreya grandis. Next base: position 1,241,232 of record JARHVA010005147.1, read on the forward strand.
AAAATAGGGCACAATAAAGATTCAATGTAGCATAACATATTAATTGTTCATAGTAAATGGACTTGTTTCATAGTTGAATTTGCCCAAGATGAATTTGGTGGTCATATAGCATGGGGTGAAATTATTCTTACATAGTCATCATTCCCACATAGAGTTTCATTATCACTTCTAAACTAATGTGACACTCTAAAAATCCTAATATTTTCCCAAGTGAGTTCATTTAATGACTTTTGCTATTTATTTTAGTTTCTTGTTAAATTTAATCATTTACACTTATTTACTATTTTCAAAAATTGGAGTAAATTTTATTTACTATTTTATACTTACATATACTATATATCTCCCTTATTAAAAAAATTTATCATTTACTTAGTGTCACTTTCATGTCCAAATATTTGCATGACTAAAACCACAAAAACACAACCCAGTTTTTTTTTAAATGTACAATACACGTTCTACACAAGTATACTTCCCATTATCTAACCTTATTCAATAAAAAGATGCAAAAATCAACCAAATTAACTCACATGCCTAAATGACACCAATGAAAATATGCAAGTAGACATAATTATTATGCAACCATGCATGCCCCACTTGATATAATTAGACTATAGGTTATCAAATAAGACCATAACTCTATAAGTGAACCTAGTAGGCCCCATGGCCCCAAATTTTATAATGGACATGTAACTAAAATTTGGTGGGTTAAATAAATCACTGATTCAAATAATTCCCTCAGAAATCAACAATGTTAGAGGGGGATTTCGAGTCATTCTGGACAATCATAAGGCTCAATTCACACTTGAAGTCACAACTAAATATAATTTCAATTTGAATTATCTTTTGATAAAATTCTTTAGTAAGGAGGATGCATACTCTTCATATGACCTCAAAAGGGATGCAAAGTGTCTCTACTTAGATCCTTTAGGATAGATCACTCCATCTAAGTTGTTTGATCATTTATAACTCAACCATCTAATTTGGTCAAAGATGAGGAGACACTAGAAATAACTATGGAGGTGAAATAAGGTTTCAAATCACTTGTTATGTTTCAATATTAAATTTTGGAGAAAAGAAAGAAGTTTTTAGAGGATGGATTATCTATAGTCATCTCTATTCTCCTTCTTCAGCCTTAGATGAGTGTCATCAATGGAGTCTATAAGCTATTGGTCTTTTTCATTTTGTAATATTATTTTTATACATGCGTACTCAGTTTGGTTTTTCAAGTTCCCATCTTCTTTAAAAGTGTCCATCTAGTTCAAGATTCCTATAGCTTTTGAAAAATCCTTTAGGATTTTGAATCTCCACCATAATCATTAATGACCACTAGCAAGGTTAAAGAAGAAAATTATTCCTATTTTTAGTTTTATTTTTATTTTTAATCCATGCAGTAGGGAAGAGGAAAATTAGGGTTCTATTTTGGATTGACCAATCCTAGGGCTTCTAGGAGCCTGAAAACTTTTAAAGGATCCAAAATGACCTCTATAAGACAAAGGAGCCATAACTCAAAAAATATGTAGTCTCAGACCCTAAAAAAATTATTTCATGTGGAAGATGGGGAAAAAATAAGGTTGGGTCCCTTTTGGGTATCCCCATCTCTGGGTCATCATATTTCTATGAACAACTGCACAAGTTTAAAGGTTTAGGTCTTAGAAAATAAAATTGTGTTGAAATAAGTGTAATCACAGACTTTAATAATACATTATTTAAAATAATTAATACTAAATTAAACATATATTTATATATTTATAAACCATGTGGTTAAAATATGTGACAGTCAATTATTTATAACCTTCAAATTTGAAATTAAGGGTGGTGAGGAGCTTATCACATGGCTTAATGCCATGCAATCTCCCCAAATCATGAGGTTATGGAGGTAGTTCTCCCATGGCACCATCAACACCCTACTTGTGGTGGTCACACCAAAGGAGAACCTATCAGCTTTTCAGGGTTTAACAACATGTTGCATAGTGACATGGGTGATCACAAACATACATATAAAATTGTAATAACTTATAAAAATTACAAACTTCCATATAAAATTGGTTCAGGCACTTTTCTACCTCATTTGACATGAACTAAAATTGTACGAAGATTGAGAAAATTATAAAGGGAACTATGTAATTTTAGTATTTTTACCTTAAAATTCAAAACAATTAATTGATATATCCTCAAATTAAACCTTAAATTGTATTAGAATATTGATTAATCTTATTTTACATTAAATTAAAATGGGGAAAATTAGACTTGTAAAATTATATAAAAATTATCCATGTGATAATAGCCCTAATCGGTCTTAACAAAAAAAATTCAATATGAAAATTCAAATTAATAAAAATTAATTTTATTTATGATAAACTATGAAAAATATAGAATTATATTGTTTATACAATTTTCACAACTTGATTCAAAACATAATACAATATTTCATTGCATTTCCTCATTTTGATTTCAATTGGTACTTAATAATAAACTAATGCATGAAATCTCTTATTCATTAAATCATATTCTCTTTATTTTTGTTTCAATAATATTTTTCTTATCGTTTACATTTGTAATCCATAAAATTTAAAATTAGACTCCATGCAGGATCCAAATGTAACCACAAGGTAAAGGCAAGGAGGGGCTTGCCACCCATCCTATTTTCATCATCATGGGACTTCCCTAGACACCCTAAGCTAAGGACTCCCAACTCTGATCATTTATATTACCATTCAAGTGTAAGGTAAGTTAATGTGTGGGTAAGGGAGAAGTGGCAAGCATGGCTATAAAGCTTGACCTATCATTATTCTCTAAAATTAAGGGCTCAACCTAACACTCAATCAAGAACACAAGATCCATTTAAAAATAAAAATCTCAATCATTTTATAACACATGGAAACCATAAGAGGTTACAATATTAAATGAGGCACGTGAATCATTCATTGTGGATGATTATTTCTTCTCTCCGTTCAATAGGGTGGCAAAACAAGGAATTTGGAATACCTCCCCTTGCCCAAACCCCTTCCCCCTTTCCATGGGATGACTTTAAAAAAATTTACTTTTCCTATTCCTAAACCCCATGTAATATAAAAATGTAGGAGGACTTTAGAACATAATTCCCATGTCCAAACCCTAAAAAATTAAGGCTTATATCAAACCCACAAGTTAAGACTATTTAGGCAACATACCCTTATAATTTCAAGTCAATAAAATTGGTCTCACAACAACAAGTATAAGAGGATGAATTAGTCATCTACATGCCCTTAAATGGATAAAAATAAACATGGTGTACATAGACCCAACCATGGAAAATAAGAAATAAAATAGGGCAAGCCAAATGTCCCAATGCAACCCTTTGAAAAATCTCAAATAATAATGGAAGGATAAATTTTATAGACAAAGGATAAAATACTTTCATGAGGAATCCAAAATTGGTTCTTCCACTTGTTCCTAAGCAATAATTTCTCCTAAAAGTGCCTTGCTACAAGTAATCCTTCTCTACTCCAATATTATTTCTCCTCCTCAAGCTCAAACTTCTCTCTCAAAAATGAAAATAATAACCCAAACATTGTATAAAATATTCTAGCTTCCCTCCTAATTATATATAAATCCCTCAATATTTGGCCAATTATAAGGTTACACTTGTCCCTTTACATGTCTTTGTCTCTCACAAAATTATTCTATAGATTTTTTTTCTTTTGTACAATACCCATGCTCTTTTGTACATGACAAGAGGCAAGTATAACTCACCCATACTACATAAATACTTCCCATATTCCAATGCCATTAATTTATAAAATAGTTAAAGTCTCCACTTTCAACCTTATGACCTTTTATATAATTCAATAAATATCTAAGGTATGGGTAAATATGGAATGAATAATGTTATTTAATCTAGAATTTTCAAAATAAAAACAAGTTACTACAACACATTAACAAAAAGGAAAGATCTAGGTTTCAACTAGGAACACAACTCATCTAGTGAATGGTAAATACATTATAAATATAATCAAATATCCCTCATTTGGCCACTTTTAATCTTGAAAATGATTGCATACACAAAATTTCTGTATCCTAGGATAGCCAAAGTACCTAAACATGAAACAATCTTCATAAACATGTACAAGCACACATTGTATACATAAAATAATTACAATAATAATATTATCTCAACATACTAACATCCATATATTTTTAATCTCAAATCACAAGAAAAAGTAGTATTAGATCAACTAACACCCTAATGTAGTATGAATCTCAATAATAAAAGTAAAATTAATGATCACTATCATTTGAATCATACTCTTTTAATAAAATATTAAAAACATTAAGTACCTAACCCATTATCTCAAAAGTAATGTAATAAACCTATAACAACATGGAATCAAGTGTCTCATGTCTCAAATAATATAGGCACCTCGTCACAATAGGACATGTGTATGATAACAAAGAGGTCTAATAGAACTACCAAAAATGGGGCCTCTCAGTCATAATTTGACAAAAGAACTAGATGTAAGGAAACATGGGAATTATTTAAAAACAATCAATACCATTTTTTATATACACAAGAAAAAATATGCATTTTTACTTCTTCCAATAAAGGGATTGGATTGGTGTAACAAGGTTGGTCTCATCATTAAGAATTAAAAGTAATATGTTTGATAACTATGTACATGTTTATGATAATGTGGCTATATAGTGACATGAATGATCTATATTAATTTCATGTTCATCCAAAATAAAAATTATAAGAAAATAATACCATGTAAAATTACACAACCATTAATATCTAAATGTTATGTATAATTATAGGTAATTTCTTTTGATGGTAAAGAAATTCATATCATTGTAAATATAAATAACTCTTATATTTTTATCCTTTAGGCATGTTTTATGGTGAAGAGTCATAATAGTTATTGGTTTATATCTTTAAAAACTAAAATATGGTATTAGACACTTATAAATGTCATTCTTGGCCTATATTTACCTTACATGACTTGTGTGTACACATATGGCTCTTGCACACCCTTCTCTCATATCTACTTGACTTATATGGGCATGGCCTTCTTGATTTTCTATCAATCACCAACAAGAACTTCCTAATATTTTCCTAACCTACCTATTATCATAATAAAATTTTATCTTGATCATTAGATCATTTCTCCTATCCTTCTAGATAACTTTGGCCATACTCAAATGGATCTAAATTTTTGAAACCATCCAAATTTGTTGAACTTATCTATGTGTAAATAAATAGTTATTTTCCAAATTCAAATCATCATTATGGTTTGATCCATACCTTCCACACACCTGTGGCATAGGAATTATCTAAAGAGTCATCTATTTATACATAATAGACATAGTCATATTATGTATCTATCATTTATCAAACAAGAACTAAGAAATCCTAGTCTATCACTTTCACATTGAGAAGGACTACCTTAAATCTCCAAAAATAAAAATTAGTCACAAAGATCATGCCCTAACCAATTTTGAAGCACTCGATCCAAGTCAATTTCTTCATTTCCAAGTGTTGAAATCTAAATCATAGGTTGAATCCATACTAAAGGAGACATGTTTTCTAGACTTGATCACACAAAAAACTTATGATATCACACAAGGTGATGGTTTAAAAGAATATGTAATGATTTATGCCAAAAAACCATTCACAAGTCATAAGTACAATTTCATTAGAGTTCAAATGACTTCATCTGGTAAATTACTTTAAAAAATTAATAAAAATATAAATACCATAGTCTTCTTAGTAATTCACATAAATATTAAAGTGTAATTGAACACATCCTTATAGTATTTATATTTTCTTAATTTAGACATATCTTAGACGATCTAAATATTCAAAAAAACTAATAATTTAAGCTCATATCTATGAATAATCGAAAGTATTTGGTTAACCCCACAACTACTTTGATTTCAAAGTTTCACACCAAACCAAGTTACAAGGTAAAAATGAATGATAATAATAATGAGGAAAAATTAGCAGTCAATGTAGTGTCATAGCCTAGTAATTGGCTTGTCTTTTCAAATCCATGAAAGAGGTGATTTTTACAATTACCTAAACCTTCTCACAATTTATTGAATATTTTACTTTAGTATAGCCTTAAATCTCTCCCTACCCCAAAATAGGTTGACATGAGTATGCCTTCACCTAAACAATATGGCCATAATACATATTGTGATTATCATAGATGTGGGGATCACTCTAAAAACATACATTTTTTATAAGACGTCAGATTCAGAATATCATTGATGATGACACTATTGATTTTAATGATAATAATATACTTATGAATGATTTAAAACCACAACATGATGGGATTTTAAAATTTGAATTTTTTTAATCCATTTCCCAACCATGCAGCTACAAAAACTAAGGTTAATTGTAAGGTGCATATGACTTACATTGTAAGGCATCCTCTATCAACATATGGGAATCCATTAGATGGTATTATTGACACATTTAAAATCATATTTTTATAATAATCTATGATTACATTTAAATAAAATGAAATATTAGAGTTACACATCATTACTTGTATGCACGTACATTGATTCATAGCCTATATGTAGTGTCATAATAGACAATGTTTCAAGTGAAAACATTTTTATTGTGACACTAATTCCTAGTCTTAGATATACATATGAGGATTTGATAAATACAATCATGATAGTTAAAGGATAATATGGAAATCTACAAAACATTTTCAGTAGTATTGTGTTAGCACTTAAGGTGCATCTTATTGTATTTTATACTCCATTCTTAATTTTACCAAGTATGGGGGCATTTAAAATGTTGTGAGGATGTCTTTGGATACATAATTATGTGCATTAACATATTTAGTATATTTATGTGTAAAGTGTATACATGGAAGTAGGGTGGTTACAATTATGGCTACTCCATATGAATATCTTATTCAACCAAGGCATTTCCTCCTCCACCCCCATCCCCACTATAGTTAGATGTATAACCTAATCATATTCATTTCATGAAAATGGTTTATTAGAAGGTAATTGAATGTCCTATATGACCGATTTTTCAATGTTCATTACATCAGACTTTTATTCAAGACTCATAATAGTCATTATCTACTCTATAACATCTTACAAAAATATTATAGACAACATTGCATGTTTCATAGATAATGCAAGCACATGTTTCTAAATATAGTAGATTCCACATGATGCTTACTCATACTACATAAGATCCTATAAGCCATTTCTATAATAATGGATATAATATAGTGTTATCAACTAAAATCACCATTCATGCCTTGGATGTCCACTTTAGGTCAATTTACCCTTAGTATAGCACTTGACCCATCTTATGGGCCCTTTTGATCCACTTTTAGCCACATGAAAGCTACAAATAACATCTAGGCCTATAGAACACCACATGAGACCCATAATGGCATAATTAATTAATGATTTAGATCCCTATACCCTCCAAAAAGGTAACTTACATATCCCTAAGAGGATTAAGGTCGGCCTATACCTATTCTTAAGTCACCCTCCCAAGTCATTTTTTGGTAACACTATATAAACACTACTCTCACACCTTAGGTGGACATTATCACAAAGAAGCACATAAAAGTACCACTTCACATTGAGGAAAAGATCTTAATTATTATAATATTATATTGACTTAACCCATACATTCAATAATCTAGCCCTAGCATAGGTATTCAAATCTCAAGTGGCCTTCAAGGCATCCTCTCATGCATTCACACTAAAATAATCTATCATTCACTTACACTTGCACCAAGAACTTAGGTGGGAGAACTACATCAGACTTGACCCCTCCTTGAATTATTGGTATGTATGTAGCATGCCCACATAAGGGTGTGGATCACATGCCCATCACATCAAACCCACTAACCCCTTTTCCACTAGTAAAATTTGGTAAATAAATGACTACATGACTAAAACGTTTAGTCACAACAACTAAAAATATCTAAATTATACCTATTTTTTACAACTCAGCTATAAATGAGTAAATAAATGACTAATTTGGTCATAAAATAAAAAATTATTTAGTCATATAAATAAAAATGACTAAATAGTTACTCACACAAATACAAATTAGACAAATTTTTTTAAAGAAATCTAGCAAGAGTGTATTACATGTGATTCATTATTCATTGAATATTTCCTTGTTTTGTTAGTTGGTAATTAACCTAACACTAAGGTGTTTTGGGTTATAAAAGCTACATGCATGGGTGATAAATCTTGTTTAGAGAGGACCTAGAGACTTCAAATAAATTGGTCAAGGAATTTAGAGTTTTCTACAAAGAATTTGAAGTCAGCAAGGCCCTCTGTAGCAAAGTCAGATTTGGGGATGCTCTTTATAGTGAATGCATAGGTAATTCAAAACCATCATTACATCAAACATAAAATATATATCTTTTTGATTGGTAACTTATAGTAGTTACATAGGAAATTGAGTACCAAAACTATACAGACAATTTAGGGTCTAGGGGACTATTTTTTCATTAGTTTCCTCTATGCATTTTGGAGCATATGGGAATTGAACTTGTAACTAAAGTGAAACACCACTTTCTTCTAGTATTTGGAATAATTCCATACCCTTAAATCACACCAAAAAAACTATAGAATTGGCACTGGGGATTTTATTTATGAATTCAACCCAAATGCCATTTCTTAATGCCTCCATAAAAGTTTGTTGAGCGAACTCTAGTTCATCACGCTCAACATGAATAACCCAAATGTTGTTTAAAAATTCAATGGGTACTTATTCTCTACTCTTCTTTAGAAGAGACTTTGTTATCTTAAGAGAATCTAAGGTTGCACTAGGGTCTGATAATATTAATAACTCACACATATTGATAAATGCATGGGCATCATGTGGATTTATGCGAGTTGCCTTTCTTAAAATTTATAAAGCATTCTCTACCTACCCTTTCTAAGAATATATATGGCCTATAGATTTTAATCTCTCACCATTCCTAGGGTAGACCTCTAAAACCTTTTCAAATTTTGAGAGAGAACTCTTAAGATCTCCCAGCTTTAATTGAACCTATCCAAAAAATCTTGTGGCCTCTGGCTTTCCTTGAATGATGTCATGTAGTAGTTATCAGTGGTATCATAATCACCTTTACTATGATAAGATCATGTAAGATTATAATATGAATGAGATTTCATGAGAGGGTGGTTAGTTGAAACAAGAGCTATCTCAATCAACTATTCCACAAGAAAATTCTACCTTGTGAAGAAAAAATGGTTTACCAAATGATTCAATGCCATTACACAGTATGGGTATAATTCAAAGGATATATGCATCTTTTCCATTCCTTCATGAACACTACCTTTTTCACTAAATTTGAGAATCCTACAAGTAAAAAATGCACAAAACTGACCACAAAGATTTATTTAGAGGCAGAACATTATTTCCTAATGCCTCCATAAAAGTTTGTTGAGCCAACTCTAGTTTATCATACTCAAAATGTAGAACCATAATGTTGATTAAAAATTCAATAGGTACTTGTTGACGTAATGGATTATACCTGGGGGCAAGGACGCCTAGCTCCCACCCTTCCACACACAATAATGGAAACTCCCCTCTCGCCTGTGGGACCGGTGAAGCTGGAGGGGAGAGTCTCTAGATAAGGGCTAGCTCTCTCTGATGTATCATTTAGGCCCTAGTTTCTCGTACTGCTAACAAAAAATGTAAAAGGGGGGGATGAAAAGAGATGCTAAAAATAGAACCTAAGCCTATGAAAAGAAAAGGTGATACACCAAAAAAGGTTGATCTACTCTGCCCGAACATACACTTACCACTGAGAACAAGCTCCCATACACTTCATCTGACAGGAGAAAATCTTCTGCATCAATGGGTCAGGGGTTCATGGAGATACAGGGAAGAAATAACTACCAGAGGCATTTTGAGACACACTACAGCAACCTATCCACTTCACCTATACTCCTCTAGGGACACTTCTGACAGACCTATAAAATGAAACTCAAAAAATGCACCAGACATACTGAAATCATCCTACGAAAGCATTATGAAAATGACTTAACATAGAATCAAGGCATAGACACATACTAAAGATGCAAAACTCAGAATGGAGGTAAAAATGCTATGTTTTGATTCAAGGTAAAATTCTGGTAGAGCTCTGCCTTACAAGCCCGAGAGATTTTGGGTAGAGTTTTGCCTTACGGGCTAAGAGAGTGGATCTTTTCTCAAAAGAGAAGTTTTCAATATATAGGAAGAGGAAGAGAACATGGCACTTCCTGGGAAAGATTTTGGTGCTCTTTTTTGCAAGTGGCCCATGTGCATTCTGAACCTTGGGAAGAGGAAACCACTGTTACTGATGTTATTCTTTAGAAAAGGCCTAGTGGAACCATGTTGTACAATCACCAAAATTGACTTTGGCATTCAAACATTAATGTAAGAACATGGCTACACCTCTGTCTTGCAAATAGACTATAGTTTGTCCCCTCTTAAATGCCAACTTGGAGAAAAATAGGTCATGCCACTCATCTGCAATAACTCACCTTCCCTTCACCACTTGAATGCTTTTTCATTTCTACTCCTTGTCTTCTTCTTGCTCTTTCAACCCTCGGGGTGATCTTCTGGTGGGTCGCTACTTTCCTTAGGCTCTTTCCATGATTTGGCACTCAGACAGTTCAAAACACAAACATCTACTTCACTGTGTTAAATTTGATGTTCACACGGCCATCACCCAATGGCTAGTTCATCTACTTAAATTTGATGGCTTTCAAGACGTTATCGTCCTCGGCAAAAGTCATCGAGTCTTTTTTGCAATTTTTTTGCTTCACAGGCTTTTATTTCAAGCTTTCTCCCGTGGATAAAAAGTCCACGAGAATTGGCTGCTTTGACTTTTCTGTGGGCTCTTTGAATTTTTATTTACCTTTGAGCCCTTTGAAAATCCTTTCCCTAAATTCCTTCAGGCCTTTTGTCTGAAGGAATTCCTTCAGACAAAAAGTCTAAAGAAATTTGGAGCCTTGAGTATTTTTGCATCCCTTAAATCTCTTTGACTCCCTTTGAAACGTTCTTTGCCCTCTACAAGGGCTTTTAGATCTTGAACTGCCCTTCGACTGTAGGGCACACCCTTGAACCAAGCCATTAAACCAACCCGTTGAACCAAAATTGGTTTAATGGTTCAATTGGTTCAAGACTGCGCATCGAGCCCATTGAACCAACCCATTAAACCAACTCGTTGAACCGGTTCAACGGTTCAATGCTGCGTGCCGATGCCAAGTGAACCAAGCCTTTGAACTTGCTGATGAACCAAGTGATTAAACTGGAAGCTACTTGAATTGATGCCACTAAACTGACTAAGTGAACCAAATGATTGAACCATTTGATTGAACCAAAGCATTGAACCAAATGATTGAACTAATGTCTTGAACTAAAGCCTTTGAACCAAAACGTTGAACCAACCCATTGAACCGATTCAACGGTTTAACAGTTTAAGTGACTGTTGAGCTAAGGACATTGAACTCTTTTGTTTGAACCAAAAGCCATGAAGCAAGCGATGAACCAAGCCTAGAAATTAAAGTAATGGACTTGAAGTGATGAACCAGGCATTGAACTTGAGCTTTGAACCAAGATAATGAACTGACTGAGTGAACCGAGTGATTGAACCATCCAATGAACTTTGCCGATTGAACTCAGCTTTGAACTGGTGCATTGAACCAAGCTGATGAACCGACTGAGTGACCCGAGTGATTGAACCATCCAATAAACTTTGCCGATTGAACTCTACATTGAACCAAAGCATTGAACCGAAGCTTTGAACCATTTAATGGTTCAAAGACACCAACTTTCTTTGTGAATTTATTCAGATGAAAATCTGAAGAAGCTTTGTAAAATATTGCCCTCTTTGACTGGTTCTTCAACTGCTAAAAGAAAACTTGTAGAGTTCGTAGAAGTCCTTGTGAAGTCCGTAGAAAAACTGTAGAGTCCATAGAAATGGACCTATAGAGTCTGTAGAAATGGACCTGCAGAGTCCGTAGAAAACCAAGCTCTACAGAGTCCATAGAAATAGACCTGCAGAGTCCGTATAAATTCTATAGAGTCTGTAGAAATCACTAGATTCATGAAAAATAAAAAAAATGAATTGGCCTAGAATAGCAGGGGAAGAAGGGGACCGATTTTTGGCCTATTGAGCAAAAAATGGTCAACAAATTGGTGACTCTCAGGGGAAGCATACCTACTATACTTAGAGACCAGTTTCCTTGTAGTCCATTGGGCACAGAGTCAGATGCAGCTTTGAAGAAAGGTTAACAACAGCCCCAAAAGATCCAAGAATCAAACATGGAGCTTTTTACCCCAGACATAAGGGAAAGCACACACAAGACTAAAACACTATTTGTGCAAAAATGCACTTAGGGAAAGCAAGAAAAGAAACTGAAAGTGACTACTATGTACAACTAACCAGGTGCATCTGCTTCCCTCCTGGATCAAAGGGAAAAAAATTTAAGTCCCCTCCCTAGTAAGGAAGCTTATGGTGCCAGACAAGTGGCTGAATAAAAAGGAGATTCAGTGACCTACTCCTCTTTCCTACCACCTGGGTTGTCTTGTATCTGAGTGGAGATTCAAACATGCTTCCAACATATACATACTCTATTTGTTCTTGGAAGCTTACCTCCTATTGATTCTTCATGCTGATGTATCTCATTGAGAAATTTATGGTTGCTAGCTCATCACCATAAGCCTTTTGATCTGTATAGTGCCTTTGCAGTGCATCATGAATTAGCTTATCCCCTTCTACCTCATGCTCGGGTTTTATGGTATGATCATCCTCCTTGATGGCTTCAAAGAAAATATCTTCAGATTCACCAACCTCTTGAAAGAATAAATCTGAAAGCCTGCAGCCCCTTTACATACTCATTTGAGTCTCAATGTTGCCTTCTCCACTCTTATCCAGCTCATAGCCTTCTTGAAGAAAAGTGCAGCCTTCTCCAATGACTTCAAATGAATTATTCAAAACATGAACCATAGATTGTCCATGTTCCTTCATGACATCTAAGGTGATCTCCTCCTCATTCATACTCATGAAGTCTCCCTGATTAGTCATAAGCTGAGCATACTCCTCTTCACTTGCTTCCTCCAAAACAAGTTCCTCCTTATAAAGGGGGAAAATGGAAGGCTAATGGACAAACTCATGTGGCAGAGGAGGCAATCCCTAAGCTAGAATTGAATTATTCTCCTCTTTCCATCTAGCTAGCACTTCATCTATATCAGGTGTGGCCTGATAGCTTTCTTGGAGGTGCATGGATATGGTGTGTTCAGACATGGAATCTAATATTTGGTCTAAAATGTCCACCACCCGCTAGCTGAGGAAACTGGCTCTGGACTCCAACAGTGTAATTTGCCCATCTATATCTTCTTAGAAGAGCCTTTCCTAGAGGTCACAATCATCATCGAGAGTAGGAGCAGCCTCATCTTCTTCAAGGTTTTGAGCAAAACCTTTCTCCTCTTCTTTTTCGACGCAAGATTCCACTATTTGCTTCCAACTCGTGACCTTGGGATTGGAATTTTCCCCTTGTGAACAAGGAGTAACTTTATCCTCTTCAAGGTGCTGAGCTGGTTCATGATGTTCCTTCTTCCAGCTTGGAATTTGGAGATCATGTTGAAAGACTTGAGGAGGTTGGGGAAGATTTGGGAGGGTCTACTCATGTACAGGAAGAGCTATCTAAAAAGAGGCATGCTAGAAAGCTAGGCACATGGGATTGAGAGTAGGATCAATTGATGCATCGAATGAGCTAGAAGGATCAAGTTGCATTTGGTAGAAAGGATTTGGCACACAAGAGGGGGCTTTCTTTAGAATAGGAGGGGGCAGACCTTGGGCCAAAACTTCTTGATTTTTGTCCCTCCACTTTACCAACTCTTCATCAATATTGAAATTAGCTTGTGGATTGGTGTAAGGGGTGTCTTTTGGCATCAGCTCCTCTACAAGGTCTAAAAGCTCCAACTCTCTTTATCTAAGCAGTCTCATCCTAGCTTCCAATTCCTCAATTTGCTTAGCCAGATTATCCTCACCTTGTACCTCTTGGAGCTCATAGGAATCATCATAGAGATAGGAAGTGCATGAAGGTTGCCATGAAGTACAAGAAGCTTCCTGAGGAAGGGTGGGAGGGACTTGAAAAGGACTAACCTCATTTTTTACCTCACACTCTTGGACAATGCCTTTCTCCTCCTTGTTGTTCCATGACTCAACCACTTTATTCCAACTCAAGATATTCAGACTGGGCATCTCCTTTTGGGGTGATGGGGCCACAATGTGAGAGGGTAGTGCATTTCTCACTTGATGGATGACATGATCAGGGATTTCTTGGCCACATCCCCTTTTGGTGTCGAGCTCTATTACATACTTTTTGTATCCCAGCAGTGCTCATTTGAAGGTGGAAATGGGTTGATTGGTAAAGAGACTAGGTTGAGTAGGAGAAGTGACACATTGAGAAGACTGGGCATAAGCTGATATATCTCATGATAGGGCTAGGACTAGTCATATTGGACCTGATAAGGGTTAACATAAGGTTGGTAAGGATCACAGCCATACTGGCCAAGGAAAATAGGGTCCATGGTTCTATACGATGGAATTATACATACCAGAATACTATTTTTTGATGGCACCAAAACTGCTTAACCAGTTAATTTAACTCAGAGTCGCCATTGGTGTTGATGCAAAAGCCTCTAAAGGCTGGTTGGTTGAAGAACACACCAAAAAATTCTTCAACTCTATGGACACAACTTGTCCTAGTTGGTCCCATCGAGCATTCCAAAAATTGTTGACACAGTGGATTGTACCCGAGGGCAGGATGCCTAGCTCCCACCCTTCCACACGCAATAATGGAAACTCCCCTCTTGCCTGTGGGACCGGTGAAGCTAGAGGGGAGAGTCTCTAGATAAGGGATAGCTCCCTCTAATGTATCATTTAGGCCCTGGTTTCTCCTATTACTAACAAAAAATGTAAAAATAGGGGGATGAAAAGAGATGCTAAAAACAGAACCTAAGCCTACAAAAAGAAAAGGTGATACACCAAAAAAGGTTGATCTACTCTGCCCAAACATACACTTTCCATCGAGAACAAGCTCCCATACACTTCATCTAACATGAGAAAACCTTCTACATCAGTGGGTCAGGGGTCTGTGGAGATACAAGGAGGAAATAACTACCAGAGGCATTCTGAGACACACTGCAACAGCCTATCCACTTCACCTATACTCCTCTAGGGACACTTTTGACAGACCTGTAAAAGGAAACTCAAAAAATGCACCAGACATGCTAAAATCATCCTGCAAAAGCATTATGAAAATGACTTAACACAGAATCAAGGCATAGACACATACTAAATATGCAAAACTCAGAATGGAGGTAAAAATGCTATGTTTTGATCCAAGGTAAAATTTTGGCAGGGCTCTGCCTTACAAGCCCGAGAGATTTTGGGTAGAGTTTTGCCTTACGGGCTAAGAGAGTGGGTCTTTTCTCAAAAGAGAAGTTTTCAATATATAAGAAGAGGAAGAGAACTTGGCACTTCTTGGGAAATATTTTGGCACTCTTTTCTGCAAGTGGCCCATGTGCGTTCTAAACCTTGGGAAGAGGAAACCACTGTTACTGATGTCATTCTTCAAAAAAGGCCTGCTAGAACCATGTTGTACAATCACAAAATTTGACTTTGGCATTCAAACATTAATGTAAGAACATGGCCATGCCTATTTCCTACAAATAGACTACAGTTTATCCCCTCTTAAATGCCAACTTGGAGAAAAATAGGTCGCACTGCTCATCTATAATAACTCACCTTCCCTTCGCCACTTGAATGCTTTGTCATTTTTGCTCCTTGTCTTCTTCCTACTCTTTTAGCCCTCGAGGTGATCTTCTGGTGGGTCACTGATTTCCTTGGGCTCTTTCCATGATTTGGCACTCAGACAGTTCAAAACACAAATGGCTACTTCACTATGTTAAATTTGACATTCACGCGGCCATCACCCAACGGCTAGTTCGTCTACTTAAATTTGACAGATTTTGGGACATCACCGTCCTCGGCAAAAGTCATTAGGTCTTTTCTACGGCTTTTTTGCTTCGCGGGCTTTTGTTTCAAGCTTTTTTTGATGGACAAAAAGTCCATGGGAATTGGTTACTTTGACTTTTTTGTGGGCTCTTTGACTTTTTCTGCACCTTTGAGCCCTTTGAAAATCCTTTCCCCAAATTCCTTCAGGCCTTTTGTCCGAAGGAATTCCTTTAGACAAAAAATTTGAAAAAAATTGGAGCCTTGAGTCTTCTCGCATCCCTTAAATCTCTTTGGCTCCCTCTGAAATGTTCTCTACCCTCCACAAGGGTTTTTGGATCTTGAACTGCCCTTCAGCTATAGGGCACACCCTTGAACCAACCCATTGAACCAAAATTGGTTCAATGGTTCAATTGGTTCAAGACTACGCGTTGAGCCCATTGAACCAACCCGTTGAACCATCTCATTGAACCGGTTCAACAGTTCAACGCTACGTGCTGATGCCAAGTGAACCAAGCCTTTGAACTTGCTGATGAACCAAGCGATTGAACTTGAAGCCACTTGAACTGATGCCGCTGAATCGACTGAGTGAACCAAATGATTAAAGCATCTGATTGAACCAAACGATTGAACCAATGTCTTGAACTAAAGCCTTTGAACCAAAATGTTGAACCAACCCATTGAACTGGTTTAATGGTTTAATGGTTCAAGCGACTGTTGAGCCAAGGACGTTGAACTCTTTTGTTTGAACCAAAAGCCATGAAGCAAGCAATAAACCAAGCCTAGAAATTGAAGCGATGGACTTGAAGCGATGAACCAGGAGTTGAACTTGAGCTTTGAACCAAGCTGATGAACTGACTGAGTGAACCGAGTGATTGAACCATCTGATGAACTTTGTTGATTGAACTCAGCTTTGAACCAGTGCATGGAACTAAGCTAATGAACCGACTGAGTGAACTGAGTGATTGAACCATCTAATGAACTTTTTCGATTGAACTCTACATTGAACCAAAGTGTTGAACCAAAGCATTGAACCGTTCAATGGTTCAAAGATGCCAACTTTCTTTGTGAATTTCTTTAGATGAAAATCCAAAGAAGCTTTGTAAAATCTTGCCCTCTTTGACTAGTTCTTCAACTGCCGAAAGAAAACCTGCAGAGTTCATAGAAGTCCTTGTGAAGTCCATAAAAAACCTGTAGAGTCCGTAGAAATGGACCTGCAGAGTCCATATAAATGGACCTATAGAGTCCATAGAAAACCAAGCTCTGTAGAGTTTGTATAAATAGACCTGTAGAGTCTGTAGAAATTCTACAGAGTCCGTAGAAATTGCTAGATTCATGCAAAATAAAAAAAATGAATTGGCCTAGAATAGCAGGGGAAGAAGGGGACCGATTTTTGGCCTGTTGGGTAAAAAATGGTCAACATTAGTTCTTCTATACTCTTATTTAGAAGATAATTTATCATCTTAAGAGAATCTAAGGTTGCACTAGGGTCTGATGATATTAATAACTCACCCACCTTGATAAATGCATGGGCATCATGTGGATCTATGCGAGTTGCATTTCTTAAAATTTCTAAATCCTTCTGTTGGTTCTCAAATTTTCAGTATACAAAACCTTAAAAGGATTCCAAGCTTTATGATTATTTTATGCAACCAATTTGGCCAACTGACAAAATCAACCGAAGTGGTTAGGATTCTCTACACCTTAAGCTATGTTTTGCCTAGGTGGGTATTACCTTATATTCACCAATGATTAATTACTCCTCAAATTTATTGGTGAATTTAGATCAGATTAAGGGATTTATGTAATTTTGTCAATTGAATCATCCAATTCACTCTAATCCAAACTAGCATATGATTTGAATTAGATTTTTTTTAATTCTATTCTAATATTGCTCCTGCTCCTACATAACAAAAATTTAAATTAGAATTTTTGAATATGATATAAAGAAATGATTTTTGAAAAGAATTAATCAATGCCTTTCTCAATAATTGGGTAACAAAATCTGTTCATATAAATATTTGTACTTTCTATCTAGCCACAACTCGAATTACTTGGCATGGGATTGTCTATGATTGGCATAGACATTAAAGATATTATTACCTGGATATTATTAATTATCCAAATTGAATCCTCCAAGTTATAGTGATTTATTTAATGGAATTTAATCCCTACTTGAGGAAACCCAATTAGATAAACCACCCAAAAAAAATGTGTTTTGAATAACTAAACATATAATTGATATCTTAATTCAAATAACAAGGATAAACAAAAATGGAGACAACCAGGTAAAGTGTAACATGAATATTCAACAAGCAATTGAGAACTAGATATATGGCACTAGAGAAATGTGGTTTACTTTTATTGATATATCTTTGAAGATTAGGTTTTACAATGTCTTTTCCCAAAATCAAATTCCTAAAGAGCTTTCCCGAGGTCTTGGTTTCCTTCTTATAGGGGTGAAGGAAGTTATAAGCTTCAGAACTTTCACATTATAAAAAATGAATTTTCATATACCCACCCCTTAATATGACCTATTATAACATATAATTTTTGACAAGTCTTAAAAATTCTACCAAATATATTTTGAATACATATTAGAAACCATAAAAACAAGAAAAAGACAAAATAGGAGGACGTCCAAGATTTTTTGGTGCCATGTTGACACTAGCTTGATGTTCATTATTCCTCTACATACTTGGCCTGCTTATTCTTCAGTTATCAAATATTGATTCTCCCATTGGTACACTATGAAATCATTAAGTCACTTATATTCCTGGATCTGGAGTAGGTTGGCCTAGTGATCTTTCCATATTTTTTCTAGTAGCACTTTGACATCAATGATGAACTTTGCATATCCAACATCCAAAGCAATTACTCTATCCAAAATCATATTAAAACTAAGAATATTTATGTTTTGATCTTTTTTCAAGAAATCAGTGACTTGAGAAACTATTTGACCATATTCACTTTTCCATGCATCAAAACCTTTGATATGTTTATCCTTTGTCAAAATGGAAGTAATAAAATGGTGTTTGAAGGTGGTAAAAGAATCAATCTATGCCTGTATTTTCTAGCTCTCACCATTCACATACTAAAATTCATCCAAGATCATTTTTACTATCTTCTATATTGGCTTGAGTGAGGCCAGAGCACCTAGATCTCTTTATAGAACTTTACACAAGGTTATCAATGTTTGGTTTGGAAGTTACCATTTCTTTTATATTGGATCTAGAACATAAAGACTGACCTTCAACTAATCAGTGGCATGAGATAAGGAATAATAGCATTCATGCACATCTCCCAACTTATCAACAACTAATTTTACTCTGTGTTCCAAAATATTCTCAAACACCTCAAGAATTTTCAATTTTCCCTCATCCTTTGTCTTCTCATTTTGCTTTTTCAAATCTTTAATTTATTTCTCCAATTTCAACTTCAATGCATTCAACTAATCAACTATTCAACTAATCAACTAGGACTATATTATCACTAATTATTTATGGCAAAGGGGCTTGGTATGGCACAATTACTTAGATTTGAGAATCAACACCCTTCAACTATTGTTTTAGTTTCATATTTTTCAAATACAGCCTATTCACTTCATCATTCATCTCAGTTTGAGTTATTTCATAGTCGAGCAATCTTTGCTTCATTTTCTTGACAACAGCTTATGTAAACATTGTAGAGTGCATATTAAGGGTATCAACTTCAAGCATTGATGTATCCTAAAATGTTTTCACCTTATTTATTCCCCTCAACTCTTGGATTACATCAAGTAATTTTGGCTTGTTTGTGTTCTTTTGTGTGGCCCATATTGCTAGAGTCTCTATCTTTGGGTTAAACCCACAACAACTGACACCATCCTCATAATCAAAATTAGAAACCAGCATGGGGTCATATTTATTTCTCACTTGGTCGAACAAAAACATTTTCTTCAATTCAAAGCTAGGGATGATCAACATATTACTCTTCAAAACCATTTGTCTAGCCTCATCAGGGCTAATATTTATTTCATCAACTTTCAAATCCTTAAAAGTCTTTGTCATAATTTGATCATGATAAGATTCATCAACACCCATTTTATTTATTTCCACCTTTTCTTCAAATATTTTCATCTTCATTTTGAGCCAACAATCTTTCAATTCCATGATATTGATGAAATCGTCATCCTCGATGAACCTCATAGAAGCTACAACCCTTTCATCTTCTTGTAGTTTAGGATCACTTTGTGCTTGTTTATCCATTCTTGCTTCTGTTTTGTGTGCTTATATTTATTGACCAATAAGGGGTTGATCAAATTCCTCTTCCTCTCCCATATGCCTCAAAATATGGGCCACCTCCTCAGAGTCACCAACTCCTTCAGTCAATTCATATGGAATTAGTGGAGAAACATCACTAGTATTTTGTCTTTTGGCAGGTGGTGAATTAGGAAGAGCTGGATCTTGTACTGAAATTGCATCTAAACTAGGTTCTTGAATTACAACTCCTATTGGCTTCTTGGTAGGGAGGTTGGTAGCCTTTGTAGGCTACTTCTCAAACTTTCCATATGTATTTTTTAAATTATCAAATCCATTCTTTTCAAAGGGTCCTTATCTTCAACAAAAATTATTGAAAAATTAGGGTTTTGTTTTCATTTGTCATCCTCAATCTTCTTCAAAATTTCCTACTTTCTTTTCTTATTATATGCCTCTTTAAAAGTGACACAATTTTTTATCACATCCTCATCAAAATTTATTTGATGGGATATCCCCATCTTGGTATGGATGACTTGTCTAAAAAATTTCATGTGACTCTCTAGATCACAAACCCTTTATGTCCCTGATTTCAAAGAATATTTAGCCTTCAAATAGGCTTTCAACTCCTCCAAGGTATCTACACCAATGTACCATTCACCAAACACAATGGAATCTAGAATAAATGTTCCCTTCTTTTGTTTTTTCATCACATCTTTCTCCTTCCAAAGCATATGCCACATGAATTCAAGAAAATTAATTCTATTTGGCACAAATTTTGGCAACACATGGGGTGGATGAGTACACCCATATACTTTGATTATAGTATGGTCAAGAAATAAATATCAATCAAAAAATTTATATTTATGACACTATTCTAGCCTATGATCAAGAGGCCTCAACATTTCTCTAACCTATTTGGTCAATCTAGGAAAAAGGCTACCAAGGGAATCCATTATTATGACTAAGAAATTATCATGGAACACAAGATAGTTATAGTATTAAAAATGAGTGTCCCCTTTGTAACACCAACACTGTGTAGGCAATCTATGTCCCTTTTGATCAATCATGCTCAAGTCAATCCTACTGGATTGATTCCTTATGTTTTGATACAAAATTAAATGACACAACAAAGAATAATATTTTAACTCCATAGGTGTCTTGTTCTCCCTTAATTACAAAAATCCATCATGCAGTTTCTTCTCAATAAATGATGCAAAATCATACTCAACATTAACCTCTAGGTTTTGTATTCTCATGGCCATCATCATCATGCCAATTGGAATTATATCTTGGGCATCAAATCCCTAGCACTTGACACAAAGAAAAATATGTCCTTTTGAAATACATGGCAATGTCATCAGCTGAAAAAGGCTCAACTACAATGGTTGGGATTAAAATCTTTCTATTATTGGCCCCTTTCCTCATGTACATGCGTAACTCATCACTCCTATGTGTATTTCTTAGACTGGTATATTCTTGTTCACTCTTCTTCAAGTCAAATTTTGTGAGGGATTACTTGTTAAGCATGAAAGCAATCAATGATTGCATTTTTATCCACAGCCACTAATGGTGACCCATTTGGCAATCTGACAATTTTGGTGGTTAGATGATAGTGTTGTGCCAATATCCTAATCAAATCCACATCAATGAATACATTTGGCACCACAAGCTTAGCCAAATTCAATTCCATGGGTTTACAATTGGTCCCTGTCCATCTTGATTTTCATAAAGTTACCAAAAAAGGTTCCATCCTAAGATAGGGACTCTAGCATCCTGACACCCCTCTGCTACATCCTTGAATAGTTTCTTATACCCTTTGTCAACTAAATTTGGCAAAATTTCCAATAGTAACTGTTGAAGGGACCACTTCTTAGGAATATCAAGTTTAATGCTCTTCCTTGTAGACTCAGATTTCTTAGGTACCATAGTTTGATGCTTTTATGAACTAGGGTTTTGATAGTTACTTGCTCTATCAAACCAATTAAAAACAAAACACAAATTAAATACCAACTTTTATGAAGAAAGTGATGAAGCAGACTTACCCAGTTGGAAGATGGTCAAAGTGCACACATAGAGCTTAAATTTGTTATCTACAATCACCACTGAGGTTGCTTGAATGATGAAATACAAAGAAATACCAAATTTTATTCTACTATAGAGCCAGTAATTTTTCCATTACTCTAGTTCATGCTATGAAATCGACAAATCTCAACATTCAAGTCTTTCAAACACAAACCATTTATTTGGTCCAACCTAATGGTTAGGTGGGCACTTCAATTGCAAGCATCAATGATAACCAATATGGGGTGGTGATATAATCATTTCATAATTTAATATTTTACCACATCACCACAAGACCTATTTAGATCTGTCACAATACCATGGGCAATTTTGGATGGCTATACCACATCTTTCACCACTTATCACCACCCTGTAAGCCTTGATACACATCATCACGGGATGGTGGGATACATGTTAGCCCTTATACTTCATATTACATTACCACTAACCTTTGATCTGACCATCACAGGACTACGAGATCCTTTGGCATCCCTTCACTATTTACCGTATCACCATAATCATTGGATTTGACTATGGTGGGAGTGTGCGACATACTTTATATAAATTTTACCACTTAATTTTAGCCTACAATACCTTCTGTAAAATATGAAAATAGATAGAAATAACATATATTGTATAGAGTGTTACATAAAATTTATGTAAAAAATCTAACCCTAAAAATGTGTAATTACAGTTGTAATTATTGTTGCTCTAACATTTGGATTTGGTAGGAGATGGTTACCATGATCATACAAAATGCTCCTAATAGGGTTCTTGAGTAGAGAATTCATTCATTATGATTCATATGTACCTTATATAATTAAATTTTTTACCTAGAGTGTCAAGGAAAATATATGAAAAATCTAGAGTGCAGACTCTAGAGAGTTAATATATCTAGATATGTATATTAGGTTTTGGGTGGCTAATCAGTGAGACACTATGTGATAGAATAATAAAATTGATGAGAATATTGAAATTACAAAATATGTGTCTCATATAATATGAATATGTTCAAAGTTAAGTGTGTAATTGATAATGCTTATGTGTGAAATGAGTTACAACACGTATCTATTTCTAAGTGACTTTGAATTTAAATTTGATAATTTTAATAGATGATTAATGATTGTAAAAGAAGATCATGAAGTGTTATGAGATTATATGCTATTATACCAAAAACTTAAAATAACATAATAACTATTATGAAATTTTAAAAAGGTGGTCTCCACATTTAAAAATCAACCACAATACTAATATCATTCAATTTTAAAAATTAAGTATACATACACAAATATAAATAAAACTTAGGGAACCATTTTAAAATACCCTAAACTTGCCCCACCCAATCCACCAATCCCTAATTAAATATATTTTCCAAGTTCATTTCATAAATGTCCAATCAAAGGTCATCTATCCAACTCATATAAAGCTATAGTAACATTAAGCCTCCTTATCATACAT
The DNA here is from genome assembly GCA_037957365.1 of Torreya grandis. NCBI lineage: Eukaryota > Viridiplantae > Streptophyta > Pinopsida > Cupressales > Taxaceae > Torreya > Torreya grandis. The sequence goes on from JARHVA010005147.1 coordinate 1,264,987, forward strand.
ATATCATATTTATTAAAATAGTAGTCTGCCTTTACCACCATACCACCATTTATCTTCTTGTTTACCACAGGGCTATGATGAACCTTTACTATTTGCTCTTACCACATCATCATAGGTCAACATTTTATTTGTCATGGGGTTGTGGTGAAATATTATATGCTACTCAAACTCTTACTGCCAGTCCACCAATTACTTTTGAGACCTCTACGAGGCCATGGTAACCAGTCTTTATATAGCATAACGCCACAAGTGAAGTTCTTTCATGCTATGGGGAAGCAGTAACTATCTTTTCACTTGCTTTGGTTTCCACACACTCACCAAAGTTATTTGAATATATTGTGGAGCTGCAGTAAGAGATAAAAAACACATCAATTATAAAAATACAAATTTATTTCACATGGACATGATATGGGATGCTAAATAGGCTAATGAGTTGGTTTCACAACAGCCATTTGATTGTTGTGATCAATCATATTATAGGTGGATTGTCTAAATAAATACACAATAAAATATTGTTTGTGTACACAAAGAAAACAATCCAATGATTATAACAAAACACTCCAAATCAAACTTAACTCTATGAATGAATGTGAATGCTCACTCTAACACTTAGTTAGATGAGACTAATATGGTAAGGCTACTTCTTTACCTTTAACATCTTTCTTGTCTACTTGACAAACATTTTTTTATTTTGGTTTGTTTTTCTTTGAGTGCCTTACTCTTCAACTCTTTCTATGTTTGGGTTTTTTGAATGGTTATATCCATGTATTTCATCCCTATGGTATGCTTTTAGATGCATATGATATTATCCAATTTCCTATTTTTAAAAATGAAATTATGATTTTTTCCAAAGGAAAGACAAGATCATGTATCAATAAAAAAATCCAAAAATATATAGTTGTATCAAATAAGGTAATATAATAATAGTAGGCAGTGGAGGAATCTTGAGGAACCACCAAGGTCAACCTTGTCTTGTATACTCATTAGATATTGGGAATGATGAAAATAATTAGGTGGACACAACATGGCACTCCTAAAGGGGATGTATTTATTAGTGTTGAAGGGATGGAAAAAAGTAATAATAGAAGGTGATATAAAAATATTAATCAATTCAATATGAAGTGGATTGATAAGTGCATGGATAATAGATGAGATTGTAAAATATATTAAATGTATTTATAAAAATTAAAATAAAAAATCTTTCAACATATCAAAATAAAAGGTAATTGTGTAGAAAATTATCGTGTGTGGGACATACTTTATATAACTTTTACCACTTACCACTAGCCCACAAGACCTTCTCTAAACTATCACAGGGTTGTGGTATGTGTTATCTATTGGCTTAGACCTTACCACCATACCGCCATTTATCTTCTTGTCTACCACAGGGCTATGATGAACCTTTACTATTTTCTCTTACCGCATCACTATAGGTCAACATTTTGTTTATCGTGGGGTCACAGTGAAATATTATATGCTACTCAAACTCTTGTCACCATCCCACCAATTAATCTTGAGACCTTTTTGGGGCTACAGTAACCAGTCTCTATATATCACAACATCCCAAGTGAAGTTTCTACATGTTGCAGGGAAGCAGTAACTATCTTTTCACTTCCTTTGGTTCCCACACACCCACCAAAGCTATTTGAATGTACTACGAGGTTGTGGTAAGAGACAAAAAACACATCAATGATCAAAATATAAATGTCTTTCACATGGACATGATATGAGATGCTTATGAATGAATCCTAGGATAATTGTAAAAGGAATATGGACTCCTAAGATGAATTTTATGAATTTTGGAAAAAACACCTCAAAGAAGTGTGGTCTCATGGTCATGGAATGCCATGACAAGTGAATTATTATGGATTATCATGGCATTCCATCACCATGAGACCACATTTATTTGAGGCATTTATATTATATCCTACTCAAACTCTTCCTGCCAACTTGCCAATTATTTTTGAGACCTCCACGGGGTCGCGGTAGCCAGTCTCCATATACCACAACACCATAAGTGAAGTTCCTACATGCTACGAAGAAGCGGTAACTATATTTTCACTTCCTTTGGTTCCCGTACACCCACCAAATCTATTTGAATGTACTTTGGGGCTATGATAAGAGACAAAAAACACATCAATGATAAAAAATACAAATTTCTTTCACATGGACATGATATGAGATGCCTATGAATGACTTCTAGACTAATTGTAAAAGGAATATGGACTCTTAGGATGAATTTTATGAATTTTGGAAAAAATGCCTCAAAGAAATGTGGTCTCATGGTGATGGAATGCCATGATGAATGCCATGACAAGTGAATTGTTATGGATTGTCATGGCATTCCATCACCATGAGACCACATTTCTTTGTGACATTTTTTCAACCAGTTCACTGCCTTGTCTATGCTATTGCTTACTATTATGCTTTGATAGATTTTTTCTAAGCATCTATAGCTTGTTCAAAAAAACTTATTTTAGGCTTTTAGCCATATCAACAAGGCAGTGAACTATTTGATAAAATGATTTGGTAGACATGTATGAAAAATATGGTAGCATAGACAAGATAGTGAATTATTTGAAAAAATACCTCAAAAAAATGTGGGCTCATGGAATGCCATGACAAGAAAATGCAATTGGTAGCTGATCCTAGTTATTAGTTATGCAATGTGAAGTAATTGTATAACTACTTAGGTTGACTTTGTAAAAACTATATTATAATTAAAATTTTATCATTTATCAACATCTAGTTATTATTTATGCAATGTGAAGTAATGCTTTGAGTTTGAAAGATGTGCAATGCAATGTAATCAATAATTTGAATATAAACTACAAAAAACTATTTTTTACAATTCATTAGTTAAACTCTCTATTTTATTTGCTATTTATAACTCTATTGCTATGTAAATGCCTTTCAATTAAAAAAATAGTTTTTGTCTCTTAGTCTACAATTTTTTACATTTTTTTTAAAATCTGATTTTTTCTTGATATTTTCAAAAAATCTTGAACTTTTATTTTGCCAATTTTTTTCCCAAAATATTTTTGTTGCTATGTGTAGAACATTACAGATGGATCAATGTCAAAGGTTGATTATGAATCAATACGATGTATTTGATGAAAGAGTAGATGATAAGAGGGACATGGACAAATATATATGTCCATGTCCATGTAATGACTATCTTGGTGGAAAAGTGAGACAAATAAATCTAATTTATCGACATATGATAATATATGGGCATAGTGGTATAAGCCCTTGGGATTAAAATTATTATGAAGATATGATAGAATTGTAGAGTGTGAGAGATGAAGAGGCAAAAAACATAGATGAAGTGGCACCAAACATAGATGAAGAGGCAAAAATGTTAGACAAAGGGTTTGAAGTTGATAGAATGTTGAATGAGGGTCTAAATGATGATTGAGCCAAGTTGATGGAGGATGCTTTAAATCCTATATATGCTAATTGTAATTTCAGTCATTTGACAACAATCCTTCAAATTCTTAACTTGAAAGTGGTGTTTGGTTGGACATATGAGAGTGTAAATTAGTTATTGGCATTATTAAGTTCGTTGTTACCACCTGACTCCACATTGCCAACAAAATGAAGTCAATGTAAAAAAAAAATCACTAAGCTAGGCTTAGGGTATGAAAACATCCACACATGTGTGAATGGTTGTGTATTATTTCACAATAATATTGCAAGTGAGAGTAAATGACTAAAATGTCATGAAGCAAGGTATAGACAAGGGTTGAAATCATTTTTGGTTCCTAGAAAGGTTCTTCACCACTTTCTGATAATCCCATGATTACTCTGAATGTATAGGTGTACAGACATTGTTGAACTTATGTAATGGCATGCCCAAAATAAGAGCATTGATGGAAAATAATGACATGTACCTGATTTTAAGACGTGGATGGAATTTGATAACAAGTGGCTTGATTTTTCTCAAGATCCTCACAATATAAGGTTGGGTTTGGCTCTAGATGGGGAATCCATTCTCATATCAAAGTAATAAATGGTCAACTTGGCCAATGTTTTTAATAAATTATAACTTGCCTTCATGGTTAGAAACTAAACCATTTTTCTTAATGCTATCGTTGATTATGCCAGGAAAGAAAAGTGTGACTTCAAATAAAATTGATGCTTATCTAAAGCCATTATATGATGAGCTAATGGAATTTTGGAAAGGAATTGAAGCAATTAAATATTTAAGGGATGGTCATTCAATAAAATTCACTTTAAGATCTTCCTTATTGTTTATGATTCATGATCTTCTTGGATATGGCACATTGTCTGGTCTTAATGTTCATGGATACCATGGATGTCCTACTTGCAACTTTAAGGATTTTTTGAGGCACTTAAGAAGTTTGCATAAGTGTATTTATTATGGACATCATGCTTACCTTAAAATGGATCATCCATATCATTGACAAAAAACATGTTTCAATGGTTAAGAAGAGAATCATGAAGCACCATTGCTAATAATGGATGAGTACATTGTTGACAATGGATAAAAAATAATGTCATTTATTGAAAATGATGGGATTAACGGTAGTAGATATGATCCATGTAATGAAAGTAATGTAAAATGGTTATGCATATTTTATAAGTTGTTATACTTTAAGGATATAGCCATTAGGCATACTATTGACTTTATGTATACTGAGAAAAATACAGCCTGTGCTATTATAGCAACTCTTTTTGGTGTTTTTGATACTATTTCATCACTTGAAGACTTTCAACAACTAAAGATTCATCAAAATCTTTGGGTTGAAAAATGTAATGATGAAAAATATAGAAAACCTAGTGCTTCTTATGTCTGGAAAAAGGAACAATGTGCACAATTCTTACAGTTGATGTCTCAAACTCACTTTCCCACTACATATATAAGTAGTAGTATTAAATGTCAAACTGACATTAATTGCTTAAGAGGCCTCAAGACCCATGACTATCATGTCATAATCAAGAATATTTTACCTATTGTGGTAAATATATCAAGTTTGGAAAAGTGGCCAAGATTGGAAATTATAAGGTTGGGCCTAATATTAAAGAGAATGAGTTTACATGTATTATATCCTTTGAAATTTGATAGTTTGAGGGAGGAGGTTGTTGAAGTCTTTTGTCTATTGGAATGGGAATTTCCACCAATAATCTTTAATATTTATATGCATCTTTTGATACATCTAGAATATGAACTAGAGTATTGTGGCCTAGTAAGAATGAGATGGATGTATCCTATATAATGATATATGAAGGTTTTGAAAAAAAAAATCACAATAGGGAAAAACTAGAAGGTAGCATGTCTGAGGGATATTCAATGCAAGAGGCCATGGGATTTTGCATAGAATATATGAAGGATTTTTAAAATGTCAATCAACATGTATGGGTTGATGATGAATATGAGACAGTTGCAGGTGAAGTATAAAAAGGCAATGGATGTCACTTCAAGCTATCACATCAAGAAAGAAGTGTGATACATGCCTATATTATTTAAAACACATGTTCGTTAGATAAGTGGTGTAGGTAAAAAAATTTACACAATAATTTATTTACTCAATTGCATTTACATATTTATATTATTAATCTTACTATTTATATGTTAATATTCTATGTAGAAAATATAAAGAAGAGAATCAAGCTTGGATGCAACATTGACCTCAAAAGTGCAGACATCATGATTTGATTGAAAGTGATTCTTTTCCAAAATTTGAAGAATGGATTGCTAATGCAGTCAATGATGCAAAAGAAGCAGGTCAAGATATAACAATAGAGGAAAGTGAGTTTTTACAATCTCCACAATTATGGGCTATGTGTTTTATTGGAATATAGGCCTATGGTAGTCATTTAAGAGTGAAAGAAAAAGACAAAGGAAAGATAAATTATGATTGTGTTGTTAGTGCTGAATTTCTTCACGAAACTAAGAATAAATTTTATGTTGGATTCATCCAAGAAATTAGTCAAGTGGATTTTCATGAAAATAGTCCTATTTCATCATCTATAGTATAATTTGATGAGTCTGGATTTGCATGTGCAAATACAAGATAATTTTTATCATAGATGGATGAGTCATATGTTTCTACACTTCAAATGAACCAATAATTTATAATTGATGATGTAAGAATACTATGATGGTTGTATGTCATTCAAACATAGTCTCATTCCAAATGAAAATTCATGGAAGTTGTCAATATAATTCTTGATGGGTAATATGTTAATCTATAAGAAACATTCAAAGAAGTGGATGAAGATGATGATGGCGTGTTTGAAGAAGAGGTTTTAATTATCAATTAAGATATTGGGAGAGATAATGTATTACATGTCACAAATGAGGATGAGGAAGAAAATCAAGTAGATGCAGACAGGAGTGATCAGGGTTCATAAGTATCAATATCCAGTTGAAAGTCATATTGATAGTCTGATACCTATAATTGTAAACATCTTCTTAGGTTTTGAATTCAAATTATTTTTAATCTATAAAATAAATTCTATATTAATTTTCCATTTTAACTTATGAACTTAATAAATTTTTACTATTTCAAGTTGTTGATTTATACATTATTGTTTATGTGGACTTCAAGAAATGATGAAAAGGACTGTAAGGCACAAATTAGTTGATGATAGTGATCATAACTCTAAAATTTGATCAAAAGATTATGAGTTATTTTGTAGAGAAAAATCATCCAAGAATAATGAATATTTATCGTGTCTTGGTTTGACAAACAGGCAAGTTGTAAATCCACTAAGTAGTATATTATTTGTTTAATAGTGTTTAATGAAATTTTATAGGTAAGAGCTTTATAAATATAAGACATAATATGATTTTTTTTTGTTTTATATGCAAGAAAAAGAGTGAAAAAAAATGTAGAGAAAAAATAAAAGGAAAGAAAAGATACAGTGTAATCATTTTGTAGAAGCCAACACATTTATGATTCAACAAATACAGTTGGTGAAAACAATAGTTGTGGTGATGTAAAACCTGATATAACATATGGTGATGTGTTGCCTGATATAGCACATGGTGATGTGTAGCCTGATATATTACATGGTGATGTGCTATGTCATGGTGATCTCTTAGCATAAATTCTAAGAGAGATTATTGAAAAAAATTAGAGCAAAGGAATAATAGGTCTGTAGATGATTTATTCAACATTAAAGGATGTGTTTAAAGTGAAGTCTATAGAGACCAGTACTAATCTATCTACTCATGCCACACCTGATGTAGCCAAGGAGCACGAATTTCTAGTTAATGAAATTCATGAAGAGAGACTGTTTGCATTTGTTGTGCCTTAGAGTACACCTATTGCATCTAGAAATTTTCATGGAACTAGTGGATCAACCAAAAATACTGGTAGTGGTTTAATAGAAGATGTGTCTACTTTTGTCAAAAGATAGATTGAGTCAAGATTTGTAAAAATTTATAGAGATGAATGTAAAAAAAAGAAAATTAGAAGGAAAGAAGTCATTCTTGGTTTATGTATCGAGAGATGGTGATCCCATTGGGCCAAATGCTACAAAGTGGGACTCTGAGTTGGGTGTAAGATGTAGGACCCATTTGGATATTTGAAAATCAAGTTTTACAGACCAAGATCCATGAATTATGGAAAATTTTATATAAAAAATGGAAAATGATTTTGAGACTACAAGTGAACAAATCTCTAGAAAATATTACAAGCAAAAGATGAGAATTTTGATGAACAATTTTAGATATAATTGCATAAAAACAATCATGGAGGAAAAAGAGAGGTTAGACTCCACTCCATCTCCCAAATAGTGGGAGGCATTAAAATAAAGTATGAATTTCAAATAATATTTGGCAAAGATTTACAGAGGCAAGAGAGAAAGAGATAATGTGAGGGATGGATATACATTTGGCCGAGGCGAGTTGCAGGCCAGAATGGACAAATTTACAGTAAGTGTATGGCTTTTTGGTTCAATTTACATTGTGTTATTTATTTAGATTTTTTATTGAACTGAATATATGTTGAAATTGACATTGTATTTTAGGCGTAAAATAGTAATATAGAATTAGGTGCAGAAGATGTTGCCAATTATATGGTAGCACTAGATTGACCTAGTAAATCTAAGAGTGGGATAAAGTGGAAATCTAATTCATCAACATAAATTCACAGCCATCTATTAAATGCTCAGTAGGAGCCTCTCTAGATCATGTCAACTCAAATTAAGGGTACCAATAGGTAATGAGTTTCATATTTAGTCTCACTCAACAAGTTTCATAGTTGGTTACCTTTGTTAACCCTATAATTTCTGCATGGAATGAGCATAAATCCATGGATTCAACTGAGGTAAGAGGCTCTATTGATCTCATTTCTTCTTATTTGGTAATTCTATATATAAATGCCTCTTAATATGTAGATTATTGAAATCTGAGCGTAGGAAAATCCAACCCAGTTTCTTTATTATTGGAGTGATTCAAAAATGTTCTTTTAGACAAATTTATAGCTTGCATTCTTTACTTGACTATTGAATGATTTGTATATTTTTTTGCATGATGGTTAAACCACATGCGGAGAAATTCTATCAAAGAAACATGAAAATAAAAACACCTTGATGATGTCAATATAGTTTTTGATATTGATAGTGATCATGATGAACTAGACAAGAATGTGCAGCATAATCATCATAGTTGTGTTGAATTAGTTGAGGTAATATAATAGTTTTCAGTTATCTATTCTAATGTTTTATCATTCTTCATGCTTAAAATGTTATTTTAACTTAATAGAGTTTAATTTATTGTTAACTATTTCCACAATACTTGCTTCAATCTTATTTTGGAGGGATTTGAGACTCATTTCCTTGTCTTAAAACAATCTTCTATTATGTTCCTTCCAGAGTTCCTAGATTAGAATTATGGGACTTATCAACCATAAACAATGATAAGTAGAATGTATTTTGATATTACGCCAATATTGAAACAAATTCATTGTATCATTGGGAAGGGCACTCTTCCATCCTAGCTTCACACATAACTTCCTCTAACATTCAAAGGAGAATTGACAGCAAAAATCTTCTCCCTTTGACTCACTTCAACTCTGCCATATCCTAAATTTCCATCAACACCTTGTGAATCACCTTTCCTCAGGTCATCATTTTCTTCCCAAAGAACCTAGAATCAGTTCAAATTTCCTTTACAAATTTGTATGTGACCGTTATCCCACTCCATTTTTACAATATAATGTGTGTTTTATATCTCAATATAATGTGTATTTTTTTTTTGTAGACATTTATTGATAAACTTCAAGAAGGGGATAAAGTCTAGGTGTTGGATCCATTTGATGGTGATATTGTGGGCATTAGGTAGATTCACTTACTATCTATTGTACATAGATTCAAATTGAAAGGAATAGGAGATGCAAATGTAAATATTTTCAAGGTCACAAGTAACATACCCCTTGCGTATGAAGAAAAAATAGATGGAGTTGTCCATCTAAAAGAGAAAGAAGGGACCTTCACACAGTGGCCACTAAAATATTTGAAAAAAATGACATAGTTGATGTTTATCATGTACTAGTTGTTAGATAGCTTGGCCCACTACTTTATGCAATAGTTTGAATGTGTTGTTCAGGGATATTCTTAGTTTTTTTAGTCTGTTTTGGAATTGTATAAGCAAAAAAAGGCATTGTAACTTAGTTTTCTCAATCACAACACTGAGAAACACACTTTGTATTAACACATTTTTCAAAGAAAAGACACATATTTCTATCTTGTATCTATTGTAAGAACACCTTTTTTCAATAAAATTTTAGTATTTTGACTTCTTAATAGTTGTTTCATTATGTGTAAATGAATGATTGCTTATTTTTTTATGTGTTTTATGTCATATGTTTTGAAGTCTCATCATTATGTCATATGTTTGGTGGCACATGTATCTAATACCCAAACATTTATTAATTCATCCTGAGTTTCAAATTAGTTTAAGTTATATTCCCTAATGTTATAAATGTTGATTCATGAGAAATATTCATGGATTCATCATAGTCATGCTCTACATATTGAGCAGAATAATATTTATGAATTTTATGTGGTCTGCGAATAAAATTAAGGATCACTACCATATAACATGGGCCATTTAAAAGTCTCATGGCCACATGAATCCAATACTATTGTTAGTGTTATAATTGGAGGTGACATAATTAGTTTCCAGTGTAATTGGAGCTACTTTTCTTGTGCCTAATATTAAGGTACTCTTATTACTTAATTGGAGGTGACTTAAGCAATATGTAGCCTAATTGAAATTACCTTTCTTGTACTTAATATTATGACTTAAATTTTTTCATACTCTTGTTAGATATAAATTAATGAAGTTAATGGAGTCTTAATTAGTATGGTATGTGACAAACCTAAAATAGGAGTCTAAAAGTTAACATCTCTTTGCATTTTTTAGGTAGATATATTTAAAATATCTATACTACTACTACTTATGCATCCAATGGAAGCCAAATAGATACCCCCAAGTGTAGAATGTAACAATTAAAATAGTGTAATGGGTGTCTATAATCATCATTTGTAATCCATATTGAAGGTTTTATAAATTATTCTTTCAAGAAGTGAACATTTACAATTACATTGATTATATGTTTTTGATATTATAAGTCTAAAAAGAAGGTGCAAAGCCCAAGTACAAAAATCCCAAAGGGCATAAAAATAGGCCAAAGGCCACTAAAAACCAAAAAATAGTAGACAAACAAAAGAAAAACAATAAACAATAAACATTCTAGGGATTAACCATAACAAAAACATTAGTTTTTTATCAAATCCTTCTAATTTTCTTTGATGAACTTAAGAAGGTCCTTCATGCTAGAAATTTTTCCTTATATATCTTTATCTTATTCTGGGAAGTCTTGTAGAATCAATAGGAAGAAGTCACATGGTGGAAAAATTTCAAGAAAATAGTGGTTAGCACCTTCATTTTATTCTGAAGGGAATGTAAACCCTTCTACACTTCCTTCAACTCCCTTTCAATCTAGCTCTCTTCTTTACTGATATCCATGAAATCCTCCTTGTTAGAATCATAAGTGGAGTCATTTAGCTCAAAATAACTAGTTCCCTCCTCCAATTTCTAATCAAGGTTAGGTTTATCCTTTAATTTACCTACTTATTCCCTCAGATTCAAGGTAGAGGGATCATCCATAGTATTACCAATGAAATTTTTACCCCTACCAATCTTTTGGATCTCCTTATATTCTTTATGTATAGCTCTAAAATTTAAAACCAGACCCTTCCTTAGTAGACTCCTCACCTTGTGCTTGGGCCTCTAGGTGCACTTTGTCACTGGCCAAATTCTAAGGCTTCACCCCCACCACTTTCTTGTTCTTACTCTTTCCTCGAGTGCTCTTCTCAGAATTGATCTGAATAATCTATTTTCTTTTTTTATTTATAAAAAAGGAAGGCTTATTTTTTAGTTCCCACAACCCTTTGACATTTAGAGAGTGAGAAGGGTTAGGGGATCTAGAAGTCACATCTATTAGGGAGGGACAACTAGAGCCAAGCTAGAGAGGGGAAAAGCTTTCAAACTTAGGGGATAGGTTTGAATAGGGGAAAAAGGTTCTTGGAAAAGGGTAGGGACCCACTCTCAAGGGAATGTGATATTCATCAGGGTCGTTGTCATAGGAAATATCTAACACTTATGCTTTTATAGGCTTAGAAGGACACATTTCAAGGTGAAAGTGATAAAGACTGAAGAAGAGACCTTGGTAGAATAGAATGGTAGAGGCAACTAGGTTTTTTTCCTGGGAATTTTTGATAGACTTAATAGACATATCCAAGGATGACAGGAGGAAGAAGGGGAAGTTAACCAATACCTTGTGATGAAAGTGATTCAAAAGAGAAAAATTGTAATGATAAAATCACTTAAAATAATCTTCAAGGGTAAAATATTTCATGATGGTGAAGCATACCTTATCCCAAGGGTTAAGCAAGCTCTCTCTATTAAAGCCTCCCTACAACTTCATTGGTGCTTCTCCTTCAATGAAGAATTTTTTTAACCCCTTTGGGTCTTAAAATTTGGTTAGTATTTTCAATCTTTTGCCCTCATAGTGTAAACCCATGGCCTTAGCAATTGACTCTTCACTAACAACAAACTCTATACCTCTAACTTGAACTTTACAGTCACCATCTTAGATCAAAGCAAACTAAATGGAGATGTTCTCATCATATCCATTTATACATTTAATAAAATGAGAAATTCCACCTTCATAACATATACTCTAGAGCATAGCATTCACTTTGGTTTCATCACATGATAATAGGCTTAGTTATGACTTTTTCTCCTCCCATAACTGAAAGCTTCATCGAATTGTTTCACAACTAAAAAGGGACCCAAAACAAAGTGAACCACCACCAAGGATTAACAAAAATTGAATTGAAAAATATGGAAGCTTTCAAATCCCACACCCAATCTTTAGTAAAATACGTGTTGATCCTATAATGATTTCACATGTGAAAGAGCTTTCTAGGATTTGTCATGTGAGAATGTGCCTTAAAGGATTGAGGTTGCCTTGTGTGATATTGATTTTCTTCTATATATTTCTATATTTTAGTTTTTAGTAGTTTTTAAATCATATATTACCTCATGTCATCTCATTATATTATTGTTCATAATACTCATAACAAATGTGATCAGGACCAAATGATGACCAGTGAAATTAGTGAATAAAAATGACTAAATATATTACCAAAGAGATCAAAATGGTGATTAAAATTAATGACTAAATACACTATTAATGGATAGAAATCAGTGAATAAAAATGACTAAATAAGTGACCAGTTAATAAAAATCATGACTAACTATATCAGTGAATAAAAATTAACTAAATAAGTGACCAAATTACAGTAATCAATGACTAAATATACTACCAAATCGATCAATCAAAATAACCAATAAATGACTAAAAATGGTTTAGTCATCAATTTGTTCATGTTATAAATGACTGGCATTAAACTACTAATGGTAAATGATCATGTTTGGTCATTTATATGCAATGTTTAGTACTTCTTTTAATCATATATTGTTGTTTTTGTACTAGTGTTCTCATGGTGTTCATTAAAACCCTTACAAGCATGAAAACCTAGGGTTTTTAGAGGAAAATATATCTAAAGGAAAAATTATAGATTGCAAAAACCTAAAATTTGGACCAAAGTTGGAACAGAACCTAATCTACAAAACCCATAATTTTTTCTAATATAAAAGTATAGGGATACTTCCACCAATATAAGGGCACTACCATCACATTTCTAATAATGATGCTAATGTCTAATTATGTCACTATTATCTATGAGGTTTTATGACATTTTGATCCTATTTTTGACACTCAAACTAGCCTCTACCTCAGTTTCTAACCTCTAAATCATTCATCTCAGTCATTTTCTATCTAGATTTACTTGCAGTATTTATTGTTATTTTTAGAAAAGTTAAAGCTAGTCAATTTTGTAATAAATAAATGGTTATATTTATTGTATATTATTACCTTGATTTATCATACTCAACTCTTTAAAAAACATAGGATTTACATGCATTAAGACCTAAAAGGTTTATTACATTTGGTGAACCCAACTTACTTTGAACATTGCTCAAACCCTAACCCTAGTTAACCCTAGGGTTTACATTTATAGAATCCAAATTTTAGATCCATATATTTCTAATTTTATTTGATATAATCTTGATAATAATGATAGAATAAGTTTATCACTTTTTGTTGTAAATTTTAATACATCCATTTGCATGTTTGTTCCCTTTAATTCAGAATGAACTTAGAAAAGACATAAACACATATATAGATGATGATTTATATCAATTTAAATATATGTCATATTTCATTATATCTTTAGCATATTATTTCTATCTTATGTGGAATTAAATTAAGAAATAAATCCTTACATATCTACATGATATATTACATAAGCTAACAACCAGGTTTCAAACTTCAATGTCATATCTTATGCATAGGAAATAATCTTTCTCCTCCATATCTCCATGAGGGTGATAACTACTTTCCCTTTAACCATATCCATGCTATCACTCCTCCACTAGATGAAGTAGCCTATACCATTTTCATTAATCCCCATACTTAGCCTATTCATGCCGACATGTTTAATCAAAAGTAACTAGAGTTTGTACTTGTGAGACTTTAAGAGATCAAATTATTAGTACGAGAAAACTAATATTAGATTTATAGAATTAAAATCAGTTATTAATTGAACATGTCACATTATTATCAAATCACATTACATGTACATAGTCTTCATAATATGCTATCATAAACCATGTATATGCATCTACACCTAGAAAAGTTGTGCCTAACACTCTTTCATATCAAAATCATTAAAAAAAATCAGAATGAACTTAGAAAAGATAAAAACACATATATAGATGATGATTTATATCAATTTAAATATATGTCATATTTCATTATATCTCTAGCATATTATTGCTATCTTATGTGGAATTAAATTAAGAAATAAATCCTTACATATCTACATGATATATTACATAAGCTAACAACCAGGTTTCAAACTTCAATGTCATATCTTATGCATAGGAAATAATCTTTCTCCTCCATATCTCTATGAGGGTGATAACTACTTTCCCTTTAACCATATCCATGCTATCACTCCTCCACTAGATGAAGTAGCCTATACCATTTTCATTAATCCCCATACTTAGCCTATTCATGCATCTTCTTTATAGGGTGTGTGCCTACATGTTTAATCAAAAGTAACTAGAGTTTGTACTTGTGAGACTTTAAGAGATCAAATTATCAGTATGAGCAAACTAATATTAGATTTATAGAATTAAAATCAGTTATTAAGTGAACATGTCACATTATTATTGAATCACATTACATGTACATAGTATTCATAATATGCTATCATAAACCATGTATATGCATCTACACCTAGCAAAGTTGTGCCTAACACTCTTTCATATCAAAATCATTAAAAAAATTCAGAATGAACTTAGAAAAGACATAAACACATATATAGATGATGATTTATATCAATTTAAATATATGTCATATTTCATTATATCTCTAGCATATTATTGCTATCTTATGTGGAATTAAATTAAGAAATAAATCCTTACATATCTACATGATATATTATATAAGCTAACAACCAGGTTTCAAACTTCAATGTATATCTTATGCATAGGAAATAATCTTTCTCCTCCATATCTCCATGAGGGTGATAACTACTTTCCCTTTAACCATGTCCATGCTATAACTCCTCCACTAGATGAAGTAGCGTATACCATTTTCATTAATCCCCATACTTAGCCTATTCATGCATCTTCTTTATAGGGTGTGTGCCTACATGTTTAATCAAAATTAACTAGATTTTGTACTTGTGAGACTTTAAGAGATCAAATTATCAGTATGAGCAAACTAATATTAGATTTATAGAATTAAAATCAGTTATTAAGTGAACATGTCACATTATTATCAAATCACATTACATGTACATAGTCTTCATAATATGCTATCATAAACCATGTATATGCATCTACACCTAGAAAAGTTGTGCCTAACACTCTTTCATATCAAAATCATTAAAAAAAAAGTACATCTACAACTAGTGATTCAAAAAGCATTAAAAGATCAAATAATATTTCAAGTGAGGTACTAAGGTAAATTATTAAATCTAAGTTGATCAACCTACCCCTTATACACCCAATGAGGAGATCCAAACATTATTGTGCATATCATAGAATGCATGGGCACCACATCGATTCATGTTTAGCATTGAAAATGAAAATACAATAGATAATTGATAAAGATGATCACACAATGACACATCATCAAAACAACATATAATGACACATCTATGAATTCAAAAAGGGTAAAATTTAGAAATAGTACAAAATGGATACCAAATCATAACTCAGAATAACAAAAGGTTCACAAAGCACAATCAGATCAAGAAACTATACAAAAAGCATAGGTAAATCAAGAAAAAAATGCAAATATACCTCTCTAAAATGATGTTTAACTTTAAAATTAGTATGGGTTTGGTCAAAAATATCTACAATAGTTTGATTATCATGGTCAAATTTTAGGCAAGTAGGCTCAAGGCATCACTTCTCCTATTTTGGTATTTGATAATGTTGGTCAATAGAGTTTGGGATTTATTGAACATCCTAAGGCATAATATCCAAATACACAAGAAATGTTACAAAAAGAGCAAGGGCTTAAGTTGAAAATTCAAAATAATGTTAAGCTAAAAAGCATTCTCAAAAGAGGCTTTCTAGCAAAAGACCCTGCACAACACCATATGTCTACAATAAGCACAGTTTCAAAGGGCAAAATCACAATTAATCTTCTAATGCACAATTCAAAAAGGTCAAATCCATAGTATGACACAATTCCATCCAACATCCCAAGTTATTATGATTTTAATGATGAATAATACTCATATTCATATTGCAACAACATTCAACTATAACAAAGAAATCACATTGCATGAGAGATTACCATTCCTATTTTTGATATATGTCATAATGATAGCGAGTCTCCCATGAGACTCATCAGTTAGTATTGTTTCTATCTTCTTGTACATACTTTCCCTCTCTCTTTCTCCTTAAACATAGTTCATTTTCATGTTACTTGTACATAAATTATTTATATAAAATATAAAGATAATATAATATGTCAAAAAACACAAAAACATTTAAATAATTACTCAAAAAACACAAAATTATAGATTTTATGCATTGTGATGCTTACATTTATTATATTTACTAGACACTACATATGATAGCTATCTTATTATAGTCAATTTATCATACATACATGATTCACGTATTCTTTTCAAGTGATTGCAGATTATTATAAGACTCATGTCCCCTACACCAATTCAAACTAGATTTATCTACCCACTAGGGGCATATAGACCAATACAAGGGTATTCACTTGACACATTCTCCCACTTGTGGGAATCCTATATATTTATATACTCTACATTCCAACTTTAGCATTGTTATATCTTGATATTGATCATAATACTCTTACTTAGATTTTTTTCTAGCTACTACTACCTTAGACTCAACATATGCACATCTTAGATGTTACACAGATTTATATTACGTATTCATGCATACTTTCTTTTCTATCTTACCTAATTTATACTTGATTATATCACTCTACTTTTTCTATTCGATATCATTTAACTATGCCATTATTTTTTGGCTCTACGCCACTTCTATTCATATTATGTATGCCTTGGACACATGCCCATGTCCTTATGTGTGCCTTTCCTGATTGTGTATGCAAACATTTAAACATTCCATTCTATGTGTCTCTAAGATAAATTTCTTGTTTCTTATGTATGTGGAGATTTTAACATGTCCTTATATGTCTTACTTTTCTTATATTTAGTGACATGTGCCCATGTCCCTTGTACTATGGCCCCTTGGCCTACTTTGTGTGCCTCGTGTCTTTTGTATATATGCTTTATTTTATGTTTCATGACATGACACTTGTGTTTCCTTATTACACACACCATTTTTTGATGTCATGAGGTATTTCATGCATATCTACCCTTCCTACTTAGGTGTTGTGATGGACATCATGCCACATCCCCCTAGTTACCCACCTAGTTTCACTCAGATTTGGTCTTATATACATTGATTACATCTAACTTGAGATCCGTGTGGAATTATAGACATGAAATACATCTTAAATTACACATATATGCTTAGATTATCTTGCATTTTGATTTTATCTATGCACACTATATTGGATTATTACATAGTTATCATAAATGCTTTGGCTAACACACATTTTATAGAGCTCTTTATTTGAAGGACAGTTATTGTACATGTTAAAAAAATCCCCTAAAAAGAGGGGCATTCACAAGGGTTTGTCATAGAGATCAAGTTCCTATATTGCACTTTTAATACACTTTATAGCGCATAGGCTCAGTTACAAAAAATTAGACACAAGTAAACATAGTGGGAAAATAGTGACCCAAAAAGTGATATACTTACATAGAATTTAGACTAAAAGGATACTAATGCCCAAATGGAGATACTAGTACCACATGGTGATACTATCCAAGATATAGTAGTAGTGTTCAATAACCTCAATTTTATAAAAACCCAGATTAGCTAGAATAGTACAACATGTATAATACAGGGTTACATATATTTAGTTATAGATTTATTAGTTATACTTAGTTTTTCTTAGATTCATATTAGTTTATTTAGATTGGGTAAATCATGCATGGCATGACCATTCCCATATTCAATTTAGATAGCCATATATAGTTTATTACAACTTAGTCTAGAATCTATAAATGCATATATTAGATTTGGGGGCATGTATATGGCACATTATTTTAGTATGCTCACTCACACACTAGTTGATCAAATGAAATGTTAAATTCCATGTCATTATCTACATTATATACACATAAAATCATATTCTAGGTTGCACACCAGTTTCATGCCTTACTCCATCTACAGTGATTGGCATTCTTGAGTGGCCACATAGCCGACATACATAGTTAGATATACCCAGTTAGACATTTACATTAATTTACATAGTTCAATTTCAAATGCATATACTACACATGGGTGGGTAATGATGTATTCATATCCTATTTTAGTTCTTGATCCACCTACATGAGAGGGTTAGACACATGATTATTTTAATATAAGTTATTCATAAGTCATGATCCACCAAATAAGGGTGGGCAATGATGGAGTCAAAATTAGATTAAGTTCCTGAGCCACCCACACATGAGGATTGAGCAACTATCAGCTCATTCCAAGTTATTCATTGATTGATCACTATATAAAATCACCAATATAGGTTGTCTCAAGTTTCATGTATTAGTTCATATAGCTAGTGAGGTATATTGATTCCATTCTTCTTGCTCATCTCTTTACTCAATTTTACTTCTTTAATCAATTTAGTCTTTTGATTTCAATATCTCTTAAGGAATGATTTATGCATGTTTCATTTTTAGGACTTGCATTGGATCATGCTCCACATACTCAGACCTAGCTTCACATACTTGATAATAACTTCACCTACTTAGTGAGTCCAAGTATGCTTCTTTTTATTTTATCCTAGTCATTTCACTTTGCTACATTTTTAGAATAAAATAGGGGCAAGTGTAATCATGTACAAATGACCATTTATGACTTGGATGTCCACTTGAGGTCACTTTACCCTTAGTATAACACTTGACCCATCTTATGGGCCCTTTTGATCTACTTTTAGTCACATGGAATATACAACACCCAAGCCTATAAAGCACCACATGAGACCCATAATGGCACAACTCATTAGTGATTTAGATCCCTACACCCTCCAAAAAGGTAATTTAAATCTCCCCAAGAGAATTAGGGTTGGCCTAGACCTATTCTTAAGTTACCCTCACAAGTAATTAATATGATAACATTATATAAACACTAGTCTCACACACTTATAACATAAGTGGACATTATCACAAAGAAGCACAGAAAAGTACCACTTCACATTGAGGGAAAACTCTTAATTATTCTAATATTATATTGACTTATCCCATACATTCAATAATCCATCCCTAACACAAGTATTCAAATATTAAATGGCCTCTAAGGTATCCTCTCATACATTCATACTCAGGAATTATAACATTCACTTGCACTTGCACCAAACACTTAGGTGGGAGAACTACATCAGGCTTGATCCTTCCTCAGACTATTGGTATGTAGGTAGTGTTCCCACATAGGGGTGTGGATCACATGTCTAGAACATCAGACCCACGAACCCCTTTTTCTCATGGTGTTCATTTAAACCTTTATAAGCATGAAAACCTAGGGTTGTAAAAAGAAAATAGAGATAAAATAAAAATTATTAATTTCAAAAACCTCAAATTTAGATAAGATCTAGAATAAGACTCGATCTATAAAACTCAAAAATTGTTCAGATAGTAAATAGAATGACATTGCTGCCAATATAAGGACATTGCCATCACATTTTTAATAATGGTGCTAATGTCCAATTATGGGACTACTATCCAGGAGGGTTTATGACACTAGGATCCTATTTACAACACTTATACTAGCCTCCACCTTAGTTTCCAACCTTTAGATCATACATCTCATTCATTTTCCTACTAAGTTATTAATTTTACTATTTATTATTATTTTTCAAAAAGTCAAAGTTGGTCAATTTTGTAATAAATGAGTGGATATATTTATTACATAATATTACCCTAATTTAGCATACTAAACTATTTAAAATACATAGGATTTACATACATTAATACCTAAAAGGTTAAAACATATAGCATAGCATTAACTCTTAGATTGAAATGCAGATATATATGATGTTATTATCTCATGGAATGTGACCATTTACATGTTTGATATGGTACCTACATGTGAGGATCCTACTATTGGGATCATTGGTTAGTAAAAACATAATAAATAAATCTCAAATACATGTATGTATGTATATTATAAACAATAAAAAATCAAGACCTAAACATAACATGTTTTTCTACTTATTACGTTGATTTATGTTATTTATCATGTGTTTGGTAGATTACAAATCCTTTTATATATGCATGTGCATTTCATGTTATTTATGAGTGAGATGCAAGACATATATATATATAGGGGCCATGCCAATGTTGAGGGCATCTCAATACATAGGGCACATTGTTACAAGCTATATCTTTTTATGATCTTTCCATTTATCATGTTGAGATACATTGATTGCTTGCATATGCTTTGATATATATATATATATATATATATATATATATATATATATATATATATATATATATATATATATATATATATATATATATATATATATATATATTGTGTGTGGGGGGGGCATTTCATGGATATGCTACCATGTTATATTGTGACATTAACATATATTGATGGTGTGGACTACCTTGAAATTTTATATTCTTCATTTTTTATATTTCATTTTATATAGGCTAATCATTGATTGTTATTTGTGTGATTCTTGTCTTAGTATGTGGCATTATTTGATTGAGTGTATCATTGTATGTATATTTATTTTTTTATCTCTTGCCTTAGTATATGACATTGATTTATTGAGTTTTTATAGGCTTCATTTTATTTTATTTTTTTCATATATGATAATCATTGATTTTTCTATGTGTGACTCTTACTCAGTGTGTGACATTGTTTGATTAGTGTATCACTATATGACTATTTTTTTCCCCTTGCATTTTCATATGATATAGGCTAATCATTTATTTTTATTTGTGTGATTTTTGACTTAGTGTGTGATATTGTTTGATTGAGTGTATCATTTTATGTCTATTTATTTTTTTATCTCTTGACTTAGTATATGGCATTGCTTGATTGAGTTTTTCTATGCTTCATTTTTTCTATTTTATTTCATATAGGATAATCATTGATTTTTCTCTATGTGACTCTTACTTAGTGTGTGACACTGTTTGATTGAGTGTATCATTATATTACCCTTTATTTCTTTATATCTTGCATTTTCATGTGGCATTTGCTTCATTGATTATATCATTATGTGATTCTTTCTTTACATGGACATTACTTTATTGTGTGACATTGATTATGCATAATGTAGCATTGATTTCACATTATGTGTGGATCATCCCTTGTGTGAAATTAAGTGATATTATGTGTGATTTATTATACACATCATTGGCATGAAATTTTATGCTTATGGGTGGATACATCTAGGATTGTCTTCTGAGATTGTGGTGTCTTGATACATATCACATACCTTTCTACTTGTGAGTGGTGGCATAATTTATATTAAGCACCTTTATTATGTAGATTACTATTCACTACTTATATATGTGATTATTATTACTATGTATTTAATTTATATATCTATCTTGACATGACACTTATATTCCTTAGGATACATGTTTCATATATGCTTTGATAATTTATCCATATGATGATGACAATATCTACATGTTATCACATGATTTTAAATTATTACATATTTATATAGAGCATGATGTGTTCAAATCTTTTATTTTAAGATTATAAATTTTCATACTACATTCCTCACCTTAAAAAGGGGGCATATAATGGGCTTGTCATAGATATTTAAGTTTTCACACATAGATAGTTCATATTTTAAGATATAATACATAATTCAAAGGGTTAGATTGGGTCAGATTATCAATTTGGTTCATATTATGGGAAAAATATTTATATATTGAGATATATTTTGGGTCCATATGCAACATATATACAAACATTTTACAATTTCATGAATGACATGTTATCATATCTATTAGATTGGAAACATAATGACTATAGATTTATGGAATTCTATAACAAATCGAGACATTTGATCAAACTATGAGGTATGGATGTTATCCATTCATGCACTTTTATATTTTCAAGTTTTTATTAAAGGCACTAAAGGTAAAATTTCAAATCTAATATCCATAGAAAGTGCTTGATTCAATTTACATACAATCCTCGTATGGGGCTCCACCTTCCATCTTGAGGTTCAAGATCGATTAAATAAGTGGTGTGGTTGACATTTCACTTCACTCAATAGCCTATCACTACTCATTATTCATAAGTTTTGGGCCATTTATTTTCCCATCCCATGGTTTAAACAAAGTAATTTACCTTGGGGCATAATCACCCCAAGATATTTATTCATTGGGCCATAATCAACCAATCTCAAACACTTCAAAAGGTAACATTATTCACCCACTTCATGGTGTAGTCCTTCCATGCTCTTAAAATTTAAAATGTTTCATTGATATAATTTATTTCATATTTAACATAATATATGTAAATTTATTATTGCATGCTCCATTTCAAATTTTCATGGAACAAACTACACAATCTAAGTCTTCTCCTAAAAACAAAGTGTGTTTACACACTAAGGTATACAATATTTATCCTTTTATTCTAGAATTTTCACTACTAAAAAAATAAAGGCATATATAGACACTAAAATATGGTATTATGCACTTGTAAATTTTAGTATTAATCTATATTTACCTTACATGACTTTTTAAAACACATATGGCTCTTGCACAACATTCTCTCCTATCCACTTGCCTTCTATGGGCCTAGCCTCAATGATCTACTATTAGACACATATAGGAAATACCTAGTTTATACTTAACCTAATTATTATCATAATTATGCTATATTTTAATCATTATATCACTAATATTTTTATTCTTGACACCTTGAACCATATTCATATGGCTCTATATTTCTAAAACTGTTCACCTATATTGGACTTGTCCATGCACCATACAACAACAAATTTTCAAATTCAAATCATCTTAATGGGTTTGCCCATATGTTATGCATGTTAGTGATGTGATAAGTTAACCAAAGATTATATATTTATATATAATAGGAATAATCGTATTCCATATCTAGCATTTATCAATAAATTACTAATCCAAACCTATTATATCACTTGCACATTAAGAAGGATTACCTTAAATCTCCCAAATCAAAAATCACTCACAAGGAGAAAAGCCTAGCTAATTTTGAAACACCTAATCTAGTTTAAGTTTTCCATTTCTAAGTGTCAAAGGATATATCACAACATGCATCAATACTAAAATAACATCATTATCACATACACCTAACTAAAAAAATTATATGCAGTTTGAACCTTTTTCAGAGTTTTAAAAATGCAAGTACTACTCAAGCAATTAGCGAGAAGTGATTGGGGTTAGAACAACCCATATTTATTCCCATTTTTCAATCCCAAACCTACTGTCAAAATTGAATCCATGGTTTTTAATTTTAGGAGACTTGTGAACAAAATGAACTTCTCACATCACAAAAGATGATGGTTTAAAAATAGGGGAAGTGGTCTCTTCTTAAAAAAATAAAGCACATGTTAAAGTGATGAGTCCATTAGAGTTTAGATGACTTCATCTTGGGAAAGCATCCAATGGTTGATATATTTATCTAGGTAGGTCCATATAGTCGATCTCTTGAGCTAAACGACCCTATATGCATTTACAGTACCATCTATCACTTTATACAGTCTCAGACTAGAACAAAATCAGTAACAAGATAAGTACTTTTATCCTCTTATTACTTTCCATAAATAGTAAAGTGTAATTGTACATATTATTTTATCATTTATATTTTCTTGATTTATTATTATCTTAGACAATATCAATATTTAATTAGAACAAAATCAGTAACAAGATAAGTACTTTTATCCTCTTATTACTTTCCATAAATAGTAAAGTGTAATTGTACATATTCTTTTATCATTTATATTTTCTTGATTTATTATTATCTTAGACAATATCAATATTTAAATATATATATATATATATATATTGTAGACACCTAAATCTAGCCACTGATAACCTCTAATTAGGCTCTTGACCGATTTCCATCAAAATGCATAATTTGGCCTAAAAACTCTCAAACACGTTAAATGATGTGAAACTGGCATATTCAAGTGTCAATTTTTTCTAGGGTATCATTAAATGGGGAAATATAATTTATGGGTTAGCTAACTTTAATCAAATCATTTCGATTCAAAATACCAATTTTGCACCTGGGTGCTCTAGATTGCTCTTTTTTGTTAAATATCTTGCACAAAACATGTGCCTTTGTTATTTGGTGTTGGAAACATCCTATATGGGATAATATATCCAACACATCTAACATTGACTTCCAATTCTAGTCTAGTCAAATTTTAGACCAATAACGAGGCATTCATATCAATTTGATTAATTTGTGCATAAAGTGCTTAATCATGTTTAAGATCTAATTACACCAAATTAGAGCCTAATTAATAATTCCATTTATAATTCTTGAATACTTATTTTTAGAAATGAATATTGAATATTTGCATCATTAGGTGACCTCATTTCTTGGGAACACATCCCTAGGCCATAAATACCACAAATATCAAGATTAATGCTTCCCATGCCTCATCAAAGCCCTTACATACCTATTCAATGCCTATCTATCTAAAATATTAATGGGGATATTTGTATAATGAATTTAATATTTAGATTTGTCCTTAGCCACACATCTCAATCTTGAGATGGATGATTCAAGTTGATCCTAGCCATTTTCCAAAATCTATAAATAGGAGGCCTTGCCACATGAATTTTAAGATATTTTTGTGCAAAGTTATTATGCTCAAATATCTTCAATAAGCTTAATTTATGCAGAGTTACCATGCCAAATTGATTCCAAAAATCTCTGACATGCTAAATTTATGATGCCAAAATATTGAAGCTGAAGCCAAGCAAGGTGCCAACAAGAAGAGGAGATAGCCAAGCCTCCTTTGATGAAGACTTCATGAGCACAAACCAAGAAAGCCACTACAAAAAATCATTTGGATCATCCAAGGGAGGTGAAAGATTCTTGTTTTTCTTTAATTTTTAGTTGTGCTTTTCATTTTTTATTATTATTAAGCTCACCCTAGTAACTAGGCATAGAGATAGATGTATGCTATTTAGTGTGTTTTTATCAATTTGTTCTATTTTGGAGACTAACACAATACTAATCACCTCTCTTGAGTAAAATTTTTAGTTCACACACACACACACACACACACACATCCAAAATAAGGTAAAACAACAAAAAATGAAGGGATGAATATGGTGCAAGAAAGAGTGAGTGATGCAAGAAAAAGATTGGGGGATTAATGTTTATGTATATTATACCAAGGGAGTGACATCAGTTACTATGATTGAATTCAATGCTAATATCACTACTTTTAAAATTTTCACATATATTGTTGTTGGTAGGGCCAAGGCCAAACCTTTCGAACCTTACTATGTGAAAATCATAGATGTGACCTAAGAATTTTTTTTCAACCAAGATTCTCCCAATAAGAAAGTTCCAACATTTTATGAGGGTTTTGGTTGGGAAATTTATTGGTATTTGGATAAGACCAAAATTCATTTATGAATGGATAAAGATCCATTGGATTACCTTATTTAAGGGTGGAGTGGGCAACTAGCTATATGGGATATGTTTCCATGCCTTCTTCTTTGAGTTGAAGGAACATAAATTTTTTATTTTCAGAAGTGGACCATATTTTATGGGATCAAGACAAATCCATTTGAACTACTCCATTGATTTCCATCCACTTGAAAATATACCTAAGGCCATCCATGTTTGGGTAAAACTTCCTCACCTTCCTCTTATCTTTTAGGATAATAAATCCTCAGATGTTATTGGCAAAATTTTGGGCTAGTTCATTGATAACACTAAGCTAAAATTTATCTTTATTAATATCATAATTTTGAATTAATGTGGTGATTAAAACTAATTTATATAAATTGAATAGCATATATCAAATGTGATAAAATAATTTGGAATAAACAAAATGGAATAAAATTACTAAAATCGACAAAATACAATCGAATGAAAGAAGTATACCTATGAAAAAAACAAAAGACTTATCTATTTATGGTATGTATGCTCACCATGTTAAACTAAACAATGATTGGGAATGGTCAACATAGACTAGTTCTGTAAGTGCCACAAAAATAATGACTGAGACTAATGAAAGACAAGATTGTCTAAACTAATATAGGATAAATAGGTGCCATTATCTTGAGTTTGTTTATTTTGTCTTCTACTCAAAGTAATTTAAATTATTAAATTATCATCTACTACACTATAAATACACCTATGTATGGAAATTTTACCTTTATATGCATGCAAAATACCTGAAAATGACTTCTTCAAATTTTCATCCCTAATAGGGCTTACAATGATTGAAAATATATAAATAGATAAATGGAGAGTGTAATGGTTTTATATGACCCCAATCACCCCCATGATGACTAACAATTTCCTAATATCTAATGATCCAAAGAGGGAAATCAAGTCCATGTATTTCTCCCACTTTGAGTAATTTATGCAATTATGATCTTTTGACTACATGTATGCATCTAGAGATGGATTTAATAAATGATAATGATTTTATTTTAATTGGATACAATAATATATTAAATTAGATAAGGACTACTTAAAATTATTAGGATAATAATTATGAATAATATGGAAGCTTTATTCAATGTGTGATAGTGTAAGTATGTCTCAATATTGAAATTGCTAAGTGATAAAATAGGTGACTTATATGTGCCTTTATATAAATACAAAAAGGTAAAACTTCACACTACCTATCATAAAAATATGTATCTAATTATTAGTATATAAATTTTAAAATAGGTCATTCTAAGTGTTAATTACATGATAGAACCATAGGGGATAAAATCGACTGCCACTATTATCCTCTATTGGTTGATCTTGTCCTAAAGGGAAACATGTGGATTTTGGTTCCTTGGATGTGTGTACATATGTTTAGAGGGTTATTTATAAATTTAAAACATTTATGTAGACATAAGATATTAATTTATAAATGAATATGTTTTTATAGGTGCTTATGATAGATTGAGGTGGAAATAGGTCTAGATTAAGTGCTTAAATCAAATAAAGTGAAAGTTGGCCAAAAGTGACATTACCAAGTATTCATGACCAAATTTGATTGGATAAATTTTTCACCACTTTATTAGAGAAATTAAATTACTATATTAAAGTAAATATGTACCTGAGTGTGTACAATGTATACTTTTCCTTTGGGATAAATAATCAATCAAGCAAGATGTTCTATGGAAAATCCTATAGTGATGTAAAAGTATATAATGCTCATATGGAAACTAAAAATTTAAATGTAACTTAAATTTTAAAATATTCAAAATAAAAATAAATGAGTACACATATATGTGTGAAACCAATATTGATCTCATAAATTTGTTTGGAGATGATGCTTTATCAAAGCATTACAAAATTAGTGCTTCCCATTAAACACTTGGAGTGGTTGGTTCCTTATCTAAACTAATGGATAATTGAGGGTGATCATGCCCTAATTTTAAATTTAATTTTTTAAAAAAAATCTCAATTAGGGATGCAAAAACCTCAAGTTGTGTTGTTTTTATTTGTAACCCCAAGATGTGAAACAGGCTGGAATTCCTAATGGATTCATAGGCAATGATGCCAAAGGGTAGTAAACCTCTAAGTTATGTGTTATGCACTTTACCTAAATCAACCGCTAAATATGGATTGTAAATTAAATTTTCACTTTGTTCTATACTTCATGAATACATGATCAAAATATAATGAAGAACATCCATTAGCCTATTGAAATCATGGCATTAATTTTGTATCAAGCCCCCTTAATTTGAAAAATAGTATAGTGTGCATGAATTCATTCCATGCCCCCATTATGATAATTATAAATTTTGTAACTAAATGTTTATGAAATTTTCTAAATCTTGTTTGAAGCTTGTGCAAGAACCTATATCATGTACTTAAAATTGTATGAATTTTTACTTTATTCCTATAATGTGAGTGAGTATGCATGGCATATTCCCAAATAAGTTATACCAATTACTAATTTTTTTAATATTTTTGAAACATTTGAAATTGTATTTTATAATCAAAACTAATTTTTTTATCTTGAAGAGGCTTATCTCATGTATGAAAATCCCATTGAAATGCCCCCTTTTGAGGTGAGGGAATTGTGTCATGAACGTCACTCATCTCAAAATAAAAGCTAAATATATCATGAGTAGTAATATATAATCATTGAATAATGTAGAATATGTGAAAATTATGTCAACATATTAATATATGTACCATTCACATCATGTATGTAACATATGAGGCAAGGCCTATATAAATGTATTAGTGAAGTTCATAATATTAAATTTTAATATGAGCATATACCATAGGTAGTGTGTGATATGAAACTTAACAATCTCAAAAAGCACACACACATAAGAATCACAATGTCATATAATAAGGCCAAAGGCCACATATAAGGAACATGTTTAAATGTCACAAAAGTAAATTTTTCACACACAAGTCTAAGGGACACACAAAAGAACATGAATAATGTCAAAAATAAGAGATGTGTTCAAATGTCACACAAAAAAATGGCCAATGGATGTGAGCAATGAACATGCTTAAATGTTACACATACCAAACATTTATCTCGTAGTTATGTTTAAAAAAAATCATATGAGGGATAAGGGCCATAGACAATAGACATGAAAGATATAATATACTATGTACAAGTAATATCATCAATGGAGCATATAATTATAACTGTAGTCTACACCATGTATATGTAATGTGATCATATGCTGGCAAATAACATATCCATATACACAATGTAATATAGATATATTAGCAAGACATTTATAAAGATTGTATAGTTCAAAAATATAGAAGTCATAGAATGGTAACATCTGTAATAGGAGTTATATAATGGTAACACCTATAAATACTATAACCTATGAAAAAGATGCCCCCAATTTATCAAGGCTAATGGGTAGAGGTAAATCAAACATCTCAGAACATGTAAAATATGTATGTCTTGTATAACACTCATTAATACCAGTTAAATACATGTATGATAGAAATAGAGTATATCATCTACCAATCATGATATAAATAACATATGGCAATGATGTAAACTAAATATTTAATCATGCTTAGGTCTTGATTTTGGATTTTTAGAATATTTTGAATGATTTCATATTTTTGAAATATTTGAATATTTTTTGTTATTTTTGCATTTTAATCTAGAACAAAATAAACTAGTAAGTAAACCATGGGTTCAAAATTATAATAAAAGAGAGTGATCTAAACAATATACAACATGTGTCAATGTAAAGTATGCATTAGAAATGATGGCAAGGCCATGTATGAGAAAAATTATGCCATTGTATTTGTGAATTATAAATTTACAAATCATGTAAGAGATAGAAAAGATATGTGGAGAATATATTTTACATCTGAATCTCATCAAATGTACATTTATTAATGTATGTAACATGTAGGAGCAAATTCAACACAGGAATATAAATATTTTTCATGAATAAGTATTGTTTTATTTACTATAACTTAGTGAAGTATAGATAAATTAGAAGTATTAAGGATATTTATGTTATGTTTCTAATTTTAATATGAAAAAAAGTACAAGACAAGATCAACCATCCCAGGATAGTAATGGCAATTGGTTGTAACCCATACTAGTCGATATTATCTCTGACAAAAAATGGAATTTACTCAGTTTAAAGTGTGAAATAACAAGGTAAATGGAAAAAAATGGTAGTATAGATCAGTGTGTTGGACTATTCAGATCTGAAAAGTGAAAAAGAAGAGACAAGAGGACAAAATCTCAATAAGAGCTAAGGGATATAAGAATTGATCAAAATCACTGACATGTGCAAGAAATGGAAGAATATAAAGATGAAACTATCAAGAAGATATGTTCAATCACTTGTGTTATTTTTATAAGTTAAATATATTATTGAGGGGATGATTACATGTGTATTATGTGTCAATGGGAGTATTGTACCAATCTTTTGAATAATCATCATCATAATCACAATCATCCTCTTGATCCTAAAATTGTGGCATTTCACTCTTGTTATATTTTGTATTTATATATGTAAAACCAACTACCCCATATTGTTATATTGAATTTTCTAATTTATTTTAATTTTTCATGTGTTGTATCATGTGCCTCTATTGTGATTATATTATCTATCTTTTCTTGAATGTTAGTTGAAGATATATTTACCTTTTTTTTTCTCTTGCTCTAAATATGGTCCATATTTTTAAATCGAAATGACATTTCTTTCTTGATCAAATTTAATGCAACCTTTTTTTTATCGATTGATGCCCCTATTGATTTTAACCATGATCTTCTAAGAAAAATATTGTATGCATTCATATTATGAATAATTTTGAATGTAATACAACATTATTTTGAAAAAAACATTATTATTAACTCAAATGATCCCACACATATTGTAGATGAAGTAGTCTTATCCATGTGTGGAAGGTGATATCCAATAGATATACTAAATGATCATGTAGTACAAAAATTTATTTCCTACTAATCCATAACCTTAACATTGGTACATTATTTTCCATCTACGTGAGTGATGATAGTGTAAGGTTATTGATATAAGGACTTGTAATTTTTTCATTTGGAACCATTTTGTAACATTTAATTTTGTAAATATATCTTTCTTTTGAATATTTTTTTAGGAACCCTTTCTTAAATATATTGTCTTTCCTAATGTGAGCTTGTTTTTGTAACTTCTCTTTTAACATTTGCTCTTTTTGTAACTTCTCTTGCTATAAATTTTGTAACCTTTCTTGTTCTAATTTTTATTTTTGTAATTATTCTTTCTTAATTTTTTTTAATAACTTGTATTTTTTTATAGTTCCTTTTGTATCCTTTGCTTTTTAAATTGTTCCTTTTGTAATCTTAATTTTTCATCTTATTCCTTTTGTAACCTTTTTTTTTCATTTTGTTTCTTTTTTAATATTGATTTCTATATTTTTTACTTATGAACATTTTATTGATCTAGATTTTCCATTTGTATCCTTTCATGTTCTAAATTTTCCTTTTGTTTTACTCGCACTTTTTCTTTAGAAGATGCAATCATTTTGTAAGTAGGTTGTTTGATTGATTTATCTATTAAAGGATCATCACTATCAATGATACTTTGTGTTTTGCTCTTCAAATCCTAACAAATATTTTTAAGATGCCCATGTAATATATGATATGCATAATAGTATTTTCATCTCTTTAGAGGATGCATAAAAGATAATGTGATCAAGTTATTTTAAATAATTTCTCTTAGAATCTCTCTTAAACTCTTATTAGCCTTTTGTATACTTTTTGAATCACTATCTGTAAATGTATGTTGCCTTTATATCCATACTTGAAATGATATCTTTCAAGAGCACAAGATAGCTATATGGAGATACAGATATATAATTAACATTAGCATGCTCTTGATTCTTTGTGTATGTTATATTGTCTTCCAGTGAAGTGATTCTTAAACTAAAATATTGTTTTTGTTTTTGCATCTCTTCTATGAAATTTATCATAGTGACTATTTGATCTTGAAGGGATTTATAAGCAAAAGCCTTAGGTACTTCTAATTAGATTTACATACAAAATTCATTAAGAGGTTGTGTGGGATGTGGATGGGGTCAAAGTAGGACATGTTGGCTACCTTAATTTAGATATATAGGGTGGGACACCTTGCCTTTCGGGATAGTGATAATAGACCTGGTTAAAATGAAAGTAGTTTTCACAATCTTGAGGAGGGATGATAGAAGTTACTTGGGAATCCATAGACATAGAAGAAGTATTATGAGTGTTTACAAACTTGATTTTATTTTACATTAGTGTTGTCAAATTCATTACATGATTATTAAAGATATTTAATATTTCTAGCCAACACCATGTGATTAACATAATCATTATTTAAATTGGAAAGTATACACTAGGAATAACCCATGTAACCATTACATTATGTGCACAATAATGAATTGACCACTACAAGAAATGTGTTATGAATTTTTGAAATCAAATAGATATTTTTCATTATAATTAATAGATAGACAAAACCCATAAATTAATTTGAAAATAGGTACACCATTCATCACCTAGGCCAAATTTTATAAAAATAGTAAATTGTAATTTCTAGAAAAAACATACAATATTTTGACGAACAAAATAAGGTTTTGTATTCACTCAATACAACTAGAAAAAAATATAAGAAATTAAAAAAATAGAGTCATAATGGATCTGATATGATCCAAATAAGTGAGAGGATAATCCATAAGCCTAGGAAATTAAACCCTAATAGTAAAATGAGGGTGAAATGCTAGGGAAAAAAAATAAAACTTATGATTTTGTACATAGGAAAAATGGAAATCAGAGATCAAATCTAAAACCCTAAGACAAAAGATTTAAATCCTAGAAAGAAGAGTGGAACCCTAAGGGATACCTAGTGTTTTATAATGTTCAAAAAATACATATATTTACCATGTTTTATCATAATTTTTAATTAATGTGGTGATTAGCCCTAATTAAAATAAATTGAATAGAATATAATAAATGTTGTAAACTTGTGACAAATAGAATGGAATCAAATTATTGAAATTGAAAAATACAATCGAATAAAAGAAGGATAAATATAAATTAAAAAAAAGAGTTAGTTTTTTACTATTTATAGGTTTATTATGTGAAATTGAATAATGATTAAGAATGATCAACAGAGACTGATTCTACAAGTTCCATAGAAACTATGCCTAAGACTGATGAACGACATGATCATCTAAACTAGGAAAGGATCAACTAGCACTATTGTCCTAAGTTGATCAATTTTATCCTTTACTAAAATCTAGATAAATTAAAGTATGATCATCTAAAATAGTTCAAAATACACCTTTTTATATAAATTTGACCTTTAAATGTGCTTGAAAGACCTAAAATGACTTCTTCAAAATAGAAACCCTAGTAAGGATTACAATGACTAAAAACCTACAAATAAAAAAATGGGAAGTGTAATGGGTTGAGCTAACCCCATCACCCCCATGATGACTAATCTCTACCTACATATCCAATAAACCAAAGAAGTAAAATAATTCCACGTAGTTCTCCCAATTAGATTTCTTCGTGCAACTGTGCTCCTTTGACTACATATATGCATCTAGAGATGGCTTGAATATTTGATAATGTTTTGATTTGAGTTAGATAAAATAGGATTTTGACTTGGATAAGAACTAATTCAAATGGTTATAATTAGAATTTTTAATAATAGGGAAGCTTTGTTCAATGTGCAATAGTGTAAGTATGTATTTGTATTGAAATTTTCAAGTGAAAGAATATGTGACTTAGATGTACCTTTATAGCAGTCAAAAAGGGAAAAAACTCATAATACCTATCCTAAAAGTAGGACCAACCTTAAAGGAGGATATAAATTTTAAAAGTGATGGTTATAAAGGTTAAGAACATAAACAACCTATAGGGGACAAAACCAACTGGCATTATTGTCCCCTACTGATTGATCTTGTCCAAAAGGGAAAACATGTGGATTTTGGGTCCTAAGATGTCAGATATAGATGATCAGAGGATTTTTTAAATTTATACATATTTTTAGGTGTAATATATAAATTTAGAAAGGACTATGTCTGCATAGGTGCTTAGGATAGAGTGGAGTGGTGAGATAGGTTTAGATTAAGTGCTTAAGTTAAATAAAGTGAAAGTGGGTGAAAACTAACATTATCAAGTATTTATGACCAAATTTGAGTGACTATAATTTTACATGTGCTTGAATCTATGTAGAAGTAGATTTAGAGAATGGATTTCCTAAATACATTCAGTTAAATCTAGATAGATGATCATATTTGTAATATCTTGATTATGAGTAGTTACCTTTCAAATGTAGCAAATGCCATGACTATGGCCACTTTTGTAAGTAATAAAAAATGAATAAAATGTGTCTTAGGGACCTAAAATCATTCAATAACATTTTTTCATTGTATATCAAATAAGAAGACATGCTTACCAAAAGAATGGTAAAAAAATATAGGTATTAAATAGGCACAAGTAGTTCTCAATACATCCAACAAGTTTGAAATATTATGGGAAAGTATTGAAATCCCACTTGAATAAGGGGAAATGCAGTTAATTTGAATCAAATTTAGATTAATAAAGATGCAAATTGAGGTATGATAGCTGAAAATAAGTGAAGAGGTAAAAAATGTGATCCTCTAAAGAATGAGGAATTGATAGAGAAGGCTTCTTTAGAGCATGAGAGTCCAACTAGTAGTGAATTGAAACCTTTGAGTAGAGACTTCCTAAAGGATCTTGTTTATGCTAACCTTGATTAAATAGAGACATCCAAAATGTTATATTGGATTGTGGTTTGGGACTAACCATCGAAGGAGTTATCCCCAAAGCTAAAGGCAAAGGAATAAAAATGAAAAAACTAATAGCGTGTACATAAAAAATGTTCACTCTTTATGAACTTGTAGTATGAGAAACCCAAAATGTTATCATATTTTTATAGAATTTTATTTAATTAAATTATTACTTTGAGAGTGATTCAATTTTACCAACCTAATTGATCAAACATATAATTTATTTATATTTTATTAAATACATTACATATTTTTAATTAAGAAAGATAGAACATTATAAATTATTGAGATATCCAAATTGAATGCCATCATATCTATCAACACCCTTATTCTTATGTTTTCTTTCAAAAATGAAATACTTAATGTAAAATAAAACAAGAGTCATGTAGCAGTTTTAGTACCTACTAGTAGAAAATAGATTTAGCTTGGATTCTATCACATGGTAGCAACCCAAGCACCCAGGTTCCCAGAGGTGGCAGGGTTATGTTGAGCCCCCTAGGAGCCCATGATGGTGCCACATGGTAGGATACCAGGTGCCCAAAGCTGACAAGTTTATGTCGAGACCCTTGGGTACCTAGGATACTACCATATGGCACCATCTCAGGTACTCAAGTGCCCAAAGGTGATGGGGTTATGCCAAGACCTTTAGGTAGTATGGTGACATGTGGTAAGATCCTAAGTACCCAAGTGCACAAAGGTAATGAGGTTGTGTTGATTGCCCTAGGTGCTTAGGATACCACTGCATGACACCCTCCCTCAAGGTGACATGGTTGTGTCAAGACCCTTGGGGGCCTGACATGGTACCACATGGTAGGATCCTAAGTACCTAGGTACCTAGAGCTGATGGGATTATGTCAAGACCCCAGGGTGCCCAAGATATTACCATGTTGTACCATCCTAGGTGATTGAGTGCTTGAAGGTGATAGGGCTTTGTCAAGACATCTAAGTGTTTGAGATGGTGCCACATGGTAGGATCCTAGGAGCCTAGGTTTTTAGAGGTGATAAGGCTATGTCAATCCCCTTGGGTGTTAAGATGCTACCATGTGGCACCCTCCCAGGCACCTAGGTGCCTGAAGGTGATGGGGTTGTGTCGATCCCCCTAGGTGCCTAGGATTTCTCCATGTGCTAAGATCTCAGGTGTTTGGGTGCTTAAAGTTGATAGGTCTATGTTGAGACCCCTGGGTACCCAAGTTATTAGAGGTGACAAGCTATGTCAAGTTTTTTGAGAGCCCAAGATGATACCACATGGTAAAATCTTAAGTACCTTAAGGTGATGGGGTTGTGATGAGACCCATAAGTACCTAAGATGGTACCATGTGGTATGATCTTAGGTTCCTAAGGATATGTTGAACTACTCAGGTACCTAAGATGATACCACATGGTAAAATCATGGGTGCTTAAGGTGATGGGGTTATGTTGAGACCCTTGAGTGCCCAAGATGGTGCCATATGGTAGGATCTTAGGGGCTTGAGTGCCTAGAGGTGATAGGGTTATGTTGATCCCCTTGAGTGATAGGGATGTTTCCATGTGCCACCATATTGAGAACTGAGTTCTCAAGTAATCAAAGGTGATAGGTCTATGCCAAGCCACTGAGGTGCTCAAGATACTACCAAGTGACAACATCCTAATTGCCTAGGTGATCAGAGATGACCTAGTTATGCTTAGACCCTCAAGGGATCAATATGGTACCACATGATAAAGATACTGGTAATGCACTTTAATTCTTTTTTTTTTTTGCTATAAATGCATTATTATGATGTAAACATGTGATTAACATTTAAATAAAAATGAGTAATACTTAGTTCTTACAAAATTTTATAATCAATAGAGGCTTAAACTGACATAATTTCCATTAAACAACTTGTAACAATGGTTCATAAGTTTTCAAAAAGTGTAGGAAAAGTTGATGAGTTTTCAAACACATTTTTAAGTGTGCCAAAAATCATAAGATATTCTTGTAAGGCATAATCCTAGGTGCCCAAGTGTCTAGAGGTGATGGGATGCTACCACATGGTAGGATCCCAAGCACTCAGGTACCTAGAGGTGATGGGGCTCTGTCGATCCCTTAAGTACCTATGATACTACCATGTGGTATAATCTTAGCCACTTAGGTGCCCAAAAGTGATAGGTTTATGTGAATACCCTTGGGTGCCCAAGATGCTACCATGTGGCACCCTCCCAAGTGCCTAGTTGTCTAAAGGTGATAGGGCTATATTGAGACCCCCGAGTGTTAGGGATTCTACCACAAGGAAAAATCCTAGGTGAATAAAGGTGATAAGGTTGTTTTGATCCCCATAAGTGCCTAGTATTCTACCACATGGTTGTATGCCAGGCACGCATGTGCTCAGAGATGACCAGGTTGTGCCAAGACCCCAAGGGTCAAGGATGGTGCCATGTGGTAAAATCTTAGGCACTGGGAGGTGACTGGCCTATTATAATTCAAAACTAATTAGAGAAGTGATTACAATATTATATACATAACATGTACTAATAATATAAAGGGAAAGACTAAAATTTCACAAAATTGATAATCTTATTTTCTTAATAAATATGGCCAAACAAGCATCAAATCTAGTTCCTCTGTGTGATATATCACAGAGGCCATCTAAATTGGAAAGTGCATATAAATCTATTTTCTATAATATTTTTTTTGTGTATGTTGAAATCATTTCAAGATGGATTTTTAAAAATAACTATTATTTGAAGCTAAATTTTATAGTTATATGATTATTTACATTTTTTAATAAAGTATATTTGAATTTTTTTTAAACTGAATTAGGTGTAAAGTGAAACTCTAGTTAGACTATCAAAACATATAAAGGATTAAAATAAATACATACATTGTATTTTTTATTTATTTTCTTAATGTATGAACTATATTATCACATCAAGAGTAATGTTGAATGAGAGGCAGATTGTCAAATTCAGCTTTTTTCCCTTCACAAAGTTTTGTGGAACATGCAATGCCTTTCAAGTTTTGGATAATTAAATATTTTAATAATTTTTATGAGACCAAAATAGTTTATGGGTCTCCAAGATAAAAATTTGTAACTATAGGAATGAAGAAGTAATAAAAAAAGAGAAGATTTGCAAGGTTAAATCTATGTCATTGTTCTATTTTTAAAAGTTCATTCTTTTGTTGTGAATTTTAGTCATTAGTTTGCCTTTTTTTCAATGTTTTCTCCTTAAGATAATGTATGTTGACTAAATAACATATCCTACAAACAATTAAATTGATATTTTGTCAAGGCAATGACATTGCACTTGAATGTTTTTATTGTTGTATTATAAATGCATTGCTATGATGCAAACCTATGATTAGAATTTAAGTGAAAATGAGTAATACATAGTTATTGTAAATTCATCTAATCATAAGAGTCTTAAACTGGCATAACTT
>JARHVA010005148.1:0-100000 GCA_037957365.1 Torreya grandis
ACACATAAGAAACATTGAATTTTTTTGCAATAGACATAACATCACTGAAGAGGATATTGCTATCAGATTGTTGGTTGTTTATTTAAAGGGAAATAAAATTGATTGGTATGTAAGTTTGGCTCCCAAATCTATCACTACATTGGATGAATTAGGTGATGCCTTGAGAAGGAGATTTGAAAATAAATTTGACCACTTGTCCTTGATCGAACAACTAACTACAATAAAGAGAGGACCTCAAGAGGCCATTTAAGACTTAGAAACATGATTCCAAATGAATTAGGATATGATTCCACTCTTGGTAAGTCCTAATACCCATCATGATTTTATTTAATACCTCAAAACTTTCAATTGTGATATATCCATGATGTTTCAATCCATGGGAGGGGATGCTTTGCCTAATACCTATGAGACTACTATAAGAGTTGATAACTATCTTATTCAAGTAGGGAAGATAGCCCCTAGACCTCCCATGCCTTTGTTTCCTGATGTACAAGATCCTATGTCCACCATTTCTCCCATCCCCACACCCAAGCATACATAAGCTTCCCCTAATCAACCAATCAAGCAAAAGGAGGAAGATATGATTAAGAAACTTAGAGAAGAGGTTCAAACTCTTAATAATAAACATCAAAAATAGTAATGGATATGTTATCAAGGTCTTTTTTAGTGTTATCAATCTTATCAAGCTCTTATACAACCTTTTTTTAAACTTAAAATTTGACTCAAGAGAGGATGGTTAGTATCGTGTTAGTTCCAAAATGAAAACAAAATGAAAGAAACACACTAACATAAAATCTCTAAGACTAGTCATTAGGGAGAGCTTAATGAGCAAAAACTATTTGAAAACACAACTAAAAATTAGAAATAAATGAGAGATAGGAACACGAAACATAAATTTCTTAAAAAATCCTTGATTGTTTTAAAAGGATCCTTCTTGACTTGCTTGGCTTGTGCTTCAAGAGATCGTCTTCAATGGAGTGTGACTACCTTCATCTCCTCTTGGCACTTTTGGCTTTGGCTTGGCTTGGCTCAATAATTTGACATTATAACACTAAAATTTAATTATTTTGGAATGATTTAAGCACTATGACATTGTACTATCTAAGCTTAAAATTATGGTTGTGAGGCCTTGTATTTATATATTTTTCAAAAGGGGTTGGATCAACCATAATTTTAAGCTTAGATAGTGTAAATTTATAATGCTTAAATCATTCCAAAATCATTGCATTTTAGTGTTATAATGCCAAAGTGTTGATCCAAGCCAAGCTAAATCTAAAGGTGTGTAGACACCTAAAACTACCCACCAATGACCTCCAACTAGGATTTTGACCAATTTTTATAAAAACTACACAATTTGGCATAAAAACACTAAAACAGACTAAATGATGTGAATCTGTCATATTCAAGTGCTAATTTTGGCTAGAGTATCATTAAAGATGGTAATCCAATTTATGAAGCAACTAAGTTTGATCAAATCATTTCGAGTCAAAATGACATTTTTGCACTTAGTTTCTCTGAATTGCTCTTTTATATCAAATTTATTACACAAGACATGTGCCTTTGTTATTTTTTTGAAAACATCCTAAATGGGATAATGATTCCAATGCATCTAATATCACCTTCCAATTCCAATCTAGTCAAATTCTAATCCAATAATACGACATTTTAACCTATTTGATTAATTAAGTACCAATTGCCTAGATTTGCACCAAAGTTGACTAATCATGTTTAAGTCTAATTAATTTGGATCAAAATCTTAAGTTAATTTTCCATTCAAATTTTTGAATATTTATTTTTGGAAATTGATTTCTAATATTTGTATCATCAATTCAACTTGCCAAAATATCAAATAAATATCTTAATTTGGTGGACATAATCATGATTAACCTATGTCTCCCCCATGCCTCTTTCTTCTATATATTTATGAGTATATATATAGATGTAATTAAAAATATTATATTTATTCATGGCCACACATATTCATCTTGAGATGGATGATCATGGTTGATACAACCCCTTTTAAAAAATCTATAAATATAAGGCCTCACAACCATAATTTTAAGCTTAGATAGTGAAAAGTTATAATGCTTAAATGATTCCAAAATCATTGAATTTTAGTGTTATAATGCCAAATTGTTGAGCCAAGCCAAGCCAAAGCCAAAGGTTCCAAGAGGAGATGAAGGTAGCCACACTCCATTGAAGAAGATCTCTTGAAGTACAAGCTGAGCAAGCCAAAGAAGGAGCCTTTTGGAGCAATCAAGGATTTGATAAGGAATTTGTGTTTTATCTTTATATTTCTCATTTACTTCCATATTTCATTGATTTCTCATTTGATTTATTCATTATGCTCCCCCATGACTAGGATTAGATATGTTATGCTAGTTAGTGTGTTTCTTTCATTTTGTTTTCATTTTGGAACTAATACGATACTAACCATCCTCTCTTGAGTCAAATTCCAAGACTACATAATGGCATGTCTAGTGGGATGACACCCCATGATTCTGATAAAATAGCACCTACAAGTAACATACTAACCATTTTCATATAGGATCTTATAGTGTGGAAGTAAAGAAGGTGAATATTTGAGTAAAAATTCATTTTTTTGTAAGTCACAATTTTATTCTCAAGACTATGTAACTCGAATCGACTATGTAAATTGACTCAAATGCCAACTTGACTCATATCCTAACCTAATTTGAATCCCAAACTAACTTGACTCCCAACCTAACTTGGCTCCTAACCCAACTTGGCTGCCAACCTGACTCGATTGTGTAACCTAACCCAACTCAACCTAAGAGCTCAATTTGTAAAGTTATTTTTTTCACTTAGAAAAATGCTTCAAAGTTAAAAGAAGTGCTGACCATTTTATTGTAAGATTTACTTGAACAAGTGCTAAAAAAATATTAATTTTTACTTTCACACTTATTTTTGGATGTTCTAAAAATAATTAAGCATTTTCACTTTGTTTTTAAAGAGGAAAATTTCCATGTTTGTGTTGAATATTTTGATTTTTCTTTCAAAGTTTACAGCTTAAATTTGAGGGGCTAAAGAACATCACCACACATTTTGTTTAGTGTTTTAAAATTAAACACACTTCAAGTTTTTTTTTGCAAAATTGTTTTCATTATTTTCCTAGATTAGATTTATTTGAGCAAATATGGAGTTATGCATGTATGCTCTTCAATCCATCCCCTTTAGGGAACTTTTAGGATCAAAAGTGCCAACTTCATTGGAAAGTGCCTTAGTCCAAAGGTGTAAAATAAAAGTTGTCAAATCTCTCCCAAAGACCCACATGGCTTGGGTGATATAGAAACAAACTTTAAACCTCTTTTACTTGGTCTTTTACTTTCATTTCATCTTGGTTTGTGAGGGGGAATTCATTACCTCCAATGAGTTCTTTGGGAAACTTTGACCTGGGATTTCATCTCACGACATCATCTTCAACTGATCTCCATAGGGGGGTATATAAATTAGGATAACCCAATTGGGATCAAAGGTTTGAATGGTTAAACCTTCTCCTAGCATTGGGGATAAGCCTAGGACGTTTGAGCATGTTGGACATCACACTACACTAAATGAATGATGAATGTAGTGGTTGTAAAAAGGCAAGACCTTTTTATAACAAACCATATGATGTAGACCCCAAATGACTTGAGATTAATTGGTATATTGGACATTAAAGTCTTGTGTAATTGATCCATTTAGAATGTTCAAAAAATAATTAGTTTATTCAACCCCACATTACCACACCCTTGATAGGAATTTGGATGATTTACTTGTATTTTATTATTTTCTTATTTGGTGTTTTGAGACTAAAAATAATGTGTTTATTTATAAACCATGTCAAAACCAATTTTTTTATACATCACTCTTTTATCTAAAGAGGCATTATGATGTTCATTTTACACCACATGTGTGCCTTGAAATTTTTTCTTAAACATATTTATGTGTGTGTTACTTGTTTGAGATGGGTATCGTTATGTTGCTAACATCGTTATCAAGTTTGAGCCTTTGAGTCTTTGAAACATAACATTGATCTCATCATTCAAGCATGCTTACACCATTAGGTTGCTCAATTTATTTCAAAACTTGTTTACCATCATGCTAAAAAATGTTTATTTTAAACCATGTCACATTAGCCATTTAGACCTTGTTTATGCACAGTCATGATATCCAATCTTGTCTAGCTTGTTTGGTTAAATCCTAGTTTTCAATGTTGAGTTTTCAATTAACCTTGTCAAGTTTGGATTTAAACATTGATTGATTTTTATTTAGGCCTCAATTTTTGGGGCTGATACATAGATCTTTTTCTTTTTAGTTGCATAGCTTTGGTTAATTGATTATCCAAACTTGATGACAATTTATTGTTTGTTCAAATGCCTATCCTCATCATTATTTGTGCCTTTATTTGAGAGAACACAACCTTTCTCCAAGAGACTTTTGCCTTATGGCTTATGCCAACTGATCATGTTTATTTTTGATTCTGTGTGAGGTTTATGTCAAAATTATTTTCAAACTTGTTAGATTAAATCAAATTCACATCAATCCTACAAAAATCCTATCACAACCTATTTGAGTCTAGATTTTGACTCCATGTTTGGACAAAAGACCAAGCGACTCTTTTCCCTTTCCTAGTTTAGACCTTGTTTGGAACTCTTTGGCCTAAACCTTTGACATGATAGTTTTTATTTAGATGCTTGAACTTTTTTATGTATGACATTTGACATTAGAAATTTGACTTTAGACTATTTTATGCCAAGTCTTAGTATAAACCATTTTGGAGATACATCTCCACATTTAGATCATTATTGGAAGATACAACTCCACCCTTTTGACCAAATTAGACCAAGTTTGAACCATTTGTTCTTTAGACATAGTTTTTTAGAGTTTGTAGAAATCTAAGTCTTTTTATTTTTAGAGCTTTCATCATTTATGTAGATATGTCTAGCTACACTTATGATGGAGTCATGTACAATCCAACTTATGATATAATGGCTGCACAAAATTTGGCTAGAAAACCCTATAGAGATAGTTTTTTAAAGGAGTTTTATTTCTCTCCCTATAATACTCCATATGGGGAACATAGTCAAAATCCACAAAATCCAAATCAAGTTACCAATTGGGATGATATGGTTTATGAGGACTTGGATGATTTAGCTTATGTAAGTAAACAAGCTCTACCACATCATACCATTTCTATTCTAGAACATCACACCATTCCCATACCAGAACCTTATCCTTTGGCTTATACGAGCAACCATGCTCCACAAATCCCCAAACTTGTCCTTCTAAGACCTTATCTTTTGGCTTATGTGAACAACCAAAATCCAAACTACCCAGTTGTTACCCTTTAAAGACTTTGTCCTTTGGATTATGTGAGTAATTATTCTCCCCAATACTCTACCATTATCCAATCATAGGTCATTATTCATCTAGTACCAATCCCATCCAAACCTCAATTAAGCCTATCATTAGACAACAAAGTTATGTTCTAAACTAGTATTTTCTAACTCATTAGAAACCAAGGCCAAGAGAACTAACTGATCCAATATGTTTATGTTGAACCAACCACTTGTGATAATTCAACCTATGATGAATCACCTATTGATCCTATACCAGTTGTCGAGGAGTCTCACATTGATGAGCTATTCTTTGCTAACTCACTTCTTAATGATTATAACTACCTTTAGGAAAATCATTACCTTGACCATATGCCTATTTTTCAATAGTCTCCCCTTGACAAGCTAGTCTCTATGGGGTTGTCTCTTGACCTTTTTCCTGTCACTAAAGAGTCTCACTTTGACCAAATAGTTTTTGTGGAGCCCATTATGCCATCACAAGTCATTAACCCATCAGAAGAACCAGAGTTGAGTCAGGTTCTATTCTTGAATTGACATCATCTTTAACATCACAAACACAATCAACATCAGTCTTGACATTAGATTTAGAGTCCATTGAGTTAAAATCAAATTTAGAAGAAGAATATGTTTTTAGTTGTTACAATATTGGTTATACATGCCTAATCGATCAATTTGAATACATTTGTGATCTTTCTATGGTTTTTGAGAATGAATACTTCAACATCAATATAGGTTATCCTAGTATCTTCTATGAGGATTGTATGACCTCATCCCATTACATTAGCATTACCCATTCCATTACCACTAGCCAACATATCCATATTATTGACATTCCACCTCCCATAAATGTTGATTGGGACTAATATAATCATACCTTGTTGAACTGCATCCATGGTGACATAGTAGTTGAAAAAGAGTAAGGAGGCCAAGACCAAAATCATGCAAAAGAAGAACCATCTTCTAGTGAAACCTTTTCAAAGGTGTTAGGGGATAATCAAAGTTCAAACTTATCATCTTCTAGTGAAATTTTTTTGAAGGCATTAGAAGACAATCAAAGTCAAAAGTCAATATTCCTTAGTGAAACCTTCTTAGAGGCACTATGGGACAATCAATATAACTTCATTGGTAGGAACGTCTTAGAGACATCGATAGCTGAGCA
This sequence comes from Torreya grandis, assembly GCA_037957365.1. Classification (NCBI taxonomy): domain Eukaryota; kingdom Viridiplantae; phylum Streptophyta; class Pinopsida; order Cupressales; family Taxaceae; genus Torreya; species Torreya grandis. The sequence goes on from JARHVA010005148.1 coordinate 6,520, forward strand.
CAAAAATTCTTCACCACTTGATGAAGACAAACTAAAAGATCAAATCAAAATAACTTCCTATCTATAGCCTAATTAAATAGTAGCTACTCTCAGGCCCAAATAATAGAAAAATCTAGTGGTCCTATCAAGAGAAGAATTCTTCAGCCCCTCCACATCCAAAGTAATGTCAAATCTAGAATTAGCAACATTGTGTGTGCTTGAAAGTCTTGATCTTCATTTATTTTCCATCCACCATTCTTTCCATTATCCTCTATGATACCATTTCAAAAACAAACCTATCATCCAAATTTAATCCTTTTTTACCATCCATGCCCATACTTTCCTTTACAGAGGCTATAAAAATACCTTATCTCGATATTTGAAGGAATCAAAATTAATGGCCAACAAAGATCACAATAACATAATTTGCATCCAAATCTATAGCTAGTTCTTGACAAAAACTATTCAGATGAGGTCTGGGATAACACTTAACATGATTGATTATTCTATTTGTCTCATTTGTTGATTAGGACATGCATCTCCACTTTAGTAGGAACAACAAAATCATATATCAATAAATGCCACACCCATGCCAAATAAAAACACAGACCATACCATTTCATTTTCCATATCCATTTTCCATTGTTACATATCCTAGTTAATCACCCTATCACTTGGGGGCAATCCTCTTACCATCTTATGTAATCTATCAAAATCCATCATTATCCTAAAGCAAGACCATACCATCCTATCACTTATCCATCTTACCATTTCATTCCTATATAGACCAAAGCCTATTTTTAGTCATCCTATCCAATCCTTTTTTTATCTTGGTTACTTTGGTTCTTCCTGTATGTTTTTCAAGGGGATTTTGATATAGTTTCACCAATCTATCAAATCTATTTTTCAATGATAGTATATGAAAGTAGTGTGATAATTGATTTGGCAAGATATATTTCATTTTCCATCCTATATCGAGTTTGTTTATGTGAGCCAAATTATAATGGCCTATGGGGAAATTAGTGTCTCACAAATATTGCTACTAATTATAACCACCTATGGGAAAATTATAATCATTGATGTAATCTATTATATCCTAATTATAACCACCTATGGGAAAACTAGGGGTAATATTTATTTATCATGCATTGTCGTATCACCTTGCCATTATTGTTTTCATTTGACTGGCTATTTGTTAGATTTGAGAACTTTTTGTTACCTAGTCAAGTTGAATAGAATTATTGTGACTTGAGGTCATTTTAGGACTATGTGGGCCATGATTAATTCATGTTGAAGTCACCTCAGTCTCCCTTTCTATGCACTCTCACCATTTTGCAAGCACCTTAAGCCAAATGCTCTCACCATTTATGAGTAGGTATCTTGTCATTCTCTAATGAGTTAAGATACCTCATAATTCCAAAAGTATTCATAATATTTCAAAATCCAAAAACATTTATCCTATCTAAGCCTAGTTAGTTATCCTTAATCGGCCTTACTGTGGCATGGTCATTATTAGGATGCTTTCTTTTGATTTTGTTTTTAGGCTTTCTATTTGTTTGTTTATTTTAGGTTGTTTTTTTGTTTGTGTTATTTCTATTTGTTCATTTATTTGTTTGCATGCCTATTTGTTTGCTTTTAGTACTGTTGCCTTGACTCGGTCTATATGTATGCATTGGGTGATTCCTTTCACACATTATTCTTGAGTCCATCCATATTCATACGTCAACATTATCATCTTAGTTTTTATCATTGGTGCATTTTTTTCAATTATTTATTAGATCAGGAGTCAGTGCTTATGCATATTTTGGGATAGTCTTCATGGTGTTCTATCAAGATGCATACCATCACATGTTATATAAAAAATTAACTTCAAGAAGGTCTACAAGAAATGGATATATAGAATTTTCTCCTTGGTACTTTGGCAAATTCTTCCACCCATCTTGATCAAATTAACCCATTGACCATTCTAGTTGTATCAATGCAATTAGAATGAGCATTTTCTCATTAGCAAGTATAACTAAATCTTTTGCAATGATCAAATCTTATTCTTCTATCCATCCTTTCATCACTTTGTGCATCTTCATATGCATAGTTATTTGTGGCTTCTTTAGCCATTAGACCATCACATCTACATTTATGACCACTCACCTTTAATCTATATTCTATGTTATATCCTTAATTTATGCTTGATAATCAGCCCTAACTGGGGCACACCATCAAACATCATTTTTAGCCAATTTAGGTCCTCTTAATGATTATAACTACCTATAGGTAAATCATTATTTTGACTTTTATTCATGATTATAACCACCTTTGGATAAATTAGTACTTTTTAAATCAATGCATGCAAGTATTTTCTTATTTGTATTAGTCTCAACCATGGGTTAATTCCAACTTTCTTCTTGTTTCTTTTCAAGGGACCATCTATCCACATATGTGACAACCACTCCCTCGAGGGGGAATCATCATAGGCTTCCTAAAATCCATTTGAAACTTTTTATTCAATCATCATCTTCTTTTTGGCATACAAGACCTTTTCATTCTTTGAGAAGATATTACTATGTATATAGCTTGTAACACCTTCCAAAATAAGGGAAAAACTTTTCAAGATAGTAATGGATATCTTATCAAGGTCTTTTCTAGTTCTATCAATCTTATCAAGCTCTTAGACAACCTTTTCAAGGTCAATGTCAAGAACAAGGGCAACTAACTCAAGTGAGGTAATATAATCAAAAAAATTAGAATGTTCCTTCTAATTTCAAAGCATTTGTACCTATATAAAACAATATTGTACAAGATAATGGAGAGCTTCCTTCATGGGACTAGCCTCATGACTCTTCCACTTATGAAAATGAAGCATTCAATCAAGCCTATATGGCTCAATGGGGAATAATGCCTTTCATTACTAAAGAAGAGATGATTAGTGGAGGATAAATAAATAGAGAAGATGCTCAATCAAATTATGCCTTGATGAATTACTATCAAGAGGACTCACATGCAATCAAATATCAAGGTAATCTAAACATTGGATCAAGATCTATAGCTACAAATACAATGTCAAAAAAGAGAGTAGTTAAAGAAGTACAAGGGATAAGTAGTGGTAAAAATATGAAATATAAAATACCTCAAGGATTAGGTATGTCATATGCAACCCCCATGTCTCAGATAAATAAAAAACTCAGAATGTTAGAGCTCTTTCTATGCCTTTTCCTATGAATCAAGTGACACAAATTAGTGGTAGTGATATGTCCTCTAGAGTGCATGACAAAGTTGGTATCTCTCCTATTAATATTTTTGATCAGATGAATAAGGCCCATGTAAGCATCCCAATGTGGAAAACACTATCCATACCTAGTCAAAGAGACCTGCTAAAAAATGAGCTCTCTAAGCTCAATGCATTATCTAGGTAGTCTAGTGAAAGAAGAGCAGTTTTGACAAATGAATTGAAGACCAAGGATGGGAAGCCAATAAAAACTAAAAGAAAGGATAAACCTCCTCCATTTTATCTCTCCATAATCATTGGAGACTCATTAGTACATAATTTTTTGATTTATAGTGGATCAAGTACATCATTCATGCCTAAACAAGTAGAGAAGTTGAAATTAAAGTATGAGTCACACTCCAAATGGGTGTTACAGTTGGATTAATTAGCTACCAAGATAGTTGTCATTATGAAAGGTTTTCAACTCACTCTCCATTCTTATCCTACATTTTATATATCCAAATATGTGGTGGTTGTATATGTGCCACCTCACTTTGACCTTTGCTTGTCAAGGGACTTTATTGCTAGGATTGGGGGGTACTTGACTTTAGATTGGTACTATATGGCATTTAGGACTAGGTATAGTGTTAAGGTATCTATCAAGTCTGAACCCTTGGCTAAGTTTCATGTGGATCCATATGTGCCTAATAACTCAAATGTGAACTTCACTATCAATGATGAGGGAGACTATCCTAATGACCAAGAACCTTTAACACCTTTTGATGTCATAGTTGACTTATATCTTGATGAGTGGGGAGTTGATGAACATGGGTTTGATCCATACAAGCTCCTTGAAGAGATAGGTCTTGACACATACATCATACATGAAGAAGATGATGAGTATCTTGAGGTAAGTATTGATGATTCCCTTCAAAAATCTACATGGGGTCAATTTTTTTTCTCATATAGATGATAATGATGATGTTCCAAGTATACTAGAACATGATAATGAAGAAGATGATGAAATTATGCCCACCCAAGAAAAAAGTTCATGAGTATGAAGGTCAAGAAGAATATGATGATATATGGCTGCAGTACCATGCAATAATGCAAGAGATTAGGCCTAATATTATTCAAATATAACATAAGCTTAATGATAAGGTCAATGGTAGACCTAATGAACACAAGGAAGAGTGTAAAACCACTGTCAAATAGATTGCAACATTAGAAGAATGAAATCAGGTCAAGGTAGAAGTATATATGAGTAAGGATTGGCATAGGCCTCAATATAATCTTGAGTCATTTAAAAATGTTTTTAACCAACAAGAAATCAAATTTGATGCTTATAAACATCAATCACACCATAATCTAGATGAAGGCAAAGTTGAGAAGAGTTTAATGACTCCCAAAGAGGCAATTGATAAGCATCAAATGAGCATGAAATAGATCAAGCAGACCAAAATGACAAGTAGACCTGAAAGAGAGTCAAAAGGACCATTTAAATAAACCTCAAGTGGTGCAATTGCAGTTAGCAGAGGTCTCATGAGTGGTAAGTAATTTGATTAGATTTATAAGCAAGTTTTCTTTGAAAAACACCCATCATATGGTGATTTCTTATAATGGAGAAGACATGAATCTAAGAACATTGTTTTTGACCTTGGTTAAATTAAGAATAACTATTTCATCACCTCTAACATGTTTTGAGGTCTGTACATAATAGGTTCGATGTATTGTTTTGAGTTTTTTGTGTGTGGTTTTCCCTCAATGCCTTTGGCATAGTGTGTTTTCTTATTGTTGTGTGGTTTGGTGTGAGTTTGATTCTTTAGAAGAATGTCAGTTTCAATTTTTAGCATAAGGGTGACTCTATTTCCCAATGGGAGGATAAGGCTACTGATCTTTTATCATTGTAGGCATGCTACCCTTGTGAATTGCCAATTTATTGACCAAATTTTGACCCCAAGTCAAAATTGGTCAACCCCTCTAAGTTGAAACTCTTCATAGGGTTATCAAATCTTTTATGTAGTATTTTTACAGTCTTAAATGGTCTTAAATGATCCCCATATGGTCACATTAGTCATTGACTAACATGTCCAAGGTTTGGTCTCATGTGTACTTGTCTAGTCCTATGGGTCATTCATAAGGTATTGGTGTTTTAAAGTAATTTAAAAAGTTTTATATGGTTTATAGTCGTTATAAAATGTTATTAATGTGTCTTTAATGTTATAGTATCATGCATTAACCTTTTATTATGTTCTTATGTGCTAAAATGCCATTTTGGTCACCTTTTTGCCTATTTTTGAGGAGTTGAACATACCAACTTCAAAATTAAACATTTAAATAAGTTTATAAATGTACCTAATGTCATAAAATGTTTTAATATGGTCAAATACTAATAAAAATTCAGGTTTAATGTCTAAAATGAGCAAAATACTCCTTTACAAACACTTTTGGGCACTTGTATAGCTTTGGAAGATCATATTTCAGTTTAAAATAGTTTGAGAGTATCCCTTAGGATTATAAATATAATTTTTAGGATTTATATCAAGTATTAGGTCGTATAAATTCTTTAGACACTCTCTCTCCTCCATTACTACCTTCACAAGCTTACAAAGCCAAAAATTAGATGTATGGTACAACCAGGAAAGAAAGAATTGGGACATAAAAAATTGGAAATTTTTAAAGGTTATAATGAGATTTAAATTAATTTAATTAGTTTTAAAATTCATGTCTCCTCATTTATGAACAATTTCTAAGAGTGATAGTAGGTCACTATGTCTTGTCCATCCAAGCAGGGTCTGATTTTGCTCTTGTTTCTCCACTTCATAATTTGATGGAGAAGAATGGTTTTGAGGTATGTTTTAAAAGGTAAAATATATATTTTAAATTAATATTTAATCATCTAATTAAACTCCATGAAGTTTCTTAAACAAGAATAAAAGTGTCTTAAGTGTGTGGACATATCATCCTATTGCAAGTCTATTTAGGTTTGTTTGATATGTTTGTCATTTTAAAATTTTTAAAGTACTTAATAATTCATGAAAAACCTCATAAATATCCCATAATTCATGTGTTATCTCTTGATAATTATATCTTTTCAAATAGTCCTTCAAGAGGCATCATGTCTTTCTCTTTGAAAAGCATGGTCTGTGCATAAATGGTCTTCTATAGGTTTGAACATCAATGTTGGCATGACTTAAAATAAGAGACTTATTTAATATAATATAATACTATGGATAAGGTCATAATTTTAATTTTTTGAGAGGTGAGGTCAAATTTTACTCTCAAACAAGGTAGAAATGTGTTCTAGACACCCATAGGTCTGTAGACCTATAGGTGGACATCCATGGGGCCTAAGTTCTATGTGGAGTATGTATAATCCATGGATAAGGGTGATATAGACTAATAATAACTTTTATTGCCTTTATAGACTCCAATTATATCATCAAAATCATGATGAAGATACCTAACCTCTATGCACAAACTTCTATACAAAACCTTGAGCTGAATGACACATAGACATGTACGTACCAAATAGATAATTTGAGGATGACATATGCTTAGTAATAAAGTATAGGATTATGTAGAGGGTGATAAAATATAGGGTAATAATTTATACATATTCATACATTAATATTCAATAAGTGACTCTCTAAAAACCTATGCAAGCAAAATAATGGCCTACATGTGACAGACTTGTAGGTTCTCTTTAGTACTGAAAGCTAATTATCCTCCAAACAAGAAAAAATCTAAGGCTGGAAACTTGATTTCAATTCTTATTGCATACATTAAGTTTCATAAGCCAATGAAGACACTAAACCATTTGAATTCAAGAGAGAGTTGAGAGGAGAGTCTACAAGGCTTAACATTAATGCACATGCTTATGTATGGTGATAAAAGGTAGAGTTTTGAAATGCTATGAAAAGTCAAATGAAACTTGTAAAAAATAGGAAATAACTCTCCATAAGGTTTGAATATCTTCAAGGTATAATGACAGAGTTGAGAGAGCCAATTTAAAGGCGCATGCATTTAGACCCCTCTAATCAACACCTACAACCACACCTTGAGAAGGCCTGAAAGTAGTCTAAAACAAGTGTATGTTTGGAGAGATATAAATTTTGGAAAAATTCAAAAGGTTATTAACCATTATTATGGTTGTTTTCATATCCAATGACTTTAAATAGGGTTCTAAACTTGTACGACACAATAAAGACCTCAATAATTGACACCTATAGTCAGGCTTAGAAAGGAGTAAGAAGGGTAGTGTATGTTGTGGAGTCATAGTGACTTAAAAGTGACAAATAAAGGTGATAGATTCTAAAAAATACAAAAAAGTCATTGGGATGTCAAATTTATAAAATTAAAATCCTAAAACCCTTGAATGCACTTAGATTATCCTAAAGACTACTTACATGCTAGCCTAAGAAAGACATGCTATTTTCAAGCCTAAGGAAGGGGCATAATACATATGAAACATTGAAATATAGCTAAGGTGATTTTGAGAGATATGAAACTATCTTAAGTCATGAGAAATCAAATAAACATGATAAGGATGAATAAATAGATCTCTAAACCCTACCACACAGTCAAATGGATATATAGGCCTACCTAAGTTCATGAGAAGTTTTTGCTTGTGTAGAGAGAGGTAAGGGTCTATGTGGGGTCTGAAATAAGGGTAAATAATTTAAGAAGTGTTTCATAGTGATGACATAACTCCAAGTAACCCTTATACCCAAAAATGAGGATAGAGTGAAGACAAGCCCTATCTAGGCCTAATGAACTTAAGACCACACACAAGCCCATAGGTAAAGTCATTAATAGAGTGTCATGTTGAAGGTAAGGTGATGGTTTAAAGGTTTTGAGAAGTTTATATACATAATATATACCTCTAAGGATCATCACAAATAAGGGAAAATCAAGAAAATGCCAATTAGGCCTAAAAGACCTTCCTTGAGCTTCTCTTAAGGCCAACTACAACACAAAAGGAAACATTTTCTCACTTGGTATAGCATTGACCCTATGCATAGAGGTAAGTGGTTTTTGGGGATGGTAGTGACATGTATACACTTCATTCTTGTGGCATTAGTTTTTGTATTTATCCCATCACCTTCATGAAAAAAGGATAAGACTACCAACCCCTCTTCAATGGCCTACTTGCAACTCGAGAGACACTATATTTGACTCATAACTCTCATTAGAATTGAATGGGATCTAGTGGTGTTTTTATGTTGTGTATAGGTCCCTAAAATATAATGTTTTTACATTAGGAGAGAGAAAGAGGATTTGTCCTTTATGAACAATCCTTAAGAATAGAACATGCCTAAAACCTTAGTTGTGACTATTTGAGAGAAATGAGATCCTAAAGTTCAAGAAATTACTTGGGTTTTACCTAAAGCTTCTTGGACATTTTTGAGGTCTCCAAGTAGATTCTCTATGTACATAATCTATATTTTTAGTTATATAGACTGAAATAAATACACTATTTAGCTTGGTTTTTGATGTTTTGTAGGTATTTTGAACAATGGAGAACTTTCCAACTACTGGAAGAGATCAATTGAGATTTATTTTATCTATTCAATCCAAAAACTATACACAAGAGACCCTATAAATTATCAAACCAACTCCATTTTTCATGATAATCTCAAATAGGCCTAAAATGAGACTATAGGATATGTAAAGTGAATCACATGATTTTGGGTATTTTCACACACATGGGAGAGATATAGAGCAAAAAAATAGGCTTCTAAGCAAGGGGGCCTAATTGAGACCTAATTAAGGAGAGATCAAGGTAGAAAAAGGAACTTCCACTCATTCTCAAGACCTAAAACTTGGCATGGAGTTATAAATCCATATTGGGTCCTCAAATATTTCCTTAGTTTGTCATTACCATTTGTACACTTTCATACAAAAGGAGGTTTATAGGGTTATAATGAAAATAGGCCTAATGAGAGCTTGAAGAACAAGATGGAGTTTTGGGAGTTATTATAGGAACCAAAATGGATTGATTCAATTTTATAATGTATTTGAATACCTTTCATGGAGATAGAGTGACTTGGAGAATATGAGCTCAAATTTTGAGCCACTTAGACTAAGTTAGGCATGGGAAATGAAGAGTTTCAAGACACCTAGGCATATGAATGATGAGTGCCACTAAAATTTCAGATCAACAGATTTTATAAGTGTAGGTAAGTTGTAAAATGAGAATATATGAAGGAATTCATAGATAATTGATGATTTAGAAGTCCATTTTCCACTCTTCTTATGTAAGGAAGGGTAGTTTTTAAGAAGATGATTAAGGTGTCAAGCTAAGTTCTAACTCCTATGCCACTTGGAGGATGGAACATCTTCAAAAGAGAGACACATGGATTTGTAAGTATGTTTGTAATGTTCATAACTACTCCTTGTTTTTAACTCTCACATGGACACTTGGAAATATTCTCCTTCTACACCCTTCTCTCTCTCTTCCCAATTCTCTATATAAGCAGCCACTTTTATCCTTGTAAGCTATCCACATCTGGTATGGTGAAGCTCTACTAGTTTGAGTACTAATTTTTCCTTTGAATAAAATATTTCAAGCTGGTTTCAAGTTCTCAACTTTTTTTTTTAAGTGTGTGAAGTAGTTCATGGTTGAATGGCAAGTGATAATTATCTCTCCTTGTGTTCATATCACTCTCTCATTATTTGTGCAATTAATTTGCCTTCTAATAGGTCACATGAAGTGTAGTTAGTTGTTTTGTACGTATTTAAGTGTAATTAAAATTACTAGTGTCTATAATCAGACCTTATATTAATCTACCTTGATAAATGCATGGCATCTTACCTTCACATTGAAACACTTTTATTAAAAGAACCTTGGGTGTTGAGATCAATTTTGTAAATTTCCCTTTCATAGTGTAAGTTTAGGTAGTCTTATGGAGATAATCTTGTCGAATCACCTATTCTAGCTTAATGTTAATCTCCTTATATCTCTTTTCCTTCAAATCAAGTAGATTAGTGGTTAGTTGTAGGTGTGGTGCAAGGGAGCTAGCCGTTCAATATAGAGACTCATATCTACCATAGGTCACCCACAACTTGAGAGATGTTTCAATGTTACATCAAATTGAAGAAGGCTAGAGAAGACCTTCTTAGGGTGAAAATTTGATTGACAATAATAATAATAATAATATTAAGTGTTTTCTCAAATATTTTATTTAGATCATTTTAAAAAGTGAATTATAATTTAAAATCCTGACTAGTGATTCAACATAAATTAAAAAGTTAATTAACTAAAATAAAGTTACAACTAACTTTATTTAAAATTAATCATTGATTGTTAAATTTTAGTTATATCCAAATATTTTTGAAGTATTTTAAGGAATTGAATGAATATTATTTGGGAGGAAGTCATACATGAAGACCGAATTATTTTTTTTATGGTAAAAGTACCCCACTTGATAGAATCAAAGATATATATGTCATAAGCATTTGAATTAATGATGTACTTTTCCTAAAACTAATGAACATTTCATACATATAAATTGTATGTAAAATTATTTGTGATTAATCACATGGGCTTGCAATAAATTTCTTTGTCTCAATACATATTCTATAAACAATTATGTATCAAATATTTTTGACTTCTAATAAAATTATTATTTCCATACATGACTCATGTCTCAAATTGATTTTACTTTTATGTTTGTATTTATGTATATTTATATTTAGTTTATTTTATATTTTCGTAAATTATTAAACTTTTCATCTTCATCTTTATTTTCTAAAGGATAATCTTGTAGTTTTATATTTCATTTATTTTCCTTAGTCTCTTTTTTTTTATGCCTACATGTTGCTTAGTTTCATTTTGTATTCTATGGATTTCTTGGATATTGTTAACTTTTTTAATTATAGTGATGTTTTTCTCTCTATATCTAGAGTTTATTTTATTTTCTTTTGCATTATATTATCTCATGAAAATGTGATATATGATGAGAAGTGAAGAGTAGAAGGAGATAATTCAATAAAAGAAATATATTCAAATCGAACTAGCTAGTTTTGAACATCCAAGTGTTTACCTCTTTTCATAGGTTAACTATATCAGATAGGGGCAATTATAATTTATGACTATGAAATCTAAAGTAATTTTAATATGATGTACACAGTGTGAACTGGAGTGTTACATCATAATATTATATATATAAAATATAGTATTTTGGTAAATAATATATGAATATTATTTACTTTTCTTGGTGATTTGATAGAAATTTGAATTTTAAAACTTTTTAAATTCCTAGATCTTGTAAGTTTATAGTTTCTTCTGATCTTTTAAACTTGACATCTAAACTACCCTTATGCATACCTAAGTACTAGTCTTCTAATCAAGTAGGTCCATACAATTAAATTGGTTAGATTTTGATTTAGCCTTTCAGATATAATAAAGGGTTGATTATTTAAACATTAAAAAATTTAATGTCAATAGCTTCCTTAAATAACCAATCCATAAAGTAACATTTTAAAATATGATTAAAGTGCATCAAATCCACTCATTTCTAATGAGTTGAAACCTAGTTTTCTAGGGGATTTTCATTTCAATGGTCTTTCCATAACTTTTCATAAATTCCATTTTAAATGTAAACTATCCCAAACATGCTCCACCAATTTTTGACTAGCATAAATCTTCTTAACTTCCCTAGAATAAAAATAAGAAAAACAATCTCTTAGCCATCTTCCATGAAAATACATTTTGTATTACCACCTCTCACCTTTTTCAAGGTCATATTTGATCAACCTATATTACATAATTTCACTTGAAACTATGGGTTTATTCCATACCCTCCTCTAAATCTCATATCTAGAAGGATCATTTAAATCCAACTTTGATATAACTATTATAATTCCCAAGTTAAAATTAAACCTACTATCATTACCAATTGGAATGTTTTTATCCCCCATTACTAGGTTTTCTCCATGATCTATATAAAAATAATCATAGCATGATATCCATTTTGTATATCCCAAAGATCCCTCCAAATCGTTCTTAATTTATTCAAATCTTGATTCATGATCATTTCTTATCCAAGGATTTATGCCATTTTCTAGTCCAAATTCTCTTTTATTTTTCCTTTGAACAAAATAATATTTACCAAGTGTAATGTGATTAACACCCCTTACTAGATAAGTTTTATTACTTGCATGATGATAATCATGACTTGTTTTCCATTTTATAGCCCCTATTGATTCTCCCAACTCCATCTTATTTTTCTTTAGATCTAGACATATGACCCATTCTCATCCCAAAATTTTCTTCTTATTATAAATCCTTGATTTATTTATTTAATATTTTAGCATAATGAGATTTGTATAATAGGATTAAATTAATAATCATTGTAGGAATAAGATTTGATGAAGTTAATGAACAATCCCCATTTTTTTCGAATTCTCTAATCTCAATGTTTTATAGATCTTCCCTATCAATATCAAACTTATATCTAAAATATAATTTAGGTATTCAACTGTCTTATTTTCCCAACCAATTATATTCATTCCTTAATTTCCCTTCAAGAATATTTGTTTTTCACAAATCGTGAATCTCTCCTATAGATAATATTTCATCATTCTTTATAGATTTCTAATTTACTAATTATTCAAGGCTAGATACTACCATAATTAATTGAGTATCCTCTTTCAAAATTCATACTACCAAATTAGACCCTGCCTTAATTCATTTAGCCTTTTTAAATCCTCTAACCTTCTTCTAAAAGTATCCTCTTCTTTAGAGTGATTTAACACCAAATCTAATTTTAGATTGATCCAAAACTATTCTTCAAATTGTCTTAACAAACCTCTTATGTCATCCTTCTTCTTAGATACAGAATCATTCCCATCCTATTCAACCTTTCTTTCATTATCCCTCTCATTTCCGCCTTCTCCCATTTTATTCTTCTATAACCTATCTAATCCAACACTCTTCTACAGCTTCTTTTGCAACATCACCATCCCCTCAAAAATCATACGTTCTAAATAATTGTTATGTTCATACTGATACTTAAGATAATTTATATGTGATTGTGACACTATTGAATTATAATAGTAACACTATACATAAAAATAAATGATGTGAATAAATATCTAATTGTGACACTATAAGTAAATTTGAATGAATCAACTATATATAAAAATGAATAATATAAGTATAATGCAACCAAATGATAATAAATTAAATGCAATAATATATTAAATAAAATAATAAATTTTAATTTATATTAAAATATAATTATAACAATACAATTATATATTCAAACACCCTAGTCATAATTGACTTTAAACAACATAATTCTTAGGGTTAACTACATCAACATTCCTGCAATAAACAACCCTAATGTTAACACCCCATTGCCAAAAATGAGTTGGGACCCACACACATTTCCTAGCGCAACATAATTCAAATAGTCATCATCATCCCATATATAATAAAAATGTTTTTTATTTTGGATATGGGTGGATGTGTTGCTTCCCTTACATAAAATGAAACACAACTCTCATAAAATAAAATCATACAATAAAATAAAATTAGACAATATATATTATATGAGTAAATTACAAGTATATATTATAAAATCAACTTAAACAATCTACCCATGTGGTTTGGTATCAATTTGTTGCCATTTCCTTCTATAGAGAAACATTTCCATAAGTGCGGATGTGCTCCTAATGCAAAGGCTAGAGCAAATCATTATAATCCTTCTCATATTATAAAATATAAATATAATAATTAATTACATTATAATTAAAAATTATATCAAACTAGAATATTTATTAGTTGAAAATAACAAAAGCTAGCATGCTTAAAAATTGAGAGCATGATTCTTCGAAGCTCATGGGTTATGTGGGATTGGTGACCTACTAAATTCTAGATTGTACAACTATTTTTTGTTGGATTAATTGACCATTCTATTCAATATGGTACTAATAGTCAATGAGCCTCTTCCAAGCCTAGTTTTTATAATGTGGTGGGCATGTGAATAATAAAAAATTAAAAAAATAGTTAGTAAAATTAAAGAAATAAAGATGTATAATTCTAATTATTATAAAGATATATAATTTTTTTGAAAAATTAATTGGATAGTACAACATTTTTTTTCAAAATTAAAGATGACTAAGCCACAAAAAAAATTTACCACCCAATAATTTTCCAATCTAATCATGGTAAAGATCAGACTAATCACTCTATATGTTATCCCTATATCATTGTAGTCCAACCTTTCCCATACTTTTATGAGGCTTGTATTGTAAAACGTCAAGTTATAATACAAATTGTAATGTATTAAAACATTACAATATTATTAAAATTGTTATTTTTTAATAAAAAAAGTACCCTCTTTTATCAAGTTACCATTTTCATCCCTAATTTCCTTTACAACATAATTTTTTTTGCCTTCTTTATAATTCAATATAGTATATGTCAAGATATATTTTTTTTTTGCATTCTTCATGAAAATGTTCAATTTGGCCTTGCATGCTATACGTAAACATGTTTTAATAATTTAGTGCTTACAAATATAAAACATTTCAAAAATGATTTTGAAATATAATTTTAACTTATCTATTTAATATACCAACTATTTCTATCTTGCAATGCCATATAGATAACATGGTTCTTTATGTAATAACATGACCTCCTATATATTTTTGTAATCCACCAATGATAATTTATGTATCTTGCCCATTTTCTATTGGTGGTTCTCTATGGGGAGATGTAGGTGGAGAAGGATCTAAAAAATCATAATATCTCAAATCTCATGTATTGAGAATGTGATTAAGGTGTCAAGTTAAGTGGCATGCAACATCAATTGAAGGGGATGGAATAGGTAGTGTAAGGGGCATACATTATGATGTGATGTTTGATAAAATAGAGATGGTCGACTAGACAAAGAAGATGAGGATTGAGGGTGGGAGATGGAATGGTGAGACATACTATAGGCACCCACTAATGTGAATATAAATTTAATAGATAATTGATGGTTATCTTGAAGTTAGCTCAAAAATTTTATAAAAAAATTAGAAATTATATAAAACAAAAATTAGAGGAAGTAAAATAATTTACATATAATTAAAATTTATAATTTACGTACAAAAAGAAATTACATGTAATAAAAAATATAAAATTATATAAATATAAAATTTATTATTTATGTAAAAATAAAAAATTATAAAATTTAAGATTAATAAATCAATAGTCTTTCTTCGCTAATATTGGCATGAACAATTTCACTAATAGTGATATTTTTTATTCTCATGATGTGAGAAGATGAATTGAATTAAAGGGGTTAAATCAAAATCATGTGAATAATCTCTCTTGATTGTTATTAATGTTTTTCATTGATTACATTCATTTTTATCCCCTCCTTGATATTACTACTACTTGTGTAGGGTGAAGTGTATCCAACAATGATGGGTTTTTTTAGATGAAGATAATTATATTGGTTGGCATTGTCAACAAGTCTATTAATGCTCTATGGGCATGGTGCTTAGGAACTAACCATTATCTCTTCTTTTCTATAGCATGCTAGTGATGGATTCATATGTGGTGTGTGGGTCATTAGATAATGATGACATCTTCAAGGCTTTAGACTCAGCTTTTATCATAGTCATGGCATTTATTCATTTTATCCTTGGCTCAAAAATGGTGAATGACGAGTAAAGGATTTGGAAGGAGGAGGAACTATAGTCAATATTTCATATTAATCTAGAGATGAGGGTAGAAGACCATATTCTATGGAATTTTATTCTCGTTTCTTTTAATAATCTGAGGAGGTATACACATAAATGTGAAAAATTAAGCTTACAATTATTTTGGTGAAATTTGGTAAATTTGAGTATAAAGTGCATCATTTGAAATGTTTTATGGTTTAGGTATCTACTAACAAGGATTAATATGTGCATCCTATGGAGATTTTGTAAATTGAGGTCTTGAAAATCATTTATCAATTATAATAATTTGGTATTTTCTCAAGAATCCTATTCTAAAAGCACACCCTAATGAGATTTGGGATTTTTTTCTTGACATTATAGATGACATTGAATATATAGTTGTGAAAAATATGGAAAATCAAGTTGAATGTCCTCTTCTTCATTGGTGCACTTTTAAACAACTAGTCTTGGCAGGAATCATAACATAACATTCAAGAGGAATGTGGGGACATGACATTGTTGTTATCTTGGTTTAGCCAAAGGATTTTGTATCCTTATATGGAAAAAATATCATTGGTATCCCAATTATTTTTCTCTTAACTAATATCTTTCTTTGTCATTTTGATGAAAGTTTTTTGTAATAGCTTGGGTGATTTCTAGTATTTGTAGCATGATAATCCTCTTTTTATAGAGGTGTTGGTGTTTTTTTAATATTGATACTATGGTTTATGGACCCCTACCCATGAAATAAAATGGAATAAGAATACCAAAGGCATGGCTTGTTGTAAAAATCCATGAAAAGGCATATGACTAGAAAAAACCAGATTAATTCAAACAAGATTGGCAACTCTACCAAGTAAACCAACTATACAATAGACATAGATTATAAAAAAGAATAAAATCATGGTGAACAGTACCAAAAACTTCCAACATGACTGGCTAACCAGACAAACTATACCAAAATACACACAAACCCAAAGCCCCCAAACCAAAAAAATAGCTTACCATCAACCAAAACCAATGAAACATAAATGTAAGCCAAACCTTAACTAAGAAGACCACCAAGACTAAATAACACATTTTTAAAAACCACCAGAATAAAAATACTCCAAAACCCATACCACATAGAAGGAAATGAAATAACCCCAATTTTTTTAGTGTCCCTTCTTTTAGAGTTCACAGTGAAAAAAATGTTTTATAATCTAAAGTTTGGTTTTGCATAACCTAATGCCATGTTTAGGTGCATGAATCCCTTATCTAGGGTAATTACCCCTAGAATATTTTATGGGAAAGATTATTGTCCTAGGATTATCCTCATTCAATTCAAGATGTATTGATATGTAATTCATATTGATATATATGGGACTCATGGTAGAAGACACCTTCCCAATAGTACCACCTAGGTGTCCTTATCCTACCTAAGCGTTTGTCATCCATGAAATTTGGTTTAGTATAGGGTAGTAAACTTAATCTTCTTCTATCTTGGGCTATCTAAGTTAATCATTTAGGTTTTCAATGTTATCCAAAAAAGTATCTAACAAATTTAATTAATAGTTTCATTTTGAATAGATTTTAGCATGTGGATGATGCCTATGTAATTCAAATAATTGATACATGTGAAGGATCTAAATAGTACTACCCCTAATTTTAGATCATTATACCATGATATTATGTTGTAGGGTCATCATACCTCATTAATTCAATTTATTAATTTAAACTATTCAATTTATAGTTTTCATCAAAACATTATTATTTTGTGAGCAAATAGGATATTCTTAACCCATAGTGGCATAATAATCCCACTATACCATTCTATAATAAATCCTCTAAAAAACATGTTTCTCTAGTATTGGTTATGTGTCACTTGGTAATGATCATGAGATTATCAATTTAAGTCACTTTAATAAAATAAATACATGACACAAACTTCTTGAAAAAACCCATTTTTTTTTCTAAGAGTTGCTAAATTATAGGGTACACAACAACACTACATGCATAGACCCATACACAAACTGAGGTCAAGAGACAACATACTAAATGGTTTAACACTCACATTATTTTAACCAACACTCTATTAGGTGGCAGTGAACAATCAACTAGGGTTACCACATCTTCAAAGGGTTATATAAGAGAGCTATTCATAAAAGGGGAAGATATAGTTTGGGGTGTATTAGTGTGTGCACATAAACCAATATACACCAAACTCTATACTCAAAGAAAGGGCCCCTCATAGGAATGTTTATCAACTTGATAACACTACTTAAGTATCTTGATCTCCTAAGAGAATCAAGTTGAAGGTTTGAAGGGTAAAATCATACCTTCATGACTCCACCACAATGGTGAATAGGGAAGCCAAGAAAACTTGGGTATAACACCCTAGATCCCACCTCAAGTCAAACCTTAGCATAAAATAGGATGGTAACATGATTAATTAGGTGAACATCAACTCATCATGATCTGACTGGCCATGACATACAGGTATAGGCATATTATATATAAGAATAACCATTACTTAGGAAGCATAATTCCAAACATAACATATCATAAGGTTACACATTGGTTTTCCTTCCTAGACACCAATCGGGTGTTTTGTTTAAACCCAATAGTTCATCCATAACAACATTGGTGGCATGATTCAATGATCCATATTTGTCTTTCTTTTATATATATGATATTGTTCAAACACAACATTTTTCACATTTAATGTCTTCACATTAATAAAAATTGATATTTTATATGATTGGGAAAAAGAATGATATTTTCATCTAAATCATGTTAACCACATGAAAAATAGGCTTCGAAGCATCATTTTAAAAATAATACTTCAAAGTGCAATATAACAAAACCAATATCCTTCAAATACATGCCAAAAATGAACATGGGATTGCCAATAGGCTCACAAAACATAATGAAATACCCATAAAGGAAATCATGATTTTCATTGCACCAAAATTTTTAATTATACATACTTCTTCACTTTGATTTTTCCTTAATTTCATTGCTTAAGCAATAGAAATTCACAATGAATTGTAACTATGACATATAATGGTAGCCATGAGTATCAAGATCAATACCCACCATGGCTCAATATAACCCTTGGAACATAAAGTGAATATGTATTAAAAGAGTTACCAATAAGGAATATTTATTTGCACACATAAATTTTTCCTAAGTCCCATACACATGAGAGAGGAGAAATCAAAATTAATTTCATAGGATGTCCATAAAATTAAGTGAATTAACATATATGCTGAAGCAAGGTATTCATGACAAATTCAAATTTTATTCCCAACCATGCTATGCACTATCTTTTATTTCCATCATTAATTAAGGTGGATGTAATCACCCAATAAATTATCCAAGGTAATTAATATAAGACTATGTAACCATTGATTAAAATAATAACGTATAGTTGAATTTCATATCATTAAAAATATTTCAAATCTTAACATTCCATCCAAAGCAATTGTCTCATATGCAAATTAGTTGCATGAATTTAATTACTTTATGAAATAATATGTACTCAAGGTAAAATTTATAATATTGTCATACTGACTAAGAAGGAAATAACACTTCTCACTTGATATCCAATCCTTTCAATTAACCAAATGAAGTACACATTAACTATGGATCAACAAGAGTATTAAATCATAATATTTAACTCTTAGTTTGTATTAATACACCCAAATTATCATAACAAAACCAAGGTATTCTTACAACCAAATTTATTGCCCTCAAGATTAAAATCACATCACAAGGAGGTAAACTCCAACCTGAGCATAACGTAATAAGGGTGTTAATCACAATTATTATATTTAATAATTATTGCAGTTTTCCTTAACAATTTTAGAATGAAACTAACTCATTATTACAATTGTAAACAACTATATAATTTTACATGCAGCCAAGTACATTCTTATGACAATATGAAATCTATAAGTTGAGTAAGTAGTTCTCCATCCAAGCAATATATAACATATCCAATATTACATAAAGCTCCAATATCAAAATAATACACTTGTATGTTAGGATTAATATATACATCATTCCATAATGGAAAAAAGAGTAATTATGACCAACATAGCACATCCATTACCAATATAAGTATAACTAGTTGTTAATTCCAGCACTACTTCAAAATGTACAATGATAATGTAAGGTCTACAACCATACAACCATGAATAAAAATAAAGTTTACATAGGCATTAATTACATTCATGGAAACTACCATTAGCATCACTAAAAATCAATAGGTATACAATACACTAAACTCATTAGAACAATCAACTACAACATGAAAATCCAAAATTAATAGAAGGGGAGTACATAATCTACAAGATTCTCAAACCTGAAGGTCCATCCTGATGAGCCCAACCATCAGTGGCCCTTACCACCCCAACCATCATCTAGATAGTGGAACTAGGCATCTAGGTTTTATCGAGTAGAGATGAGCATACAGTGACATAAGCCATGGTCTAACTCCTCAATAGTTAAACAACCCAAGGGTAATCACATAAAAGTTTAGTAATAATAAAGAGTTTCTAACATAACCCACACCCATGAGGGAAACTGGCCTTCAATATAAAAGTTTAAATAAGGTAGTAATTCATTTATGACTCACATACATAGTCAACTAACAAAAAAAAATGACAACAATAATATGACACAATCATAACATCCAAACACCAAAAGAAGAAAATATAAGCTCATACAAAATAGAGTCAACATCCAAAATCCACAAATAGTCCCATTACTTTAGGGGTTTGCATTTGTATGAAACAAGGTAAGTTGGGCAAACCATTGGCTAAATTTTCAAAATTCATGGGCAATGATTTAATGCTAAATTGAACCCCGTCGATCCTTGCCTTGTAATAAATGAAATAATTCATCCAAGGCATTCAGCATGGCCAATTAACTTCTAACAATTAGAGGTTGATTCAGGAAAGAAAAATGCTCAACCAATAGAACTGGAAGCATTTCCATAAATAATTTAATTAGAAAAGTTTAACTAGCATTGTATTACTCCCACATACAGTTGTATAAACTTTTAAAGGAATTTAAAATGGAACAACAGTTAATAAAAGGGATATGATTGCATATAAATGAATCCAAGATATCACCCAATAGGTTACCAACAATAACGACTCTCCAAAGCCAGTATAAAAGCAAACAAGAATTTATAATCCTCTTGGATATAAAGCATTTGGTCCATTCATAAGGATATTGTTACCTAAGACCATCTAACTATGGAAAATAGAATGTAGTCTAAGATATTTGATTAAAAATAGTTTATAATCTTCCTTGTCTCACATTAGGTCAAATGATTAAACAAGAATTGTGTATCAAAAATAGAAAACCTTCAAATAAGGAAGAGAATACTAGTCACTCAAAGGTATTACGCTCATGTATCATTCATCAATGATTTATGTTTTCCATCAAGGAATTAATACATAGTAATATGTATGATCAATTAAAAAGGGGGTTTTGCCTATTAACTAAAATAATAAATGGAATATCCATGTCACCACATTTAGGGCCAATGGTGTTTAGAATAGCTCCCCAACCCATAAGCTACTAGAGTCTCCCAAATCAATATATATTTAACAAAACATTATTTACCAAATGGTAAAAGAAGGAAAAGGTGCAGCCCATAGGATATACTAACTTGATATGCTACGGTTTATATTACCATTAAATTTTTCTATTCAACACTCATAATTTTAAACCAATAAGACAATTAAATTTCACTAGTAACCAATGATTAGCAACTGAAGGCACTATAGGGTTTTAGGAGGCAAAGCCTCATATGAAGTTTTTACATTTAATCCAAATTGCTCCAGCATGAAAATATATATTTAGATAATGTAATAAAAAATATTCCCAAGCTTGGTCAAAAGAGTCCAACCCCACTAAATTGATTAGGGTGCATTAGGGGTTTATTTATATCAATTTCATCAGGAATTAAAATGTAGCATAATATATGTAAAAGAAAAATGAAATTGAAATTGACTCATTTTCTAAAATAGAATGACCAATTTGAGGCCCATTATATTTTTGTCCATCGCCATCCATCTCAAGATGCCATAGATTTCTCTCTTGCCCAAATTTATCATGTTATGCAGTTTTTGGACCTTCTAGGCAAGGGTTCGATGCCATTCATACTACCTCCCATAATGTCTATCAAAAACCCTACCCTCTCTTATCTAAGGAGGCATTAGGGTTATCCAAAAACTCCTATCTATTGCATCCCCTCAAAACATCTATCCAATCACCATAATAAAAATATCTTCTAGATTTAGGTGTGTTATCTATGTTAAAATGCCACCCCAATCAAAAGACAAATAAAAACCTTTTCCATGTGTGGCGTACATTATAAGTCAATCCCAAAAATATAAAAATATTAATGAAATATTTCCTTAGAAATTGGCATTCCCAATAATCTATACATGTCACCCATGATATAAATATATGGCCAAAAATAAATATTAACATAGATTTAAAAAAAAAAAAAAATGGGTTCGCAATGCCTCTCATCTCCAATTGACATATGAGAATCTAAGGTAGAAAAAATAATATTCCACCCAACCTTAGATCTTGAATTAAATAAGAAAAGTAGTTTCTTTCCTATGTCTACCAATTACTTCCCAACTGAACTATATGAAGCATTCCAACATTGATTATGAATCAAGTTGGAAAGTATAATGTTTTATTTTTTTTCACTTCTGGCGTGTGTGGAAAACAATCCAAAATAAAATATTAAAGTAGTATGCTACCCCCATAAATTCTTGGCGTGCATTCCAATCCAAAACACTACCAAAAATAAAAACTTTTTACCAAGGATTTGGTGTGGTAAAAAAAGTCAAGTATAAAATATTAGCAATGGGGAATTCGGAGAAAAATTAAAATTTAGAATATAATTTGCATTAAAACCTTTCACCTAGATCATTGGAATGGAGTAAAGCCAACTAGACATAATTATAAATTTAAATGTCATCCAAACATTAATAGACCCCTCTACACAAACTAGCTCAAGATGCTTTGGGTCCAAGTCATGTCCCATGTAAGCATAATGCACAAGATTAAATCAAAGCCAACATATGGGAACAATAATAATAATAATAATAATGGGGTCCAAGGCACATGGCTAGACATCACTTACAATAGGAATTAAGTCCATCCCCCATACTATAACACCCAAGTCACAAAGAAAATGGAACAAGAACAATAATATAATTACAATTAATCAACCTAACTCAAGTAACAATGAAAAATTGAAGCACCCACACAAGGATGACATACCAAAAATTTTTGAACACAAAAGTAATTAATAAGGACGAACCAAATAAGTTAGAGGACCCAAATGAACCATGGCTTTTAAAATTATGTCACCTTACAATTTACCTATCGATATCAATTTGACTGCTCACACTTATTGTCACAACTACCAAAGTCCATCACTAAGCCTAGCTCACTTGAATTATTCCTGCAACCACCAATGCAAGATATCAACAATATCTACTTAAGAAATAAATAACAATAATAATAAACTCTTCTATGTATAAAATATGATACATGTCAACAGTGAATTTAAGCATATGCATCAATGACAATAATAAGACAATTAGAACTAGTAATCATGATAATCAAAATCATACATCTAAGTCATAATAATCAACTGTAATAATAAGCAAAAAGTCAACTGGAGCCAGGCTAAACCTATTGAACCAATGGGTTAATAGTAACTACAATGCCCTATTTGGTGGGTTATGACATCCTCCCATCTTAAAGAGGAGCATCCTAATGACTATTTATATAACCAAGAAACATGCTTCCAAAAAAAAATTATAACACATGCTTACAAAATATTCTACAACACAAAATATCAACAACTATGTCCTAGTAAAAAAGCAACCTCTTGGTAATTCTCTTACCTATTTGATTAATCAAATAATGTTATGCCAACTATATATTTATGTATTTCGGTGATAAATCCCAAGGGGATTATAATCAATTTAACTCTCAGTGTGACATGAGGATATAAAACACATCTAGATGGAAATAATTCAACTTCACATGCCAATATTCTAAATATTATCCTAAGGATAGTCACATCCCACCATAAGAATATCTTAACAGTTCACATGTCATCTTGTGACACCATAGTGAACATATGGGGAGTTGAGTGCTTTCCCAACACTAGATTTCATGTGTACCAATTTAGGAGCATAATTTTTTGACCTCATTATGACACACACACAACCATTTATGAAGATGATTATTTAACATCACAAGCATATAATGTTTCAAAACATAGTAGCTTACACTTACCTTAAAATGCTTTCCAATAAGAGTACTATCAATGCTTCTAAGCAAAAAAATATAGTTATAATATAACAAGTTATAAATTGATTGACTAAACCAGATTAATAATCTGAATATAAAATTTACTAAGGCCATAATAATTGGTGTCAACACCACATACCTGCAACATGAGGTCAACAATTATAATCATCCAATCCCATTGGATTGTAACTAGAATCTAAATTAAGAGTGAAAATCTTCCACTAAAAATATTATGCTACATGCATAATATTAAGAACATTCATTTTAGGGTGTCCTTACACAAAGATAGTAATCTATACTATTATGGTTACTCTACTACATCATCAACCGTTCAAGGGTTAGTGAAACATTCATACCAACCACACTAAACATCAGAGAAGCCATATCAGGCATCACATACAAACTAAAGGCTTACGGCATGCTCTCCACAAAATTTGTGAGCTTACATGATGATTATAGGGATTATAATCCCAACATCTTACTGCACTTACTTCTTGGCAGTATTATAAAGTACACAAAATTCAAAAATCTACTTGATCAGAGCTTAACATTGCTCTTCTAGAACATAAAATCAACATGCATACAAGTCATATCTTAAAAAAAATAAAAAATATTCATTATAGAATATATCTATTAGGTATAAACAAACAATACCTCATCCATAGCATGGTTTCACTTATAGGCCAACACATGCATGAATTTCAACAATTTCACCTTGCTGATATTACATAATTCTAATTAATAAGACCAGTTAGAGATCCACAAGGATATAACAATAAAAGTTTATAGAGGTTATTTTTATAACAACCTCAAAGAGGTTGTTAAAAGAACATTAAATATATAAAATGACTATAATGCACTAAGATCCCATGATCAACCTATGGCACACATGGTGCACACTCTGAACGAATCAGGTGGCTACTTATGCAAAGGAAAAAAGTGGATTTTTAGTCTACGAGAGACTCCACTTCATGTCCTATACTAGATCAAAATCATTATGGATGTAGTGTTTCTCTACCCTCAACCTCATACTTGCACCAATACTCTTTACTAGAGTAGTGATGTAGAATCACACCACACAACACAACATTATACCTTGAAAAATTCAATTAATAGTAGTTGGTTTCAAGAGGGAAGACACATCACATGACTAGTTACAACCACATAACCACATATTAATATTTTAACAACACATGGTCACATTTATTCCCTGATATGTACACAAACCTCATACAACTTTTAAAAACATAGATCAAAGTAAGGTTCCCATGATTGATTTTAGAAGTGGAAGAACTCTTACACAAGTAAATTTGCTATTATTTATATATTCCCAAGTCAAAAACATACCATCATGTATATAAGTGCTCATAAAATAATGCTGGTATCAAGAATAAAAGTGAAAATCCATAAAGTTAACTACATGTACAAAGTATAGTAAAGATATAATTTCACATGTTTTAATCATAATCAATGGAATGTAGTAGTTTACACAACACATAAAAAATTTTCATACAAGGAGGAACCACATGAAATATATCACATATATGTGACCTAAGTGTTCTAATAAGTATGCTAAGGTACCTTCACATCACAACACTTAACACACATGATGGTGAAGCACAAGGGCCCATGACTCTCATCGGGTCACCTGATGTCTAGATGCCATCCAAATGACATGATAAATATATCATATAGCACAACATGATTAGTCATAAGGATCTTGAATTAGGATCACCTTATCTCAATCAAGGTCGTATTCCAATAGAGCCCATAAAATCTATCTCTATGAGTTTTTGAAAATTAACCAACAATGTTTGTGTGTCATGGATAGATGGTTCAAACTACCCAATCAATAAGAGATCCCCAAAAATCTCTAGCTTGCCTAAGCAAGTCAATCACACTCACCTACTAGGCCCTCTAGGCTAGATCCATACCCTTGAAAATCCTAATATATTATATCTCAACATCATTGGATAACTCTCTCATACAAGTAATCAATGACTACCAAGGCATTGTATCATGATTCCAACAACAAGATTATATCATTATTCTTCCAATTAACTTAATCTAACATGTCAAATATTGAATGGTGATGCTTGCTTTGATGTAACATTGTTTTGAGAAATGGTTGTCTTAGCCAAGGGACAAGGTGAATGATACGCCACTACCATGAATGGTGATGCTTGCTTTGATGCAACATTACTTTGGGAAATGGTGGGATTAGCCAAGGCACAAGTTGAATGCTATGTCACTACCATGGGAATTACAATTTCCCACAATCAACAAACTCAATTGAACTCACAATAAACAAAGACATGGATATAGGACATATCTACATCACAATAGACATCCCATCAATGTAAAAACCTACCCAAATTTGCAAATAGGTATCCTCATGGATGTATAACTCAACCATGATCAAAATAAACATCCCCATGGATGTAAAACATGTCTATGGTTATCATAACATCCTCATGGAACTAATCTATCCATGATCAAAATAACTATTATAGAGGCAAACCATATCCATGATCAACACAACATCATATATGTAAAACATGTTCAAAATACACATTCCACACACATATTCAATTTTAGCCTTTTGAAATTATGAAGCCACATGATTTTTTAATTAACTCAAAAGAGGCAAAATGCATAAACAATATCAATCTCTTATTTACTCAAGATGCTCCTCCACAAGCAGAGATCCCAAGCCTTACTAATTTACCCAATTAAATTAGATACTCTCACCCATTCAGCCCTCCAAGTTTAAGCCTAATCCTCAGTCTTCTTAAGGTCATAATGTTCTAAGCATCTACTGATAACTCACCCATACAATTTCATAATAGAAACTAAACACCATTTTCATCAATTCTAAGGGTGAAGTGGTTATCACCAGTCTCCCATTGACTTGCCAATACAATTCAACATTTATTAGGTGACACTTTCCCAACACAACTCAATTAGGGAAGGGTTGACCTAACTAAGGCTAAGGGTAAGAATCATAAAAATTATTGCAAAAATTTACCAATTTCCACACACACATACATTCCATAATACAAGAATTTACAACACTTCAAACTTGCATAGCAAAGCAATATTTAATTCACCCAAGAGGCTAAGGTCCTTTATAAATTTTAGATCATAGCCTTCTCAAGTATATAAGGCATATCTATTTCCACACAAGGTATATATATTTACCCACGGTTTAGTATGCACTCAATCCTACAATGTGCCAATTCAATCTTAGCAAGGCAACATAACCATACAAGTGTTATTTGGTCATCTAAAGTCATACACATACATGTTAATATAAAATGAGCCTCTATAAGGATATTTACATCTACATTATGTGTATTTACAACCACCCAAAAGCATATTATGCAAACACAAACCTTTTCAAGGGTACACACAATCACACAAAAGCTCAACTAGATTTTTAAGTATATACTAAAATCAGTTTAATATATCTAAAAATCATCCAAAATTTTTAAAGCATAGGCTCTAATACTAGATGAAACAACCCCCAAAAAATATTTTTGGGATTTGCTAAAGTATAGGGTACACAATAACACTATGTGTATAGACCCACACACAAATTGAGGTTAAGAGATAACATATTAAATGGTTTCATACTCACATGCTTTCAACCAACACTCTATTAGGTGGCAATAAACACTCAACTAGGGTTACCACATCATCAAAGGGTTCTATAAGAGAGCTCTTCATAAAAGGAGAAGATATAGTTTGGGGTGTGCAGGGACATAAATATATGCCAAACTCTATACTCAAAGCAAGGACCCTCATAAGACCATTTAATGATATGATAATGATATTTAATCATTTTGATCTCCTAAGAGAATCAAGTTGAAGGTTCAGAGGGTAAAATCATACCTTCATGAATCCACCACAAAGGCAAATAGGGCAGCTAGGAAAACTTGGGTATATCACCCCAGAGCCCACCTCAAGTTAAACCTTAGTATTAGAGAGGATGATAACATGATCAGTTAGGTGAATATCAATTCACCATGATCTGACTGACCATAATGTATAGGCACAATTAAGGGCATATTATATATTATAATAGTCATTACTTAGGAAGAGGAATTCCAAACATAACATATCATAAAATTACACATTGACTTTCCTTCCTAGACACCAATCGGGTCTTTTGCTCAAACCCAATGGTTTGTCCACAATAATATTGGTGGCATGAGTCAATGATCCATACTTGGCTTTCCTCTACATATATGAGATTTTTCAAACACAACATTTTCCACATCTAGTGTCTTCACATTAATAACAATTAATATTTTATATGATTGGCAAAAGGAATGATATTTTCATCCAAATCATGTTAACCACATGAGCAATAGGATTCAAAGCATCATTTTAAAAATCATGCTTCAAAGTGCAACATACTAAAACCAATATCCTTCAAATACGTGCCAAGAGTGAACACATGATTGAAAATAGGTTCACAAAACATAATCAAATGCCCATTAAGAAATTAATGATTTTCATTCCACCAAATTGGTTAATTCTACATATTTCACTTTGATTTTTCCTTAATTTCATTGCTTAAGCAATAGAAATTCATAGTGAATTACAAATATGGCATTTAATGGTAGCCATTGGTATCGAGATTGATACCCATCACGACTCAATATAACCTTTGAAACATAAAGTGAATATGTATTAAAAGAGTTACCAGTAAGGAATTTTTATTTGGACACAGAAAGTTTTCCTAAGTACCATACACATGAGAAAGGAGAATCAAAATCAATTACATAGGTTGTCCATACAATTAAGTGAATTAACATATATGTTGAAGCAAGGTATTCATAAAAAATTTAAATTTTATTCCCAACCATGCTAAGCACTATATTTTATTTCCAGCATTAATTAAGATGGATGTAATCACCCAAAAACTTATCTAAGGTAATTAATACGAGACGTTGCAACCACTTCTTATAATAATAACTTATAGTTAAATTTAATATCATTGAAATATTTTCAAATATTAAAATTACATCCTAAGAAATTGTATGATATGAAAATCACTTGAATGAATTTAATTAATTTATGCAATAGTTTACTCAAGGTAAAATTTGTAATATTGTCATACCCACTAAGAAGGAAACAAAACTTCTCACTTGATATCCAATCTGAAGTAAACATTAACCATGGATCAAAAAGAGTATTAAATCATAATATTTAACTATTAGTTTGTATTGATACACCCAAATTACCATAACAAAAACCAAAGTATTCTTATAACCATATTTGGTGCCTTCAAGTGTAAAATCACATCACAAGGAGGTACACTCCACCCTAAGCATAACCTAATAAGGGTGTTGATCACAATTATTATAATTAATAATTAATGTTATTTTTATTAACAATGTTAGTATGAAATAACTCATTATTATCGCTGTAAATAGCTATATAGTTTTACATGTAGCCAAGTACATTCTTATGACAATCTAAAATTTGCAAGTTGGGCAAGTAGTTCCCCATCCAGGCAATGTATAACATATCTAATATTACATAAAGCTCCAATATCAAAATAATACACTTATATGTTAGGATTAAAATATACATAATTTCATAATAGAAAATAAGAGTGATTAAGAGCAACATAACATATCCATTACCAATAGAAGTATAACTAGATGTTAATTCCAGCACTACTTCAAAATGTTCAATGATAATGTAAGGTCTATAATCATACAACCATGAATAAAAAATAAGTTTACATAAGCATTAATTACATTCATGGAAACTACTATTAGCATTACTAAACCTCAATAGGTATATAATACACTGAACTCATTGGAACAATCAACTACAACACGAAAATCCAAAATCAATAAAAAGAGAGTACACAATCTGAAATATTCCTAAACCCAAAGGTCCAGCTCGAGGATCCCAACCATCAGTGGTCTTGACCACCCCAACCATAATTTAGATGGTAGAATCAAGCATCTAGGTTTTACCAGGAAGAAATGAGCATACAATGACACAAGCCATGGTCTAACTCCTCAATAGTTAAATAACCCAAGGGTAAGCATATAAAAGTTCAAAAATAATAAAGAGGTTCCAAAAAAACCCACACCCATAAGGGTAATTGGTCTTCAACTCAAAAGTTTAAATAAGATAGTAATTCATTCATGACTCACATACATAGTCAACCAACAAAAGAGAATCGACAACAGTCATATGACACAATCATAACATCCAACCACCAAAAGAAGCAATTGCAAGGTCATACACATAACATAATCAAATCCAAAATCCATAAATAGTCCCATTGGTTCAGGGGTTTGCATTCATGTGAAACATGGTAAGTTAGACAACCCATTGGCCAACTTGTAAAAATTCATGGGTAATGATTTAATGCTAAATCAAACCCCATTGATCCTTGTCTCATAATAAATGAAATAATTCATCCAAGGCATTTAGCATGGCCATTTAAATTAAAAAAATTGGAGGTTGCTTCATGAAAGAAAATTTCCCAACCAATAGAACTGAAAGTGTTTCCACAAATAAGTCAATTAGTAGAGTTTAACCATCATTGTATTGCTCCCACATACAATTATATAAATTTTTTACAGGCCTTTAAAATGGAACAATAGTTAATTAAAGGGATATAATTACATATAAATGAATCAAAGATATCACTCAATAGGTTACCATCAATAATGAATCTCCAAAACAATCATAATGGAAAACAATAATTTATAATCCTCTTAGATATAAATCATTCAGTCTATTCATAAAGATATTGTTACCTACGGCCATTTGGATATAGACAATAACATATAGTCCAAGATATTTCATTAAAAAGTTTTTTAATATTCTTTATCCCACATTGGGTCAAATTATTAAATAGGAATTGTGTATCAGAAATATAAAACCTTCAAATAAGGAAGAGAATACTAATAGCTAGAATGTATTTCACTCAAGTACCATTCATCAATGATTTATGTTTGTCTTCAAGGAATTAAGATATAGGTGTGTATACTTAATTAAAAAGGGGGTTTTATCTATTAACTATAATAATAAATGGAATATCCATGCTGCCACATTCAGGTCCAATAGCATTCAAAATAGCTCCCCAATCCCCAAACTACCAGTCACCTAGCTCAATATATATTTATCAAAACATTATTTACCAAATGAAAAAATAAGGGAAAAAGGCACAACCCACAAGATATGCTAATTTTATATGTTGGGGTTTATATTACCATTAAATTTTTTTGTTCAACACTTACAATTTTGGGTCAATAAGATAATTAAATTTCACCATTAACCAATGATCACCAACTAAGGGCACTACAGGGTTTTAGGAGGCAGAGCCTCAAGTGAAGTTTTTATGTTTAATCCAAATTGTTCCAATGTGAAAATATATATTTGGATAATGTAATAAAAAATATTCTTAGGCTTGGTTAAAAGAGTCCAACCTCACTAAATCATTTGGGGTGCATTAGGGGTTTATTTATATCAATTTCATTAGGAATTAAAATGTAACAGAATATATGTAAAATAAAAATGAAATCAAAATTCACTCATCTGCTAAAATATAATGAGTAGTTTGAGGCCCATTATTTTTTTTCATCTCCATCCCTCTCATGATGCCATGGATTTCCTTCTTTCCCAAAATCATCATGCTGTGTAGTTTTTGGACCTTCTAGGTAGGGGTTCGATGCCCTTCCTGCTACCTCCTAGAATGTGTATCAAAATCCCTACCCTATCTTCTCTAAGGAATGTGTAGCAGTGTCCGAGGAGGCATTTGAGTTCTCTAAAATATCCTATCTTCTACCTCTCCCAAAACATCCATCCAATCACCATAATGAACATCTCTTCCATATTTAAGTGTGTTATCTATGCTAAAACATTGCCCCCCAATCAAAAGATAAATAGTAGCCTTTTCTAGGTGTGGCATGTAGTGTAAGTCATATAAAAATAATAATGAAATATTCTCTTAGAAATTGGCATGCCCAACAAGCTACACATGCCATTCACGATATAAATATATGACCAAAAATAAATATTAACACAAATTTTATTTTTTCAAAATGGGCTTGCAATGCCACTCGACTCCAATCTTCACACAGGAATCCAAGGTAGAAAAAATAATATTCCACCCAACCTTAGATCTTGCATTTAAAAGGAAATGTATTTTCCTTCCTACATCTACCAATTCCTTCCCAACCAAACTATATGGAGCATTCCAACATTGATTATGGGTCAAGGTGGAAAATACTATGTCTTAATTGTTTTCACTTTTGGAATGTGTGAAAAATAATTCACAATATAATATTAAATTAGTACACTACCCCCATACATTTTTAGCATGCCTTCTAGGCCAAAACACTACCACAAGCAAAAGACAAATAAAAAAATTTGACCAAGGATTTGGCACGGGATAAAAACTCAAGTATAAAATAGTAGTAATGGGGTGTTGGGAGACAAATTAAAATCTAAAATGAAAATCCACATTAAAACCTTTCACCTAGATCATTGGTGTGGAGTAAACACAACCAGACATGACTAACATAAACCAACCAAACATCTGTCCAAATATCAACCAAACCCTCTTTGCAAGCTAGATGAAGATGCCTATGGTCTAATTCATGGCCTACATAGGCATAATGCACATAGTTAAATCAAAGCCAACACATGGGAACAAAATCAATAATAAAAATGGGGTCCAAGGCACAAGGCTAGACATCACTTACAATGGGAATTAAGTCTAACCCCTGAAATATAACACACAAGTCACAAATCAAACAAAATAAAAGAAATAATAGACTTATAATCAATCAATCTAACTCAAGGAATAATGAAAAGCTGGTGCACCCACACAAGGATGACATAAACTAAAATCCTCTCAACACAAAAACAATTAAATAAGGACAAACCAAACAAGCTAGAGGACCCAAATGAACCATGGATTTTAAACTTATGTCACCTTAAAATTTACTTGTCGATATCAATCTAACTTCTCATAACTCCCACCATTATTGTCCCATCTACTGAAGTCCACTTTCAAGCCTAGCTCACTTGACTTATTCCTACAACTACTAATCTGGGATATCAATAATATTTGCTCAAAAAATAAATAACAATAATAATAAACTCTACTATGTATAAAATATGAGACATGTCAATAGTGAATTTAATCATATGCATTCATGACAATAATAAGCTAATCAGAACCAATAATCATAATAATCAAATTCATACATCTAAGTCATAATAATTAGCTATAATAATAAATGGAAAGTCAACCAGAGCTAGGCTAAATTTGATGAACCAATGGGTTAATAGTAACTGCAAATGTCCGGTATGGTGGGGTTATGCCACTTCTTTAAGAATGTGAATAACCATAGTCATGTCATAAAAAAATGCTATTAGGTCTATTTAAATCAACTTAAGCATGTATTAACTACTGAAATGTGTATGCAATGAAAATAATTCCTTGTCATTATATCACACTATGCATGTTTATACTCAAATTTGAGTATCCATTTATTGTGTAAAGAAAATTATGAATTAAGATTTAGATCAACATCTAATAATAACTTTAAGCCTATTCAAATGAGGTTATTAATGACTTCCTATAGCCAATAGATAGTTAATTTTACCATTAAAAGAGTGATGACACCTTATGACAAAAAAAGAACAATGTTATTTGTATGTATCATGCCTTAGATCCATTAATACTAAGAATTTAGACACGAGTTTACTTTTTTGAAAATGAATTATAGCTTGTTCTAACAAGTGAATATTCTAAGATTTTTGATATCAATTTAATTTGGCTTTGTTCAAGTGCTCATAAAACATAACTTGAAAATAATACTTTCTTTATTTTCTCATTGCTTTAGGCAATAAAGATGTTTCAAGTTATAAATGAATAAATATGCATGCCAAGTATGATGGCAAATTGAATTGTACAAGAATTAAAAATAATCATTATAAGTTAAAACTTGATGCTATATTAATTTTTAAAGAAAATGCACATGTAGGTGGTTATTGATAATAAAAATGTAAGCTAAATTAATTTAATTGTAGCCATGTGAATGAAGTTATAAAATGTCAAGTAATGTCTAAGCAAGAATGCTCTTTAGTAGGTACATATTTTTACTTAGCTAAATAAATTTGCAACATATGATCAATCTAGGTGTTAAGCCCTTTCATAATAGAAATATTTCAAGTTGAAATATACCTTGAAACTCAATCATGTAAACAACTATGTTCAAATTTTTTTCTCAAGTGAATACTCACTAATTTTGTAACATAATCAAATAAAATAATGTTGCTATAGTTGAAAGTTCAACTCTAAAATATGATATATGAGAGTAAATTTAATCCATAAGTATGAAATTTAACTTATTAAAACTAATTTAGTAACATACAACTGAAAATAAAACTTCCAACTAAATGTAATCAAATAAATGAAACATGCAAAAGTACTTAAGAATACAACTAAAATTTATATATATTGCCACTAATTCATATGGTAATCCTTCACATAAAAGTGATATTATGGTAAATAAAATGTGTAATAATGTTGAAGCCATACAACTATGAGGTAAATGTATTACATAAACTACAACTTATAGCAGTAATATTAACTCTAACTAGCATTACTAGACAAGTTATTTACAAAGTATATTGCATCAACAACACATAAAAATAACAATAACCAACTAATTGTAACATTTATTTTTATTTTTCAAGATATGCCATCTCGAACCATCCTATGATCCTCCCATTTGGTGGCCCTTACAACCCCCAACCATTGGCTTGGAGATGGAGTCTAGATTTTAAGACATTGGAAATGTATGCCAAACACAAAGGGAAATGAACCAATTAATTTTTAGTAATTTAGTAATAAATAACTTCACATAAAAATTTCAACATAGTCACTCATAATAACCTAGTTTTCATCTGAAAGGATTTTAAAAGTTGACTTATTAATTTAAGTGATCTCATGCATCATCATTTGTTCCAGGTAAATTAGAATAATAAAAAGAAACATAAATTTTACTCCAAAATGATACAACTAAAGAATGTATGAGGAATAAGACCATATCAAACACCTCACATAGTTATTACCAATTGACCAACTTAGTTTATTTTCAACCAATTACAACTTTGTGCCTTTGTGATTATTTTTTTAGGTTTGATCATAAAGCAGGTTCAAATCTTATGTAACAAGCAAGTATGGAATTTGTACAAATTTAGCAAATAATTTCACATTTCTAGGCATGCTAAAAAAAGAATTTGATATTAAATCTAAATGATAATAATTTCAGCTAAAAAGGCTTTCTAAAAACTCTAGATATCAACAAAACTTATTCAATAAAAACTAATAATTGTTTTTGTAAGATCTTACTAGCATAACAACCTAAAATTTGACAAAATCCAAGAAACAGTTTAAATTCATAAAAAGGATAAAGAAAGACCAATTTTTCTAGCCAAGAATGGTTTCCAAAACCCCAACATCAATAGAAAAAATATTTATCAAAAACCCACAAGTTATGAAATTTTTTTGTTAGCATAACGATTTAAAAATTTGACTTTTAAACCCAAAAATTTGGGTAGATATTAAAATCTTAAAAAATAGCTAAATAAAATGATAAATCCTCTATACATGAATCAAGATAGGATGTCATTTTCTAATCGGTAAGCAAAATATCATTGTTTGGCCCTAGGTCGACCTAAGGTGCCTTATTTTAGCCCAATATAAATACATAAAATCAAAAATAAATTATATACACTTAGAAATAATTTCTTAATAGGGTTTGGGTTGAATCTAATAAAATTTCAAAACCTCCAAAAATTAAATTTTAATTGACAGCCATGACAAGATTAACAAATATTTATGTAAAATAATCTTTCATAAACCATTGTAGGTTCATCAAGTAGTCATTTGACTTCCTCATGAACCTGAAAGTATTTTGTTTTATTACTTACCCTCCAACATGTAGTAAATAGAAAAAATTATGCAATAAATGAAAACTAAAAAATTACTTTTTTCTAACAAGCAAAAAGAGGAGAAACTAAAAAATTTACTCTGTGATTTGTTACCTTGCCATGCCCTTTATCTAGCCATGGCCAAGTAGGAGGTTCTCTCTCCTTGGTAGGAAATTTTTGCCATCCACCAAATCTCCTAGCCACCACCAAGCTCTCCCTAGGGTTTTGTTTCCTCTCCATTAGTCCTATACCTCCCTCATTCCTATCTCTACTCCTCCCTCTCTATGCCTCCCTTTTCCACTCTTCTCCTTCTCCTTCTAACCCCCATGACCTGGGAAAAAATGGGGTGGCTTAGGGGGGCAAGCTCATCTCCTCCAAGTGTCCAAAATAATAAATTAAAAAATTAGATTTTCCTCATCTCCAAAAAAATACAATGATAACCCAAATTTGATATTACATTAGGTTAAATCCATGGCCAAGGTAAAATTTTTAATTGCCAAAATAATAATTTACTCAAGTCCCATGACCAGGTGCTATTTTTTTTAATTTGCCAAAAATCATTAATGGTAATTTTCAATTTGCCCAATAATAAATTATTATTAAATTTACTAGGTTTTTTTTGTAGGAGTTAAAGGGGGGAGAGAGAGACAATGATGAAAGAGGGGGGTCTAGAGGCTAGGCTAAGACAATAAAAAATAATAATGATTAATAAAAAATAATAATAATAAAATAGATTCAACCAAGACATTAAAGGTCAAAAAATAAGAAGACAACATTGTCTCGATTCAAAAGCGAAATAAGAACACATAAAGGCAAGATCGAATAATAATAAAAATTTATGCATATAAGTTTTATAAGTAAATCTTGTAAAAAAATGATCGATAAGCGAGAAAAATAAAAAAGCATGATGGATAAGTAAAGACGACTATAAAATGGAAAATTTATAAAGACAAACTAATGTAAGTTATGGTTTATTGATTTTTCCATTTTTATCTGTGTCAGTTGCCTTTATTCCATATCCCCCGACTGCCAGAATCCATATCTAGCTTAGATAATTTCACCTATTCTTGCACCTAAAAATGAAATCAATAGTACATAAAATATATAATCATATACAAGCAGAACTGAATAGTATTACATATAAAATTGGATAATAGGACCAAATATCTCATGTACAAAAATAATTCTAGATGTAACATTTTTGTCCATCAATCAAAACATTAAAATAACAATTCCAAATAATGCTATATCATATTAAAGCATGCTAAAACTAAGTATGGTAGCAACAAAATGAAATATGTAGGTGGGGTCATGACATCCTCCTCCCCATAAAGAGGATTCATCCCAGAGATAAGTCAAAATAACCAGGCATAAAGCTACCTAAATAATTATGTGTCTGCCCAAGTGGAAATTATGGTACTTAATGGGTCCCACTATATCAAAACCTATTGAATTTATATAATTCTTAAATTAATAGTATGATGACCTAGGATTTTCACTGGGTTTAGCTATATCTTTTCATCTTCCAAAATTTGTAAGTTTTTTCAATCCATTACATGAGATGGATTAGGTTCATACTTCCTTAGCAATGTAATATAGAACACATCATGGATTATTGATAAAGAAGGAGGTAAATACATCTAATAGGTAATAGGGATGATTTTGTCTAAGATGTCAAATGAGCCAACAAAGTGAAGAACCAACTTACAGATTTTCCTAAACTTGATGGAACTCTTTTTTCGACCTTACATGCAGAAAAACTTTTTCACTAACAATAAACTCACAAGGTGTTCTCTTCAAATCAACATAAATCTTTTGCTGATTAGAAGTAGCCTTCAAGTTTTGGCATATTATGGCCATTTATTTATCATATTCTAACAACAATTCTAGACCAACAATGGCATAATTTTCTAGGCTATCCCAGCCAAGTGGAGTTCTATATTTTTACCCATATAAAGCTTCAAAAGGAGTCATTTTGATTACAAAATGATAAGAGTTATTATAAGTAGGCTCAATTAAGTGGACACAATCCTCCCACTTGGTTTGTTGATCCATTACATACATGTGCAACATGTCTTCAACCACTTGGTTCAACCTTTTCATTTTCCCATTTGTTTTTAGGTGGTACAAAGAACTAAAATTTAATCTAGCGTCAAAGGTGTCAGTCAATGTTCACCAAAATATTGACGTGAATAACTTATCTCTATCAGAGTTAATGAATTATAACATGCCATGCAATTGAACCACTTATTTGAAAAACTATTTGGCAAAAACATCAGCATCATTTATCATATTTTGAGTAATAAAATGACCAATTTTAGTTGCTTTATCAATTATTACCAATATAGTATCATGTTGGCTGTAAGATTTAGTAAATCCTACAATAACATCAAGTTAAACCCCTTCCCATTTATCTCGTGGTATGTCATGTGGGTGCAATAGACCTCTAGGATGGTAATGTTTAGCTTTCACACATTGACACTCTAGGCACTTGACCACAAAATCAACAATATCTTTTTTTAGATAAGGCCAAAAATAGAGCCTTTTTAGCTTATGAATCATATTAATGACCCTTAGATTGTTGAAGTGAAGTGTTGTATGCACTTTATATATTAAAATATTGCATATCCTACCCAATTTGGGTATACAAATTCTATTTTGATACCTTGCAAGGCCATCAGATTCAATATAAAAGTTAACAAATATTTTTGACAAAGGCTCGTCAGCTAATCTTACACTTCTTGGTAGTAATTATCAACAAGTTGTTGGAGGACATCATTCCTATAATTTCCTTACAAAATAGATAATACAACAAGGCATGTACACCTACTAAGTGCATCAACGACATTATTTTTATTGTCTTTTACATAAGTGATATCCATGTCAAAATTACTGACAAATTTCAGCCATCTATGTTGGCAGGTATTCAAATCATACTATGAGAAAATATGTTCTAGTATACGATGATCAGATTTATCCTTGAAATGCTTGCCTAACAAAAAGTGATTCCACTATTTTAATTCATGTACTATGGTAACAAGCTCTAAATCATGTGTGGAATAGTTATTTTCAACTTCCTTAAGCTTTCAAGATTCATAGGCCACCACTTTACCCTCTTGGGTCAATATGCCACCAAAGCCTTTTGTAAAGGCATCATCCCATACCTCAAAGGGACCATTTAGATCAGGTATGATTAGAATAGGGGCTATTAACGACAAATCCTTAAGCTTTCTAAAATATTCTTTGCACTATGGTGACCATACAAATTTCTTTCCCTTGCTCTACAAAGAAGTAATGGGGTTGGCTAGGAGAGATAAATTCTCCACAAATCATTGATAAAGTTATCCAAGCCCATGAAACTATGTACTTCATGTACGTTAGATGGATTAAGACACTCTTGAATGGCTTGAATATTTTTTGGGTCTACTACTATGCCTTTCTTGAAAATCACACATCCCAAGTAATGAATTTATGATTGGTAGAAGGTGCATTTGGACAACTTGCCAACCAACTTATACTACCTCAATCTTTGAAAAACCTACCTTAAATTCTAATCATGTTCAAACTCATTCTTAGAGTAGATGAGGATGCCATCCAAGAACACTAGTACAAACTTGTCCAGGAAATCCCTAGAAACACTATTCATTAGATTCATGAACACTGTAAATGTCTTGGTAAGTCCAAATGGTATAATAGTGAACTCGTAGTAGACATAATGAGTTTAGAATGATATATTATAAATGTGTTCCTCTTTGATATTCAAATGATGGTAATAAGATCTCATATCAATTTTAGAAAACATGATTGCATCTTTCATTTGATTAAACAAATCATTAATCTGGGGTAGCAGGTAATGATTTTTGATCATCACTTTGTTGAGAATTTGATAATTGATGCACAAAATTAAGGTGTCATATTTATTCATTACAAAAACCACTAGAGCACCCCAATGTGACACACTTGGATGAATGCTTCCATTGTCCAAAAGCTCTTATAATTAGAATTTTAATTCTTACAAATCTACCACATTCATTCAGTAAGGATCATTTGATGTAGGGGCATCCCTTAGCATAATATTAATTGAGAAATCAAATTCCTACTTTGGTGGCAAACTTGGCAATTGTTTTAGGAAGACATCTATAAATTCTTGTAAGATAAGAAAATTAGCACAAGATGGTTCTTCCTTCTTGGTAAGTTCTTGTAGTTGGACTACATAGAGCTTATATCCCTTAGGAATAACCTTCTTTAATTGTAGGTTTGAAATCATTTTCTACATTTTTGGCCCTTGAAGACCTCGAATTTTAACAAGCTTGCCATTCTCATCAATGCATTGCATCCTTTTTTGAGAGTAATCAAATAATGTATGATGTTTTTATAGCCAATCCATGCCCAAAATAATATCATAAAATCCTAAGGGTGTGAAAAACAAATTTACCCTTGCCTTGAATGGGACAAATTCTTGTAAGATAAGAAAATTAACACAAGATGGTTCTTCCTTCTTGGTAAGTTCTTGCAGTTGGACTACATAGAGCTTATATCCCTTCTGAACAACCTTCTTTAATTGTAGGGTTGAAATCATTTTCTACATTTTTGGCCCTTGAAGACCTTGGATTTTAACAAGCTTGCCATTCTCATCAATGCATTGCATCCTTTTTTGAGAGTAATCAAATAATGTATGATGTTTTTATAGCCAATCTATACCCAAAATAATATCATAAAATCCTAAGGGTGTGAAAAACAAATTTACCCTTGCCTTGAATGGGACAAATTCTTGTAAGATAAGAAAATTAACACAAGATGGTTCTTCCTTCTTGGTAAGTTCTTACAGTTGGACTACATAGAGCTTATATCCCTTATGAATAACCTTCTTTAATTGTAGGGTTGAAATCATTTTCTACATTTTTGGCCCTTGAAGACCTTGGATTTTAACAAGCTTGCCATTCTCATCAATGCATTGCATCCTTTTTTGAGAGTAATCAAATAATGTATGATGTTTTTATAGCCAATCTATGCCCAAAATAATATCATAAAATCCTAAGGGTGTGAAAAACAAATTTACCCTTGCCTTGAATGGGACAAATTCTTGTAAGATAAGAAAATTAACACAAGATGGTTCTTCCTTCTTGGTAAGTTCTTGTAGTTGGACTACATAGAGCTTATATCCCTTATGAATAACCTTCTTTAATTGTAGGGTTGAAATCATTTTCTACATTTTTGGCCCTTGAAGACCTCGGATTTTAACAAGCTTGTCATTCTCATCAATGCATTGCATCCTTTTTTGAGAGTAATCAAATAATGTATGATGTTTTTATAGCCAATCTATGCCCAAAATAATATCATAAAATTCTAAGGGTGTGAAAAACAAATTTACCCTTGCGTTGAATGGGAAAAATTCTTGTAAGATAAGAAAATTAGCATAAGATGGTTCTTCCTTCTTGGTAAGTTCTTGCAGTTGGACTACATAGAGCTTATATCCCTTATGGATAACCTTCTTTAATTATAGGGTTGAAATCATTTTCTACATTTTTGGCCCTTGAAGACCTCAGATTTTAACAAGCTTGCCATTCTCATCAATGCATTGCATCCTTTTTTGAGAGTAATCAAATAATGTATGATGTTTTTATAGCCAATCTATGCCCAAAATAATATTATAAAATCCTAAGGGTGTGAAAAACAAATTTACCCTTGCCTTGAATGGGACATATCGAGTTTAGTTTTCTCAAAGTAATCTTGGATAGGTACCCTTTTTCTAGTACCAAACTCAACTTCCCATCCTTCTCTTAATGGCTTAGAGTTTAGATTGTATTTGTTCACTATAAAAGGTGAAATAAAGCTATTAATAGTACCTAAATTAATTAAAATAGCTATAAAATTACCAACAAGATTACCTCAAATCACAATTGGAGTGGCTTAAAAATTAGCTTTCCAATTATCTAGAATAGCATATATTCTATGGTCTATTGGCTATCCCAATTTTAACTTTGGGTAGTCCTTATAGTAATGGTTACTAACACATTACCATCACCCCACTATCCTTTGTGGAGCTACTGGAATAGTGTTTGCCCTATGGATGGTCTATGATGACTATTTTGGGGCTGGTCTTTCTCAAAAGACCTATTTTTAGAGTTGCCTTGGGTCTTAAAATTATTATTTTAAACTTGGAATCAATTAAAGTTTATTGTGTTCCCCTGGAACTTATAATTCTAGTTTGATTTTTTGAAACTTTTTGAATAAGGAGGCAGATTCTTGGCTTTTGACATTTGCCTATTAATTTTGAAGTCTTGTCTCACTTTTTGATGAGAATTTTCTTTCTCTACCCTATGGGTAGACTCTATAATAGCTGCCAATGTCTTAGGATTAGTCATATTGATATCATGCATCAATATTTCATTTAATCCTAGTTTGAATTTAGTGATCTTTGTC
Organism: Torreya grandis; assembly: GCA_037957365.1. Lineage (NCBI taxonomy): Eukaryota > Viridiplantae > Streptophyta > Pinopsida > Cupressales > Taxaceae > Torreya > Torreya grandis. The sequence continues at coordinate 49,118 of JARHVA010005148.1, forward strand.
TATTAGTCATGCATGTAGTCCACATGACATACTAGATCAAGAAACTTATTTTCATATTCAAGGAAAGACATTTTCTTGCTTGAGCAAATGAAGTCTATTATTTTTTGCTCCTTGAAATTTGCACTCAAGTACATTTTTTTGAAATGGTTCTCAAAAATTGGCCAAGTGAGGGTCATAGGCTGATATCCCTCCAAGACATAAAGATGATTCCACCATAGGGTAGTTAAACCATTTAAATGATATATGGTAACCCTAGACTTTAGATTGGATGGTATGTCATGAATGTTAAAATATTTTTACAAATTGACAAGCTATGCATCAGTTGCATCACCTGATTCTTTGCCTGAGAAGGTAGGTAGGGGAACTTTTTAAGTTCTCTAATTATGGGGTCTACCATCCTTATAGGCACTTCTTAAAGTGCTTGCTCCTCTATTTGTCCAGCTCCTAATTAAGGGACTTCTTCATGAGGATCACCCCAAGATTATTTAGCCTACTTTTTTGATTTTCAATTTTTCCTTGAATGGCATTCAGAATAGACGATATCCCATGAAGGATCTATTTTTATTTATCAATTGGGTTTTTTTTAGATATATTATCATTTGTTACTTCACTATTATTATTATTATTATTATTATCATTTGGTGAAATAGGGTCATTCCTGACTTGGTTTGGGTTCCTAGTAGTACAACCCCTACCTCAACTTTGACCTCTTAATTTTGGTTTATCAATGCCTTGGTCATTATCAATTTGATTGCTACTAGATCTAGTCTTAGCCATTTTCTTATTTTCTTGAGAAGATATTAGTTAGTTTCTTAGGTAGATTCAGAAATAAACTCTTCTAAGTTTTAATGCATTTAGAATAAATGACTTACCGTAGGATATGATACTAGGTGAAATAACCCCAATTTGTTTTGAACATCCCTTCTTTTAGAGTTCATAGCAGATAAATAAATGTTTGATAATATAAAGTTTATTTTTTCATAACCTAATGTCATTTTATGTACATGAAACCTTTAGCCAAGGTAATCACCCCTAGAAGATTCTATGGGCAATATTATTTCCCTAGGAATATACTCATGCAATTTAAGGTGTATTAATATGTGATTCATATCGATGTATCTAAGACTACATGGTAGTAGACACCCTCCCAATAGGACCATCTAGGTGTCTTTACCATACCTAAGTGTTTGTCATCTATGAAACTCAGTTTAGGCTAGGGTAGTCAACTTGATCTTCTTCGAGCTTGAGATGGCTAAGTTAATCACTTAGGTTATCAACATTATCCAAACAGGTATCTAACAAGTTTAAGTAATGGTTTTGATTTAAATATATTTTAGCATGTGGAATATGCCTATGTAATTCAAATACTTGATACATGTGAAGGATCTAAATATTACTACCCCTGATTTCAGATCATTATACTATGCTTTTATGTTGTAGGGTCATTGTACCTCATTATTTAATTATAATAGTTTAAACTAATCAATTTATAGTTTTCATCAAAACATTGATGTTTTTGGGCAAATAGGATATTCTTAAACCATAGTGGCATAATACTCCTACTCAACTATCCCATAACTAATATTATAGAGAATCATGTTTCTCTAGTAATGGTTACGTGTCACTTGGTCATGATCATGAGATTATTAATTTAATCCACTTTAATAAAATAAATCCATGACACATAAAATTCTTTAATAATTCTAACAACCATGGTCATTTCATAAATAAAATACTATCAGGGGTATTTAAATTAACTTAAGCATGTATTAACTTGATGAAATGTGTATGTAGTGAAACCAATTCCTTATCATTGTATCACACTATGTATGTTTATACTCAAATCTGAGTATGCATTTAATGAGTAAAGAAAGTATGAATTAATATTTGGAGAAACATTTAATAATAACCTTAAGCCTATGCAAATGAGGATATTAATGGCTTCCTATGCTAATAAATAGTTATTTTTACCATTCAAAGTGTGATGACACGTTATGACAAAAGAAGAACAATGTTGTTTGAATCTATCATTCTTAGATCCATTAAACTAAGAATTTAGACATGATTTTACTTTATAGAAAATGAATTATAGCTTGTTCTAAGAAGTGAATAATCTAAGATCTTTGATATTAATTCAAGTTAACTTTGTTCAAGTGATCATAAAATATAACTTGAAAATAATACTTTCTTTATTATCTCATTGATTTAGGCAATAAAGATGTGTCAAGTTATAAATAAATAAAAATTCATGCCAAGTATGATGAAAAATTGAATTGTACAAGAATTAAAAATAGCCATTGGAAGTTAGAACTTGATGCTATATTAAATTTTAAAACAAATGCACCTATAGGTGGTTATTGATAATCAACAAGTAAGTTGAATCAATCTAATTGTAGCCATGTGAATGAAGTTATAAAATGCTAAGTAATGTCTAAGCAAGAATTCTCTTTAGTAAGTACATATTTCTACTTGCTTAGATAATCAATTTGTAACATATGATCAATATAGATGTTAAGCTCTTGCATAATAGAAATAGTGCAAGCTGAAATAAACTTTGAAACTCAACCATGTAAATAACTATGTTCAACACTTATTCTCAAGTGAATACTCATTGATTTTGTAACATAATAAAATAAAATGAATTTATACAACTGAAAGTTCAACTCTAAAATATGATATATGAGAGTACATTTAATCCATAAACTTGAAATTTAACTTATTGAAACTAACTTAGTAACCTAAAATTAAAAATAAAACTTGTAACTAAATGTAATCAAGTAAATGAAATATGTAAGAGTACTTAAGAGTAAAACTGAAATTTAAATGTATTTCCACTAATTCATATGGTAATCCTTCAGTTGAAAGTGATATTATGGTAAATAAAATGTGTAAGAATGTTGAAGCCATGCAACTGCAAGGTAAAAGTATCACATAAACTACAATTTATAGTAGTAGTATTAACTACAATTAGCATTACTAGACATGTTATTTATAAATTATATTGCATCAATGATGTATAAAAATAAAAATAAAAATAACCAACGGATTTCAATGTTTATCTTCCTTATGAAAACCATCTCATCTTGACCCATCTTATGATGCCCCCATTTGGTGGCCCTTACCACCCCCCAACCATCAATTAAGAGGTGGAGTCTAGATTTTGAGACTTTGAGAATGTAGGCCAAACGCAAAGGGAAATGAGATAATTAATTTTCATTAGTACAATAATAAATACTTTCACATTTAAACTTTAATATAGTCACTCATAATAACCTTAGCAACCTGGTTTTCATCTGAAGGGTTCTAAAACTTAACTTATTAATTTAAGTGACCTCATATACATTCATCATTTGTTCTAGGTGAAGAAAAATAATAAAAAGAAATAAAACCTTTATTCCAAAGTGATACAACCAAAGAATGCATGAGAAATAAGACCATATCAAACACTTCACATAGTTATACTAGCTAACCAAACTGGTTTATTTTTAGCCACTCACAACTTTGTGCCTGTTGATGCTTCTAATTGCCTCACAGGTGATCTTAGTATTAATGAACACTTATCATTTTATGGAAATGAAATTATAAGGCATGAGTTGTAGTTTGTGACAATTTTGGGATGTTTGTGGTGAAATAGAAGTAGAATGTGAAATCTGTCCACAATATTTGTTTGATTTGGTGGTTGGGAGCCACTAGGGTTCTGTATTTGTATCTTTGTGATACTTATTGATCTACAAGATAATCTAAATGGTTATTTGACAATGGTTCTTAAAATAAAGTGAATATTGATAAAAAAATAAAGAAAAGAGAGGGCAAGGCAGAAAAGAAAATGTAATTACAGGCTTCCATCTCAGACATTTTGACAAAGTTCCTTATTAATTTGAATGTGTGAACCAATTTATGATGCAATATAGTTTAAACACAAATTCAATCATAAATAAGGCAAGATCCAAAGGAATTATGAAGATCACGAGTGAGACCCAGATTTACTTTAAAGGTTTTACTACTACAACAAGAAGAACATAAGCACATTCAAATCTAGAGCAAAATATAACGAAGTAAACCCAAGACCTTTTAGTTAATTTAATGTAGTAAAAATTAACAACCCTATGATAGAAAATAAAGTTCAAAAAACCAAAGAACAATTCACATCTAAGATATTCATATGTAATTGAGAGATATCATTAGCTTTAACACACTATTCAGATAATCCTTTTAGAATTCTTTAGTTGTATTAAAGGTTCCTGGTATTCAATTTCTCAAAAACTCTCCTCTACAAAATGGTAACCCTTGCCTATTTATAATAAGCATAGGTGGTTTACTGATTAACTCCCTCAAAATATCCACATACAAACTAAGGACATCAGTCCTTAATACAAAGATACAATGCCAAAAGATTTCATGCTAATTTTGACTAAAGATAAATGTATGCTAATAGACTAGCATATATTATACAAAAGAATATTATTTTATGCTACATTGGTGGGACCCTTAGGTCACTATATGAGGATGTTCTTCACCTTAGTGTATTGTTCATTGATGAGGTCAAAATATTCGGTAGGCTTCATCAAACAATCTTCTTGATTTGCCAATGTGTCAAATTCCTTGTCACTCTTGGTCTTGAGTTCCTGAATGCCTTGGGCTTCTGTAATCTATCTTCTATATGTGATGATGATACAAAGGACCTTCTAATTGTCCTTGGTATCTTGGCCTTGGTTGTCTTTGATACTCTAGATGTGTTGACTAACCTTCTATATAAACTCCTCATCTTCCATTAGGCCTATGGCATTGGTCTTGGATGGTCTTCACAATAGGTCCTTCAAGAGCTCCTCCATCCTTGCCATCAGTCATTTGTCCTCCTCCAAAAGGCTGCTGACATTATCATGCCAGCTGCTCAAATATAATATCTTGTCTTTCATGACTCCCAAGAGGGCATACAAGTGTTTCAAATTGATGATCTTGATGCCTTGGACTTGATTGGTGTTATGGATATTGATCAATTCAACTACCCAATCTCTAGAGATTTGCCACTGAGTAATTAATATTTGTGCCTTCTCAAGATTATGGGACAAAATAATTGGTCTAGAATTCAAGGCCTTTAACACGTTGAAAATGTCCAAGAAGGACTTATTTAGAAATGCTACTATATCTTAAGGGACTGAAAGTAGGACTTGGGCTTACAAATCCTACTTTTCCTTCTCTAAGTTGGTGATCCTTTGTTTCATTCCTTGGATTCCAACCAAGGTCATTATTGATTATGCCACCACTAAACTAGCCACATCCTCCTAATATATGGGATGCTCCCCTATTGCCTACCCTTGGATAAGAGTTAGGCCAACAAAAGGTTCCACTTTTTGAAAAGTGAATTCCTCAGTGCCAATGGTAGATTTATTAGTTGCAACCCTCTCAAACCATGTTGTATTTAGGTTACATATGATAGTGGTTATTGTTTTAGAGAGTTTGGTTGCTTCTATGGTTTCAATACCAGATCCACTTAATACTCCTTGATCCTTCATCTTCCTACCACTTTATTTTGTAGCCTCAACAATTTTCCTCTCTTCTTATTCCTTCATGAGCTCCTTGATATAGGGTTAATATTATCATGGTTTCCCACACCTAAAGTGCTAGTGATTTCCCATGAATGAAAGTGTGATTGGATCTTTTGGAATTTCCCATATATGAACCATTCTGGGATAATAGGTCCATGTAGGTCCTCCAAAAGACCAAAGGTAACATGGACCCACCTGAATAGTGAAGTGAACCTATTCAATGATAAATTCCCAATGGAACAAGGGCCATATCATCTTCTCTCTTCTTTTGAGTGACAGGGACCAAGTCCAATTCCAATTATTTCCCCTTTTATTCTACAACTATTTAGGATCCTTCAATTAGAGCCACATCAATTATGGCTTCCTCAACCTCTTGATCAGATCCATAGGCTTCTGTAATTTCCTTGAAGAACTCATCTATTGTCTCATATGGTTCCAAGGCAACCATATCAATGTGTTTTATTTGGGAAGATGTTATTGGAGGTTGGGTTGATGATGAAGGGCCTTCACCTGACCTATCATCTTGTCCTTTTCACCTAATTATTGGATTTGTAGTGTTGGTTGTGGTGGTTTTTCTAGAGGTGCACTTGAAGTGGAGGGAAACAAATGATATTGCAATGGGTTCATTTTCCATCTATCTTGAGCTGGTTTCTCCTCCCTTTGCAATCTATGCTCAATATTGAAACCATGTTGTCTACACCTAGAAAGGACCTCCTCAAAGTTTGTTTCTTTAGTATAGAAATGGTCACAAGGACCAACCATGTGTTCATAAGCTACCTTGGTCAGTTTCCTTGAGTGTAAATGAGGGACCACTTTATTGTTTGGATCCCATTCTTTGAAGTCATATTTTGAAAGTAGAAATCATCCCTATGTTTGGACATGATGTCCAATTGCTTCTAGTCTTTAATCAAGGTTATCCCAATAAAAAATGGGAAGGTATGTAACATTCCCTTCCTCTTCTCTCTATAGGTGTTATCAACTCCATGGGAAATTTGTATGCAATTTCTTGTTTAACCAATTTAAGTGGAATGTAAATAGGCAACCTAAATGGTTGGGTCATGGTACCCTCAATCTGAAGGACAATGCAGTCTAGATAAAACCAAATGTCTCCCATGAGATCAACATATCTTTTAACAAGAGGGTACACCCTAGGAATGGGATATCCTATGATGCTTTGGAATATTATGGGATATATACAGTCATATATGAATTGCATATGATCCCCATACTTGAAGACATAATAAATCTTGGAATAATGATGTAAGATGGTAATTATACTATGGGAGGACCAATTCTTAACACCAAGAATATGGGTGGATGACATCAAAGAGTCCAATAGATAGGATATCATGGTGAAATTTTGAAGTGTATTCTTCTTAATGCCAAAAAACTACCTTCCTAAGTGGATACTAATTATCTCCCCAATAAGTGGAGTCAATTTTTTTCAACCATGAAGTATACATAGGAAACCCACCTATGGTCAACATAAGTGGTGGTGGCTGCTTTGGAGGATATATTTAGTAAATTCATAATGATTCTTATACCCTCCTTGAATTAGATGTTGGGGATCCTACCCTCATGATTTCTAGTTGCATGAGCACTTTGGACTAACCATGGTCTCAAGATGACATCCAAATTATGTTGGGTAGTGCACTCTTTTATGGAGGGGAGGTCAATATGGGATTTGGGGAGTTTATAGTAGCCTTCAAAGGCTATTGGAGTAACATAATCAATCCTCCTTGACTTTTCTTCATCAATAATATAGTCATTATCAATCTTATAGTCCACAAACAAGGGTGCAAGGATGTCAATACTAGGTTGTACCTCTAGTTTGGTAGTAGCTTGATGAAGACCCATCATTTGAACCATGACTAGATCATCAAACTTCTTTTTGGTGACTACCACCCTTTGTTCTCTAGATGATAAAGTCTACAACACTTCAATGGCAATGAAAATCTTAGACCAATTCTTCATTCCATTGGCCAATGCCCTTGTGTCTAATTCAATGTCCTTAAAGCATCTTCCTTCATGGTCTATGGATAGATACAATCTATCTCTTCCTTCCACTATTGCCTTGCCATTGCCATGATCTTAATTGTCTTGGAATATGACTAGCCTTGATGTTCAGGATGATAATTTGAGCTTGATTGATGTATTTAGGTCCTTGATTAGTCAAGTTTTAGGGATTTAAGCTATTCTAGTAGGGATTTTGAGGATTTAATGGTGAGGGTGATGGCTTTCATAAATGTATTTGTGCCTTAGATTTTATGGATGGTGCCACTTATGAAAATCCTATCTTTTCAGACATGCCATATCTTAAGATTGCCTTTTAGTGCTTACATGGACCTCCCTAAGCATGTTTCCATGGCATTTTATGGGAGTTTTCTTTTTGACTAGCCATTTTTTTATAAGGCCCTTTCATTTTGATCTATTAGATCAAGATCCAAGGATGAATGTGAACCTTTGATTAATATCTAAGATGTATACTTTGTTTGGGTGTTTGATTCATCAATGACCAGGTTACACCAAGTGGCATGCTCTAACTTTCTTAATAAATGATTGGATGTAATTTATTTAGGTGTCGAGTCATTAGGCTCTGAAGTCTTGAGTTAAAAAGTATACCTCCATTTCACACCATTAGATTAGGATCAATGATCGAGTGAGACCCATTGATTATGATTAGTGAGGTTGAAGTTGATTGGTTGACAAGTTGGCTACATTTAAATTTGATGTTCTCACTAATGTTAAATATGTCCTTATGAATGCCAAATGATGGGATCACGACTGCCAACTTTAAGCTTGTGAGGTTCTTTTAGTTAAATCATAGCATGCCACACATCATATTTTTGATGCTCTCAAGACTTTGGAGTTAATGTGGGCCATTGGGTTAGGCTCGATGATGAAATGTGAACCATTGATCATGATCTATGAGATCATTTATGATTGGTCTAACCTTTGGCAAGACTTTTGACATCATGCTATTGGATTAGGGTCCAAGAATGAATGTAGGCTGTTAGATATTGCAAGATGCACAAACGTTAAGTTAGTTCATAATATATATAGGCTTAGGCCATGAGATTAATTTCTAGGTTGATAGTATTTAAAAAACACAATGGCCTAAGTTTTAATACGATAAGCCTATGTTTTAATGTTTATAAGGTCCCCTTCTAGACTAAAGATAAAAGTTTGGATGGGGATTATTTTGAAGGCCTCACTAATGTCCTCATGAACATCAAATGATGGGAGCGAGGTCATCAAAATAAATACCATAGAAACTTTTGTAATGAATGATGTTTAGACTATAGTTTGTCTTAGAAAAATATCACATCATTGGATTAGGCTTCCAGGTGAACATGAATTGTTGATCTGCATCCAAGCTGAGACATAACATTAGAGCTTGACATGTGGATTCAAGCTAAAGTCTTTTAGGATCCTCGAAGAATTACTCATGTTGAAAAAATATGAAGGATCAAGGAAATAATTTTTAACAAATTTAGGTGAATTTAAAAGGGGAAAACCATAAAGGGACTTTAGGCATGATTTTAAACTTAGGGTCTTTTGAAAGGACAAATTCTTGCTCAATTTCCTATGAAGATTTAAATTCAAACCCCTAGGGTTTATTTCTCTGGAAGCCTTCATTCCTCCATGAAACCTACACTTTGTCATTCGATATTTATCATCGGTAGGGTTAGTTAATAAAGCATAATTAACCAATCAAGGACCCATTCTCTTTCTAGGTGGTTAATATCCTAATTCAAGAAATAACAATACCATGTAAACCATGCTAGGATATGAATACTTTGGAATATTAACAAGGGTCCCATTCATGCAAAGCAGAAGAAAATAAGACAAAAAAGAATGGGGGGGGATGTTGGTACCAACAACAATGGCAACTCATAAGGGAAACATAACAATATGTTAGAATCTAGAAACTCTATTTTAAACCAACATATAAGTCCTTTTCTTCCTTTGATCCTTATATCATTACTTAGGTCAATTTAGTGTTGAAACAGGCTTAAAATATGTAGAATTCAAATCCCCATGTTAGAGCCTAAGCATGTTGTGTGTGTGCTTTGATTCCACTTACTATTTTTCATGAGACTTTTAGGGAATAACATCAAGGTTCATATCCTTTTGACCATGACATTAAACCTTGATCATTTTTAGGTATTCTCTTAGAAATAACTACTCCTATTTTAGGGGAGGCTTAGGCATTGCTCTGCTACTAGCCAGGCATCCATAACCCTGACAAATATACCTTTGGCTCCACTCATGGCCTTGCTACACTATCAACCAGGCATTCATAGCCCTGGTGGAGATTGCCTGAATCACCTCTGACTTTGCATATTTTGATTTAGCGTTAAGTCTCTATTTTTATTTATTTTTTATTTTATTACAAAGGTTGGGAGCCAAGATAGCCAGGTTTAAGGATTTGGTCTAATATTTCAGTCTTGGGATAATTGTCTTATAGTTGAAACCTTAATCTCAGACAAGGATATGTTTTAAGTGAAAACATGCATATGCCTTAAATTTTTAAATTCTCCTTCCACATACATGATTCTTCTTTCAAAAAATCTTTGGTCTTAGGTAATGTTTTGGATTCTTGGGGGGTAACTAATTTTCATGTGAGTCTTTTGAAAATTTCTATATTGTAACACAAAGCTATATTATAGCCTTAAATCCCATTGTGAAAAATTCATGCCTCCCACTTGAGGTACCTAAATTTTGAGTAATTCTAGCCTAGGATAGTCCAATAGACTTTATTAAAGCAAATGAACACAACCAAGAAGGAAACATGCAACATGAAAAAACAACAAGGAACATACAAACATAAGTAAATAAATATATATAGACCAAGCAGGAAAACAAAACAAGAAAGGAAACTAATTAGCCTAATTACTATAGCTCTAATCAATCTTACAGATGTTATTACATGAAGACCCCTAGTGGAGCAACAACAAAGTAATGCTTTAGGTATTTCCCATTGGTGGGCAATGTGAACTTATCTCTCTGGAGATTCTCTAACTTGAAGGTGTTATTGCCTAAAATTTCAACAATTTGGTATGGGCCAATCCACAAGGGGGTGAACTTGCCATGTTAACCTTTGGGCTCTGATGCCTTGTCCCAAAGAAGGACCATGTCTCCTTATTTGAACACTTTCACTTTGGATCTTTTGTCAAATCACCTTTTCATAGTTGTTTGGTGTCTACTAAAATCTGTAAATGCCTTTTCTCTAGCATTTTCCATCTAAATAATGTCTAATAGCTTGGAATTAGTGAGTTCTTGGCTTTCCTCCATGTATTCCTACATGGATGTGAACATAGGGATTTTTAAAGTGATAGGAAAGATGGGTTTCTGATCATATACCAATATAAATGGTGAAGCCTTGAGTGCCTATTTAATCCTTAGCCTGTCAGCCCACAATACATACTTAAGGAGTTTGTGCCATGTTCTAGGTTTATCTACTACTAACTTCTTGATGGCCATCATTGGATTCTTTTTTTTGGATTTAGAGACTCCATTTACTTGGAGATAATGATTAAAGGCAAAATTCTAAGAGATGCCATTATCATAAGCCCATTCAATCATCTCAATTGAGATAAATGCAGACCTATTGTCACAAACTAAAAAAATTGGGGTTCTAAATCTGGTGTAAATATTTTCCTACAAGAAATTAGTCACCTCTTATTTTACATTACTAAGTGGCTACTACCTCAGTCCATCTAGTGCAATAGTCTATAACAATTAGGACATATTTGTGACCTTCAAAATAATTTGGATTGATCACTCCTATGAAGTCTAATCCCCACTGTGCAAAAGGTTTGTTTATTATCATTGGTTGCAAAGGCATGGTTGCCTTTGGTTCTTTTATATTAAATATTTGGTAGGAATGGCATTCTCTCACATGTTTGTGAGCACCCTTGAATATGGTGGGCCTATAGTACCCATCCGTAAGAAATTTTTGAGCTATGGTTCTCCTTGAAGGATGTCCACTGCCTAGTTTTTTGTAAAAAGTAGACATTATTTGAGAGGCTTCTTCTTTGGACACACATCTTAAGTAGATTCCTTCAAAGTTCTTTCTATACAAGACTCCATTTTTGATGAGGTAGTGAGTTGTTTTGAGTCTTAATGTTCTTTTTTGATCTCTAGTGAGTCCTAGAGGGAAATTACCATTGATAAGCAGGTAGATGAGGGAGTCATACCATTCATTAGGATAGAAATTTTGTTGCTCAACTTGCATGATATAGAGTTTAAGGTTGGTATTGGCTATCATCTAGACCAAGCCCTGACATTTCACTAGTTTGTCAATCTTCATTTCAATATCATACTCCTATAAGATTGACATCTAGTTACCCCTTTGTTCTCTAAGCTCATTCTAGCTCAATATAAGCTGTGTGGCTGTGTCAAGTAGAATAGCATGTACCTTGTTTCTAAGGATATAGTGTCAAAACTTTTTTCCTACCTTTACTAATGTATAGGCTTACTTGTCTATCATGGAATAGTTTACCTCTACATTTTTGAAGTTGGTGCTCATAAAAGCTATAGGATGGTCACTCCCATCAACCTTTTGAGTTAAAACAACAACCATAGTGTGGTTAGAAGCAAATAAATACAAGTAAAAATCTTTTGAAAAGTTAGGACTTATTAAGATAGGGGCTTGACCAATTGATTTTTTTATGTCAACAAAGGCTTTTTTTATTCTTCATTCCAATAAATTTAAGCATATTTCTTGAGCATGTCATTTAAAGGTTTGACAATTTCAGTAAAAACTAAGATGAACTTCCTCACGAAGTTGATTTTACCAAAGAATGATTTCAACTCTTTTCAGCTATTGGGTAGCTTAATTTTGGAGATGGCTTCCACTCTCTCAAGATCTATGGAAATCCCATCTTTAGTAATGGCATGCTCCAATAATTTTCCTTTAGTAACATAGAATATACTTTTATTTGGTTTGAAATAAACTCTGTACCTCCTACATATTTCAAACACTTGATGCAAGTGCATAAATTGTTCCTCCCTATTCTTGGAGAAAACTGTGATGTCATCCATGTAAATGATGATGCACTTTCCCACTAGACCTTGGAAAACATGGTCCATGGCCCTCTAAAATTTGGCTATTGCATTAATTAATCCAAATGGCATTTTTTTATAAGCATATGTTCCTTTTTAGTAGTTAAATCTATTTTCATCCTATTTGTAACAACAAGCACTTGCTTATATCCAAAAAAATCCATCTAAAAAGGACATCTTGGTAGATCCTGAAATAGCTTGGATGACTAGGTAAAGAGAGGGAAAGGGGTAATTGTCCTTTTTAGATGCTCTAATTAGATTCCTAAAGTCTATGCATAATTTTATTTCCCCATTATTTTTTCTGATTGGGATCAAGTTTACAACCCAAGTGGAATGCCTAATAAGAAATACAATCCTTGCATTTAGTCATTTTTTGATTTCCCTAAAGATCATGGGTTCTAGTACAAGATTGATAGGCCTTTGCATCTATCTAAAGGGTTTATAATTTTATTTAAGGGGAATAGTATGAGTAATAACCCTTGGGTCAAATATTTTTAGATCTTTATAAGACCAAGTAATGACATCCTTATATTTTGTAAGTAGCTCTCTAGATTTTTTGTGTTCCATTTCAGTGCAAACCTTTCCTATGTTCACTTGTTGGGGTTGATCATGTGAACCAAGATCTACCACCTGATAGTACTTACCATTTACTTTAGGCACCATAGGTGTCTCCACTATTTTATAATGATCAAACAATCTTTCTAATGAAATCACCCCTTTAGGTATCTTATTATCACTCAATTAGATGATTTTACCATTAAGCTCCCTTTCAAGAGAAATTTCCTCAGCTTCATCAATGATTCGAGTTTTAAAGGCTTCAAAATTAGTCAAGAAATCCATAATTTTCTAATCATCATTAAAAACTTGAAGGTGATCTATGTTGTTAGGGACTAAGGGGCATGGTACTAACTCAATACTGATGTTAGGGGAACCATAATTGGGCATGAGATTAACCATAATAGAGGCAAGCTCATTAGCAACTTTGTTCTCTTCCCTTGGAATAGATAAGGTGTTAAGAGCATAAAAATATTCCATCAAATCCAAAACTCTAAACTTGTATCTCTTGAGGTAAGATAACTTGCATTGGTATTTGCTTCTTACTTGGTTGACCACTAACTCAAAATCTCCATAGAGAATGAATTATTTAACTTTATGTTTAATAGCGAGTTGTAATCCCAGGATAAGAGCTTCATACTCAACTAAATTATTAGTGCATGAGAATTGTAACCTATAGAAAGCATGATAATGTTTTTCTGCAAGGTCTATCAATACAATACCAGCTCCTGATCCTGATTTACACCTAGCACCATCCACATACAACTTCTATACACCAGGCATTGAAGGTGGATTTTTTTAACAAGGCTCCTCTATAACCTCTAGGGTAAAAAATCCTGAATAAAAATCTAAGAAATTCACCTTTTCATTGACAACATTATATTCTGTTATCATGTGCCTCATCTTGGGCTCCCTCTCTACTTTTATCTGATTCAGCACACCTTTTCAAGGTAGCCACAAGTGTGAGAAGTCAATAGACATGTAACCATTTAAGGCCTTAGTCCATTCTCTACTCAATATAAATCCATAAGCATTAGGAATATCCACCACTTGGATGTCAATAAATTATTGAATCCTTGGCTCACTAGCGAATTGCATATGCACATTCAATAACTCCCCAGTAACCTTGAATCTTGATTTGTTCAATTGTGTAACCACCCTATCATATTTAATTGGGGTCAACCCAAGTTGTTCACATATCACTGTAGACATATTGTTGGTTAAATATATAGAATCTAAAAGACAATTATGAAAATTTTTCCAAAATATCCTAATTATAAGTAAAAAAGGTGGAGAATCTACTTTAGTTACTTGCATAGTTACATTAACCCTATCACTTTGAGTCAGCTCATGTAGGGTAATATTGGATTTGATATTTTTCATATCCTCCACAATTTTGTAACCGGTCTTGTTTGAATATTTTGCAGTAGGTTTAGAAGAATTTCCCTTAGGTGGTTTAGGATCATTCCTTGATGTAGTGTCTGGAGGAGTCCCATAATTGTTAGGGGGAGTAGAGGTAGCTAATGGCTATTTTTCTTCCCTATTTCTCAGAGGATATGTCTTCAAAAATTGATGGATTGATTGAGTTTCTTCAAGAATATTCTCAGGCTCATTATCCTCTTGGAAAGGGAATTGAAAATTTTCCACCATGTGCACTTGGTCAGATGATTTAGATCCAGAAGGACCTGAAATAATATCTTTGTTTAAAACTACCTCAAATACCTTACAAAATTCAATATAGTCAATCTCACCATGTTTAGAGGTAGCATGGATTGTACAATAGTTTGGTAAAGTAATATCAATGAGATTGATATCCATAGTCTTTTTGCTAGAGGAAAGCTCATTAGATTTATTATTATAGAAACTGTCATTCTGAAATCTATTCCTAGGCCGATTGAACTTCTAGAAAGTGAAGTTTCTTCTAGAGTCATCATTAGTATTGCCAACTTGTTTTTACAATTATAAGAAATCTATGTTAAGTTTCTGGACCATCTTTATCATAGATTCATTCTCATTTTTTAAAGTCCCAAAATTTTGACCTTGAATATTTTTAATACCATTTATAGGCACTAAATCATTCTAATCATTGAAATGAGATCCATTAGTAGCTTGATGACTCAAGGAACCTAGGTTTTGATTAGGGGCAGCATGGCTAGTGGGTAATACATTCAAAGTAGGGAGTTAGTTTAATGTTGGAGTATTTTGGTTATTATTCAGGAATAGGTTTAATGTAAGCATTTGAGGATTAATATTTTTAGACTGAATAAGCCATCTATCTTTGAGGTTGCATTCGATCACTAATAACCACTACTTTAGAATAAGCTTGGGCCAATGTGTTGATAACTGGGATAGCCCTTTTAAGAAACACATAAGTCATAGGATCAACATCATCTTTGTAAACCTTTAAAGCTAAAGCCTCATTAGGTTTGTAGGGATCCATAGTCTAAATAAAAATCTTTTGGAACCTATCATTAAAGGATCTAATTGGTTCACTTGCATCCCTCTTAATAGTTGTAAATTGGTGATAGATGACATAGGGGTTTATGATTTTTCCAAATTGATCAATAAAAATAGTGTCAAAGTTATTCCATGAGGTAATAAAATTATCAGGTAAATTAAGGAACCATTCATATGCAACATCTTTGAATGTAAATGGGAACAATTGACATGCTACATCTTCATGAATAATTTTTAACAATCTTAAGGCAACCTTAAAATTTTTAACTTGTTCTTTTGCAATTGTAACACTAATTGGACTAAATATTGGTAAATACTTTTTAAGATTACATGGTAAGTCATGAATCATACCTGGTACATTGATGGGGGAACTCCCAAGCCATGCCATATTTAGATGAATATTGAATGCAAGAACTCCTTGCAACTGTGAAGATGGTAAAGACTTGGAATACCTATGCATTCCCTTATCTTTCCTGGCTCTTCTATGTGTTTCTAGTTTGAGCAAGGGTTCTCTAGTTTTTGAATGTGATCTGATCCTAATATTTAGAAATTCTAGTTTTAAAGATTAAGGATCCTTTTGAAATCTAATGAGTCAAGTCAGATTACACAAAATACAACAATCAACCTACACACTAAACTTATTCTGTAAAGATTTGCTCCAAACTATATAAAGTACATTGGTTTTTGACTAAGTAAGTTCAAAGATGTATTGGACTATGCAAATATGACTATTCTTTGTAACCTATGTTCTAAATAAGCTCAATATTCACAAAGAATCATCTCCTTTTAACCAAAATAAGCCATCCTAAAATCAAGTACTATGAAGTCTTAAAACCATAAGTTATTTTGACTAGAATTTAACTATTGTTTAAGAAGAAATCACTTAAAAAACCAAGGATATTTTCTTTTAGAGTGAGGAATCACTCATAAAGGTCAAGAATCCTTCAAATTTAATGTAGGGATTATCATAATTAATCAAATAGGCTCTCCTTCTAGCACCAATAGAACTCCTCATATTGATGCTTCTAATTGCCTCATAGGTGCTCTTAGTTTTGATGAACACTTCTCATTTTAGGGCTATGAAATTCTAAGACATGAGTTGCAGTTTGTGATAATTTTGGGATGTCTGTGGTGAAATAGAAGTAGAGTGTGAAAGCTGCCCACAATATTTGTTTGATTTGGTGGTTGGGAGCCACTAGGGTCCTATATTTATATCTTTGTGATACTTCTTGATTTAAAAGATAATATAAATGGTTATTTGACAATGGTTCTTAAATTAAATTGAATCTTGATTAAAAAAATAAAGAAAAGATAGGGTAAGGCAGAAAAGAAAACACAATTGTAGGCTTCCATCTCAGACATTATGACAAAGTTCCTTGTTAATTTGAACATGTGTGAACCAATTTATGATGAAATATAGTTTAAACATAAATTCCATCATAAATTAGGCAAGATCCAAAGGAATTATGAAGATCACAAGTGAGAACCAGATTTACTTTAAAGGTTTTACTATTGCAACATGAATAACATAAGCACATTCAAATCCAAAGAAATATATAACAAAGTAAACCCAAGACCTTTCAGCTAGTTTAACATAGTAAAAATTAACAACCCTATGATAGAAAATATAATTCAAAAAACCAAAGAAAAATTCACATCTAATATATTCACATGAAGTTGAGAGATAGCATTAGCTTTACAACACTATTCAGACAATCCTTTCAGAATTCTTTAGTTGTATTAAAGGCTCTTGGTATTCAATTGCTAAAAAACTCTCCTCTACAAAATGGTAACCCTTGCCTATTTATAAGAAGCATATGTAGTTTACCAGTTAAATCCCTCAAAATATCCACATACAAACTAAGGACAATTTTCCTTAATACAAAGATACAATGCCAAAAGATTTCATTCTAATTTTGACAAAGGATAAATGTATGCTAACAAACTAGCATATATTTTACAAAAAAATATGCACTACATTGGTGGGACCTTAGGTCACTATTTGAGGATGTTCTTTGCCTTAGTGTATTGTTCATTGATGAGCTCAAAATATATAGTAGGCTTCATCAAACAATCCTCTTCTTGATTTTCTAATGTGTCAAATTGCTTGTCACTCTTGGTCTTGAGTTCCTGAATGCCTTGGGCTTCTACAATCTATCTTCCAGATGTAATGATGATACCAAGGAGCTTCTAATTATCCTTGGTATTCTAGACTTAGTTGTCTTTGATGCTCTAGATGTGTTGACTAACCCTTTGTTTGAACTCCTCATCTTCCATTAGGCCTGTGGCATTAGTCCTAGATGGTCTTCCCAATAAGTCATTCAGGAGCTCTTCCATCCTTGTCATCAATCCTTTATCCTCCTCTAAAAGGCTACTAACATTGTTAGACCAGCTACTCACGTCCAATATCTTATCTTCCATGACTCCAAAGAGGGAATGCAAGTGTTTCAGCTTGATGATCCTGATGCCTTGGATTGTTTGGTGTTATGGATATTGATCAATTCAACTACCCAATCTCTAGAGCTTTGCCACTAAGTAATTAATGTCAATGCCTTCTCAAGTTTATAGGCCAAAATAACTGATCTAGATTTCAAGGCATTTAACCCTTCAAATATGTCCAAGAAGGACTTGTTTAGCAATGCTACTATATCTTTAAGGACTAAAAGTAGGACTTGGGCTTCCAAATCTTGATTTTCCTTCTTTAAGTCGGTGATCCTTTATTTCATTCCTTGAATTCCAACCAAGGTCATTTCTAATTGTGCCACTACTAAACTGGCCACATCCTCCTGATGGATGGGATGTTCCCCTACTACTTACCCTTGGATAAGAGTTAGGCCAACAAAAGGTTCCACTTTTTGAAAAGTGAATTCCTCAGTGCCAATGGTAGCTTTCTTAGTTGTCACCCTCTTAAACCTTGTTTTATTTAGGTCATTTATGATAGTGGCTACTTGTTTAGAGAGTTTGGCTAATTTTAGGGTTTTAATCCTAGTTCCACTTGATGTTCCTATCCTTCATCTTCTTGCCACTTTATTTTATAGCCTCAATAATTATCCTCTCTTCTTGCTCCTTCATGAGCTCTTTGATCTAGGGTTTAATATTATCATGGATGCCCACACCTGAAGTGCTGGTGATTTCCCATGAATGAAAGTGGGATGGGATATTTTGGAATTTCCTATATATGAAATAGTCTGGGATAACATGTCTATGTATTGGGAATTCATCACTGAATAGGTTCACTTCACTGGTGGGGTGGGTTCATGTTACCTTTGGTATTTTGGAGGACCTAGGAATAAGGGTCATCTCAACTTCTCTCTTCTTTTAAGTGACAAGGACCAAGTCTAGTGCCACTTCTTTCTGCTCTTCTTCCCCAACTATTTGTGATCCTTCAATTTGAGCCACCTCAATTATGGCTTCCTCAACCTCTTAATCAGATCCATAGGCTTTTTCAAGCTCCTTAAAGAACTCATCCATCATCTCATATGGTTACAAGGCAACCATATCAATGTGTTCTATTTGGGAAGATGGTCTTGGAGGCTAGGTTGATGATGAAGGGCCTTCACCTAGCCTATCTTTTAGTCCTTTTCACTTGATTCTTGGATTTGGATTGTTGGTTTTGGTGGCTAGTCTAGAGGTGCACTTGAAGTGGAGGGAAAAAAATGATACTATAATGGGTTCATTTGTCATCTCTCTCTAGATGGTTTCTCCTCCCTTTGTAATCTGTGCTCAAGCTTGAAACCATGTTGTCTGCACCTAGCAAAGACCTCCTCAAAGTTTGCTGCTTTATTATAGAAATGGTCATAAGGACCAACCATGTGTTCATAAGTCACCTTGGTTAGTTTACTTGAGTTCAAATGAGGGACCAATTTGTTGTTTGGATCCCATTCCTTTAAGTCATATTTTTGAAATCAAAAAGCATCCCTATGTCTGGACATGATGTCCAATTGCTTCTAGTCTTTGATCAAGGTTCTCCCAATCAAAAATGGGAAGGTATGTAGCATCCCTTCCTCTTATCTCTATAGGTTTTATCAACCCCATGGGAGATTTGGTACATAATTTCTTTTTTAGCCAATGTAAGGGGAATTTAAATAGGCAACCTAAATGGTTGGGTTATGGTACCCTCAATCTAAAGGATAGTACAGTCTGGATAAAACTAAATGTCTCCCATGAGATCAACATATCTTTTAACCAGAGGGTTTACCTTGGGCATGGGATATCTTGTGATGATTTGGAATATTATGGGATATATATAGTCATAGATGAATTGCATATGATCCCTATACTTGAAGACATAAATCTTGGAGTAATGATGTGAGATGGTAATTTTGCTGTGGGAGGACCAATTCTTAACACCAGGAATATGGGTGGACACCATCAATGAGTCCATTAGATAGGAATTTATGGTGAAATATTGAAGTGTCTTCTTCTTAATGCCATAAAATTATCTTCCTAAGTGGATACTAATTATCTCCCCAATAGGTGGAGTCAATTTTTCTTCAACCATGAAGTATACATAGGAAACCCACCTAGGGTCAACATAGGTGATGGTGGCTACTATAGAGGCTTTATTTAGTAAAGTCATAATGATTCTTATACCCTTCATGAATTGGATAATGGGGATCCTACCATATTTATGTTTAGATACATGAACCCCTTGGATTAACCATAGTCTCAAGATGACATCCATATTATGCTAGGTAGTCCACTCTTTTATGGAGGGGAGCTTTATATAAGCTTTGGGGAGTTTATATTAGCCTTCAAAGGCTACTAGGGAAACATAATAAATCCTCCTTGACTTTATTTAATTAATAATCTAGTAATTATCAATCCTACAGTCTACAAACAAGGGTGCAAGGATGTCAATATAGGGTAGCACCTCTGGTTTGGTGGCAGCTTGATGAAGACCCATCATTTGGACTACAACCAGGTCATCAAAATTACTTTTGGTGACCACTACCCTTTATTATCTAGATGAAAAAGGCTACAACTCTTTAATGGTGAAGAAAATCTCAAACCAATTCTTCATTCCATTGGCTAATACCCCTGTGTCTAATTCACTATCCTTAAAACATCTTCCTTCATGTTCCATGGATAGATACAA
Source organism: Torreya grandis (assembly GCA_037957365.1). Taxonomy (NCBI): domain Eukaryota; kingdom Viridiplantae; phylum Streptophyta; class Pinopsida; order Cupressales; family Taxaceae; genus Torreya; species Torreya grandis. The sequence continues at coordinate 69,845 of JARHVA010005148.1, forward strand.
GTCTATCTCTTCCTTCCACTATTACCTTGCCACTACCATGATCTTAATTATCTTGGAATATGACTAGACTTGATGCTTAGGATGATAATTTGAGATTGCTTGATGCAGTTAGGTCCTCAATTAGTCAAGTTTTAGGGTTTTAAGCTATTTTAGTAGGCCTTCTAAGGCTTTAATGGTGAAGGTGATGGATTTCATAAATGTATCCATGCCTTAGATTTTATGGATGGTGCCACTTATGAAAATCCCATCTTTTTGGATGTGCAATATCTTGAGATTGCCTTTTAGTGCTTATATGGTGCTTATGTGGACCTCCTTGAGCGTGTTTCCATGGCATTTTGTGGGAGTTTTCTTTTTGACTAGCCATTTATTTTTAAATAAGGCCCTTTCATTTCACTTTATTGGATCAAGATCTAAGGATGAACATGAGCCTTTGATTAAGATCTCAAAGGTCTACTTTAATTGGGTGTTCAAGTCATCAATGACTAGGTTACACCAAGTGGCATGCTCTACCTTTCTCAAGAAATGACTGGTTGTGGTTTATCCAGGTGTCAAGTCATTCGGATATGAAGTATTGAGTTGAGAATTAGGATCAGTGATCAAATGAGATTCATTGATCATGACTGGTGAGGTTGAAGTTGATTGGTTGATAGGTTGGCTATGTTTAAATTTGATGTTCTCACTAACATCAAAGACATCCTCATGAACATCAAATGATGGAAGCATGAATGCCAACTTTAAGCTCATGATGTTCCTTTAGCCAAATGGTAGTATACCATGTGACATATTTTTAGTGCTCTTGGGAATTTAGGGTTAATGTGTGCCATTGGATCAGGGTCAGTGATGAAATGCAAACCATTGATCATGATCTATGAGATCATTTCTGATTGGTCCAGCCTTTGGCAAGCCTTTTGAAATCATGCCATTGGATTAGGGTCCAAGGATGAATGTGGGCCATTGGATCTTACAAGATGAACAAACATTAAGTAAATTCATAATATATATAGGCTTAGACCATGGGATTGATTTCTAGGTTAATAGTATTTAAAAAACACTATGACCTAAGTTTTAATGTGATAAGCCTAATTTTTAATGTTTAGAAGGTCCCATCTGGACTAAAGATAAAATTTTGGATGTGGCTTAGTTTGAAGGCCTCTCTAATGTCAAAGACATCCTCATGAATGTCAAATGATGAGAGCGAGGTCATCCAGATAAATACCATAGAATTTTTTTTAATGAGTGGTGTTTAGCCTATAGTTTGTCTTAGGAAAATCTCACATCATTGGATTAAGCTTTTGGGTGAATGCGAATCATTGATCTACATCCAAACCGAGACATAATATTAGAGCTTGACATGTGGATTCAAGCTAAAGTATTTTAGGATCCTCGAAACATTACTCGTGTTGAACAAACATGAAGGCTCAGAGACATAATTTTTAATGAATTTTGGGGAATTTAAAAGGGGATAGCCATAAAGGAACTTTAGGCATGATTTTAAACTCAGGGTCTTTTGAAAGGACAAATTCTCACTAAATCTCCCATGAAAATTTAAATTCAAACCCCTAGGGTTTCTTGCTATGGAAGCCTTTCTTCCTCCATGAAACCTACACTTTGTCATTCAATATTTATCATCAGTATGGTTAGTTAACAAATCATAATTAACCATGCAAGGACCCATTCTCTTTCTAGGTGGGTGATATCCCAATTCAAGAAATAACAAAACCATGTAAACTATGCTAGGACATGAGTACTTTGGAATATTAACAAGGGCTCCATTCATGCAAAGCAGAAGAAAATAAGACAAAAAAGAATTGGGGGGGGGGATTTTGGTACCAACAATAATGCCTTCATGATGATTTTTCTAGGTTTGATCATCAAACTAGTTTAAATCTTATGTAACATTAAAGTATAGAATTTGCACAATTTTAACAAATAATTTCACATTTCCAAGCATGCTAAGAAAAAGAATTTGATATTAAATCTAAATGATAATAATTTCATCCAAGAAGGGTTTATAAAAACCTCATAACTTATTTAACAAAAACCCACAATTTTTTTTGCAAAATTTTACCAGCACAACCTAAAATTTGATAAAATTTGAACAACAATTTAAATTCACAAAAATAGATAAATAAATACCAATTTTTCTATCCAATAATGGTTTATAAAACTCCAAAATCAACATAAAATTTATTTATCAAAAACCTACAAGTAATACAAAAATTTTTCCAGTCAAACCCAAACATCTGGGTAGCTATTAAAATATCAAAAATGGATAAATAAAATGATAAATCATTTGTACATGAATCAAGCTAGGATGCCATTTTACAATAGGTAAGAAAAATATCATTGTTTGAACCTAGGTCAAATTGGATCACCTTATTTTAGCCCAATAAAAATAAATAAAACTAGAAATAAATTCTATACACTCAGCCATAATTTATTAATAGGGTTTGGGTTGAATCTTACAAAATTTCAAAACCCTCAAATCTGAAAATTAAATTTTTACTAGCAGTGATGACAAGAGTAACAGATATTTATGAAAAATAATCTCTCATAAAACCTTTTAGGTTCATCAGGAAGTCATTTGACTTCCTCATAAACTTGCAAGTAATTGTTTTTAATTATTACTTACCCTCCAACATATAGGAAATAAATAAACTTCTACAAGAAATAAAAAATAAAAAATTACTTGTTTTTATAGGAAGCAAAAGGAGGAGAAACTAAAAATTTACTATGTGATTTTCTACCTTGCCAATCCCTTTATCTAGCCATGGCCAAGTAGGAGGTTCTCTCTCCTTGATAGGAAACTTGTGGCATCCACCAACTCTCCCAGTTCCACCAAACTCTCCCTAGGGTTTTGCTTCCTCTTCACCATCCCTACACCTCACTACTTCTTCTCTATACTCCTCCCTCTCCATGCCTCCCTCCTCCCCTCTTCTCCTTCTCCTTATAACCCCCATGACCTAGGGTAAAATGGGTGGCTTGGGGGGCGAGCTCAGCTCCTCAAAGTGCCCAAAATAATAAATGAAAAAAAATCAGATTTGCCTCATCTCCAATAAAATACAATGATAACTTAAATCTGATTTTGCTTTAGGTCAAATCCATGGCCAAATATATATATATATATATATATATATATATATATATATATATATATATATATATATATATATATAATAATTACCAAAATAATAATTTACCCAACTCCCATGGCCAAGGTGGAAATGGCCACTTTTTTTAATTTGCCAAAAATCATTAATGGTAATTTTTAATTTGTCCAATAATAAATTATTATTAAATTTGTTAGGGTCTTTTTTGTAGGAGTTGAAGGGGAGAGAGAGAGATGAGAGAGGGGGGTCTAGAGGCTAGTCTAAGACAAGCAAAAATAATAATGACAATAATGATTAATAAAAAATAATAATAATAAACTAGATTCAGCTAAGGCATTAAATGTCACAAAATAAGAAGACAACATTACCTCAGTTGAAATGTGAAACAACAACACATGAAGGTAAGATCGAACAACAACCAAAATTTATACACAAGTATTATAATCAAATCCTATAACAAAATAATGGATAAGTGAGATAAGCCTAAAATCATGACGAACAAATCAAGAAGACTATCAAATGGAAAATTCATATAGATGGATTGCTATAAGTTATGGTTCATTAAATTTTTCCCATTACATGTGTCAACTACTATATCCTCTGACTGCTGAAATCCATAGTTATCCTAGATCATTTCACCTATTCTTCCACCCATAAATGACATCAATAGTACCTAAAATATATAATCATATACAAGAAAAAATAACTAGTATTACACAAAAATCAATTAATAGGACCAAATATCTTATGTACAAAAATAACTCTAGCTATAACATTTTTGTCCATCAATCAAAAGATTAAAAAAATAGTTCCTTGAATAGTGCTGTATAATATTAAAACCTACTGAAACTAAGTATGATAGAAAGAAAATGAAATATGTAGGCGGGGTCATGATAAGAAATACCAAGACACCATCTCTAATAGTAGTAAATAATGAGTAGAAACCAACACGAAAGGAAACCACCTAATCACCTGAAAGAAACAAATGCGAAGTATCACCCATTCATGAACAGACAAGGCAATACCTGGATGCCTTGACAAGGAGGCCTAGATTCCTTGAAAGTAGAAAAACCCTATAAAATAGTGAAATGAAAGAAAATTTATTTGTATTTGACCCTAGAAAGTAAACAAAAAAAGAGGATCCACTTCCTTGAACAGGTCCAAGACAAATTTTTAGAATCCCAAATAACCATCACCAAGCTTGAAACCAACTAGCTCACTGACTATAGAGAAGCGAAAAATGTAACTATTCTTCACAAAATAATGGCAAAACCACTAAAATGAGGAAACTAGCAAAAAGAAGGAACCACATCGGTAAAGCCATCAACCCTCAAAATTGGATAAATGCCATCATCCTTTTATGTCTAAACCCCACTCTTAAAAATAATCTCCTCCAAATTTTTTTTCACATGTCCATCCTTTCCCTACCCTGAGCCAAAGGATTGAAAAATGCTACCAACATTGAGGCCTCCCTAGTCACCTAGTTCTTATACCAAAGGGAGTCATCATATTTTAGAGAGTTAAATTCAATTGCGATCACATTGAACCAAAGATCCATGTAGATCAACTATTGTAACTCCTCTTACTTGATGTCTTCCACCATACCCTTCCTCACCATAACTTCAACCATAATATGCTCTAACTCTTTAACAAGATTTTAATCCAAAAACTTGGCCTACTTTCACTCCCATTTCCATGTCCTCCCTTGCTCCTTCCCATTATACACCACTTGCTCCACTTGTGAAATGATGCAATTTTTTTGGGCATCATTAATTTTAAAGTTTAAAAGAAGATTATGTCTAGGGCCAACTACACCCCATTCCCTTATGCACAAGTAACTCTTCAAATTTCATTATAATATACCCACATCCCTAACTAAAGTTATGTTTATGTAACCCTTAATTAAGGTAATTACTTCTAAAAGATTCTATGGAAAAGAATAATGCCTCTTGGATTTTACATACATCTTGGGGCATATCGGTATGTAAGTCCGTAATGATAAGATCTGAGTTAGATGACGGTACTCACCTCCCATATAGGACAACCTAGGTGTCTTTACCCTACCTAAGATACTCACATATATGGAAATATGGTTATTGGTTAGGGTAGGTAAACACCTATTACCACAATCAGGCTATTTGGAATATTTTAATAGGTTTCTTGATCATCATACAACATTTACATTGTAAGGAATGGAATACATAAGCTTATAGTTATTCACAATATGCACTTATATTCTCATAATTAGAGAAAAGAAAATACAACATCATACATACAAGTCAAGATGTGTAATACAAAAGAATCATCATACTAACTAATTTAGTCAGTTATTTATTTTAACACACTCAAGGTCAACAAATGGAAGTATACACCTATAAAATCCATAAGGATATCAACAACCTTTAATTTACTTTAAGTCTTATTTAAATTTATTATAAGTAAGAGACCCTTTTATGGTGCTATCCCCTTAGATAATTATACTATGATCTAAAATTTTGGGGATCATTACACCACCATTATTTCACTATGCACTTAAAAAAATTTAAGGTATAGCCACATTACATAAGGACAAACTACTATTTTTATTTGGACAAATCACAATGATTCTTATCAAGGATAGATTTCATCACATAAATAAGCATCTCACTTATTAAATATACCCTTGACATATAATAATTAACTCATCCATGTGATAATAATAACCATCCCACAAGTCAACAACTAAATATCTAGTCCCTACATTACTTCCCACTTTCATTTTATAGTTACACACAAGAATTAATTACGCATATCAAACTAGATCAGATTCTAAGAATCAAGTGTTCATTAACTATATTTAAATTATGCCATTACCTTTCCTACATTTTCTCACTAGCTATATTGCCTTGACTTGGTTTTTATATATATATATATATATATATATATATATATATATATATATATATATATATATATATATATATATATATATATATATATATATATATATATATATATATATATATATGTAAGCAATTATCTAATTCAGGAAATTCATAACTTACAATTTCCATATGCATTGCAAAATTGCATGCCTACACACTTAACATGCATATTCCATCATATGTCAAACATACATAACTATAAAAATAATCCTTTTTACCCAACTTATGTGAAACCTATATAAGTATAACAATCTTGATGCAAAGATACATGAGAAAAGCCTCAAACTCACTATTTTTGTCTTTGAACTTGGTCAAATCAACTTAAGATGCTTTGTTTTGCTCACAAAATTCAAGCTTCTCCAATAGTCTTTCAATTGCTCATTAGGCTTATTATCCTCCCTTTATTTGAACATATCACTAAACACCTTTTTAAAAAATTTATCAATTTTATTATATCCTACATAAGTATCTCATTAATCATCTCTGCTCATTCTACTCACTCGCTCACTCACTCACTCACTCACTCACTCACTCACTCACTCACTCACTATCTTCATACTAGTTCACAACTTAAGGTTTAAAACACTAAATCTTATCTTAAGTCTAATGAAGATAATATGATATCCTAGATGATCTTTCATGATCATATTAAACTTTTATTAACCTATTTAAACCACCCATTCACTTTCTATTCTTCACTTACACCCCTTAACTCCAATTATTTTAGTGAATTTTAACTTATATTTCAAGAAGGGAGAAGAAGAAACTAAATACGAGTATGGTTGAAAAACCTATTTGATTGTGCATGTATTGAATCAGATGATTGTGAACAAATATTCTTTGTCTTGGGAGGATGACCTCAAAATAATATAACACTAAAGCAAATGGTTGGTTAGATAGATTCCTGAGTGGATTTCCTAGCATTAGCTAGATCCTGAAAGTAGGATTTTCCTCAGGGGCTATCAATCCACATGTTTTAAATAATTAAGTTTAAAAAATAGAATAGAAATTACTTGCATCAATAATTAAAAAGGTACTAAAATTGAACACAAAAATGTTTGCTAAATAAAAAGACTAGAAATGACTAATATAACAATAAGCAAGTTAGTACTAGTGCTAAATGGCTCGGGTTTGTTTCATAAAATCATGAAGGGGTTTGTGAACAGGTAGGGACATAGAAAACTAGATTTGGTTAGGGGTAAAAAGGTGAAAATAACTTTCCATAATTTCTTATCATAGTGACCATTAGAATTAAAAGGTGACAGTCGGTGATTGGACAGACCGTCGGTGGTTCAAAAAACCATCAATGGTTACTATTTGTAGGTTTGGGTTGGTAAATGGTTGGATTGATGGTATCACAAAGCTAGATTTTAAGAGATGGCTTGGTGTTGGGCTAAGTGCAAAAGGCAAATAAAGTAAATTAATATTAGAAAATAAATACTTATCTTATAGCAGGCTGATCAGGTGAGTACTTGAGGTGGTTAACTCATTGGTGGAGTATGACATGATTTCAATAGAGTAACAGTACTTGATGCTTTGGCAAAGAAATGATGGAAAGTTGGCTCTCTGATGTGATGGCTAGATCACTAGATTGTTGATGATGATTGACGTACAAAATAAAGAAACTCTTGATGCACAAGCTCTTGATAATAATTACAGATGGATTTCACTTTCCTGCTCCTCTCTTCTTATAAGAAAGGCAAGAGAGTCACAACAAGATGTTAACTAGTCCTTCTAATTATAACTTGCTCATGTAATGGCTCACATGAGAATTAAGACAAGCTATTTTATAAAAGCAAGGTAGGGTGACTTGCATGTTTGTGGGCAAGAAGGTTCACCCTGACCATTGGCAGTCATCCTAATCATCAGTGGTTGAGGGTGAAGGTAAAAAGTGGGTAAAAGGTTGGTTAAGCCAGTTTAGTCAAATTGACTATGTGTTAGGCTTGGTTAGGGGCCAAAGGATCAGATTGGTCCCAAGGGGAATTTTGACATTTAGAATCACGGTGTATAGACTTCTAGTGTCTGCATTTTTCCCATTTTTATTATGCGGCTTTGAATCAACAAGCTACAAAACAAAAATGGATTGCTAGTCGAAGTTTTGATTATTTTGAGTATGGGGGGAGGTGTTCCCCCTCAAATCAAGAGGTGATGAGGTAAAATAGAATCAGGTATAGGTTTGATAAGGTAGGTGGGGATGATGATGAAGGTGAACACCATGAAGGTGGGTGATAGGTTGGACACTGAAATGCAAACAATTATGAAAATTGTGATAAAAGGTGCAATATCCAAGATCATGCATTGACAAGGTTACCATAGGTGGTAAAAATAAGGGTTGTTACTACAAGAACAAGAGGCAAGTGGACCGCATGACCGTATTTAGGTATGGAAGCTGGGAACACTCATAATTATCCTAAGTGATGTCTATGTTTTGGTGGGTATCAAAGGTAGGAAATACTCTCAATGAAAACACAAATTGGTCAAGTATTGTGGGTATTAGAGGTATAAAGTGCTCCCAAAAAGACACAAGTGGGTCAGGTAGTTGTAAGGTAGTACAAGTGTAAAAGGTAGTCAACATGGCAATGTTATCACTAAAATCAAATGACTAGGAAAAAGTCATCATAAAACATGTCTTAAATGGGCCAAATGAACCAATAGTGAGGTGATGAGTTGCTTGGGGTGGGTGGAAAATTTGGTTTCCATGGGTGGGTAAAAAATTTGATGTTGCTAAAAAAAGCTATGCTTAGGTGAAAGCAAAAAGAGGTGAGCATCCTAACCATCGATAGTGAGTGTGCTCAAGGGAAACCATCAATGGTCACCTTGACCGTTAACAATTAGGGTACAAACCTTAAAATCTTGTGGGTCAAAAGTGAAACTAAAATTACTTTTAACTCATTATAAATTTTGGACTTTTAGAGATCTAGTTGATTTTCACTTTACGGTGAAAGTGAGTGCTGATGGTTATTACTTGCTAGTAGGTGATAGTTTGTTGAGGTAGATCGAGGGAACCTAGGGTACCAACAAGGATACAGGGAACAAATAGACATATATGAGGATAGGTAGGTCTATGACTAACTCCATGGTATTGGTTGTGGAATGAGGTAGGGGATGCCCTTAATTTGATAGGTTAGCTTGGGTTTTTACAATTATATTGGGGTTTGAGTATTGAATGTTTATGCCCTAGTTAGGGTTTTAGGGGAATTTGGATAAATTTGTAGGTGAATGGGTAAATTGATTGGGTGGTTAGGTGAATTGGTTTGTGTAGGTACCTTAGGGTAGTAAGGTAATAAGTTTTAGTTTCTATTTGGTTATTTTAGGGTAGGGTAGGTTTTGGGTGTTCCACTTATGGAACACCCATAGTGATCATCAATGATTAGATTCGATCATCAACAATCAACATCCTAAAAAAGGTGCCTAACCATCAATAGTCTCCATGATCATTGGTGGTTACCTAGTAAAAAAATGGTTTTTGATAAGTGTTTAAAAAGTTAAGGTAAACTAGATGGTAGTTGCTAGGTATAGGTTGACCTTGTAGGTTAAGAGGGTAAATTTTGTATGTATAAGTAGATGGGTAAGATGGATATAAAAATAGGTCATTGTATAAAGTTAAAGGTTAAGGTGGGGTAGGGTAAGAAATAATGGTGTAGGTGACTAAACTATGTTTCCAGATTGGTGCAAGTCAGGGAGTAGATACAAATGCATGATTGAGTATTGCTCATCTTGATAGAGATCCACCAGGGGATAAACCCAACCAATTGGGCCCACGTAGAGGAGGTTGGGTTGGGGGAGATGAGGCATTATTAGCATGTGACTCAAGATGCCTATATGATTATATCACTCATCAAGAGATGGGATCTCACTATGAACACCTTCCTAATACTGATCGATGAGATGATGATATTGCTTGAGGATATACATAAGATCACATAGCTTCCACTTTGGGGTGATTTGATCTACCACATAAAGTGAGAAAGGATCACTTTGAGATATTATATGGAGATGATAGATATTTGGTCAAATGTCATGATGGGGGGTTAACTACAACACATTGTACTAGAGGGATCCAAGCAAGAGGAGGCTCATGATGGTCATCTCATGTTTTGACCTTCCTAACTCGAGCAATGGGTGGTTGCCCTACTTACTACTAGGGGTGATGGTGGAGATACTACTAAGGTAGACTATATTCAGATGGGTACCTATTTTATTGGTATATATATATACAAGGAGTTGTGGGGGTTTAGGGCCCACAAACAGTATGGTATTAGCATTGGCTTGGTTCTACATTATTGGGTCTATGAGCACATTTGGGTGTTGAGGCCAGTGGGATTGCCATGGGTAAGGTACACACAGATTGAGTTCCTAGTTGGGTAATGAGGTAGAGGGGTGATTTCACCACTTCAAGTGAAAGGGGAGGAGCCCATGATGTTGATTGGTTTAAAGGTGCTTTGGGGGCACTAGTGATTGGTGACATTGTCTAGAGGCCCTACATCCAGTTTTCAATATAGCCTGACTACAAGAGGCATACATTGTCCTTATAGAGATACAAGTGGATTTTCAGCTAGAGGGATGGCGAGGTGGAGATCATCCCATTTGAGAGGGTGAGGAGGTATTTTGGCCTAATACAAGGCATTCTATGTGTATCCCCAAGGTATAGGCATGAGGACTCAAGGATTTTATTACTAGAGTCACATCCTATGTCGACATTGCTAGATCATGAGGAGCTACTAGCCAGGTCACATATAGACAATGTAGGCTTTATAGATGGATAAATGGTATGTTTCTAGGCATTATATATGGTAACAAATTTTGGTGATGGTGATGGTGGTAGGGGACATATGGATGTGAACCCAGTTGGGAGAGGGGGTTAGAGGGCATAGGCACAAGGGGTTGGCCCTGATGGATAGGTAGGGATAGGTGGATAGGTATCAAAACCTAGTGGTACACCAGGAGATAGTGGTGTCCCAGGGGCATGACGTAGCTCATATATTTTATATATTACTATATATCATTTTGATATTATCCTACAAGCTGATGCAATATGATGTATATTTTGAGAGAGACATGTCTATCTATTTGTACACATTATTATGTTATTTGACTCGTGATATATATATATATATATATATATATATATATATATATATATATATATATATATATGATATCTATTCATTGCTTATGTTCATGGTATATGATTTGTGTTGATGTTTAATGTTTATGATGTGATGTTTCTATTGCTTATGGATAATGCTTATGTTATGGATGTTAGACATTGATGTAGACTTAGCTAGCTAGGCATGACATGGTTTTGATTTATGGTTATGCTTCCTGGTTGCTTATGACATGCTAAATTTTAATGATTATATACTTTATCATTTATATTTAGACATGTGGTGAAAAATGGTTGTTTGATTTTATTGTTCATAGATGCTATGGTTTTATTATGGTTGTTATGGTTGTGATTATGATTATGATTATTATGTTTCTTATGACACACATGTATATACCTATTATGATTATGGTTGTTGTTATCTTGTTTAGGGTAAAGCACATGAGGTAAGTTAATTAAAAAAACTATATGGGAAGATAGAGAATATAATCAAGAGACAAACATCGCAATGAAAATATCAAATAGGCATGATAAGATAAGAAGAGGGCATAATGCTTCTTCTTTAGCAAGGACTAGAACAAAACCAAAGTTGGAGTGGCTTAATGAACATAAGCACTCCAAATGCTTCACATTAGCATTCGTGAGTTGGTAAAAATGTGTCTTGAACACATAATGTTAATTAAGCTCAAAATTCCTTGATTATAGTGCATAAATTGGAGATGGATGAAAATGGAACCTTCATATGAGACTAGCATGCCTCTTTCATAGGTTTCTAAAAAGTCAATATAAATAAGTCTAAGTCATACAGAGTGTATACTGATTGATGTGGGAAGTATACTTATGAAAATTGATTGTGGTTTCCACCTTATTATGCTATATGAGAGCCAATTTTAGCTTTCAAAATTAGTTTTATTTTGTTATGATTTTGAAAATGGGTCTTTTGCTTTGTTGTAGTATATGGGAAGTTGATCGATGTAGGAAGCTTCCAAGAAATTATTATGCTTTTGACAAATGCTTTACTCAACCATCCTTCAAGGGAGTGGTCTAATATTATTTGATTTGTTCAAGGATTTGTGATAGATATCCTTTAAGGGAGAAGTCTACCTTATATTTGTGTAATTTTAGTATGCTTATGCATCTATCCTTCAAGGGAGAAGTCTACAAATGCTAGGAATGACCCATGATTGCTACTGGTGTTGATTTAACTTTTTTTTCTTGTTTTATTTTTTCTTGACATAGACATGATTATATAAGCTTAAGGATTCACCTTTATGAAGTGAAAAATAGAAGCTTGTAAAGAGGTTTAGGTGACAATGATCATAGGAATCCATCTAGAGAGAGGCCAGAAAGAATCATGCCATGGGTAGAGCTGTGGTGCCCCTTGTTCAAGATTAGGCTATGAAGATGATGGATAATCACATGATTCAATTTTAATCAGTTGATCCTAAAATAGGGAGATGAATATGGTTAAAAGCAAGGGATGAGCTTAAAGCAAAAGAAAAGGTAGACTTGATCCTTCTTAGCAAAAGAATAGATGTAGATGTGAAGCATTGAGGGGTTTAGGGTCTAGGTGTCCTTTGAGAGAGGACAAACATTAATCTCTTGATCCATACTTATGGGTTATGATATAGGGTCCAAGATAATTGAAATCAAACTTGCCCTATTAACTTTTTTCCATATTGGTGACATGTTGATTTTTCTTTAGGATGAGGTCTTTGATGTTGAATTCACATACCCTAAGGTATTTTTTATAGGTATGCTTGATATTCTCTTGATAGACATGAAGATGGGTAAGTGTTTCTAAGTGACGTTCATCAAGTAGCTCAAGCTGAGCTAAATAGTGCTGATGATAATCATCCTTAGAAATGAGATCTTGCAACAATATGTCAAGAGAGGGTATTTGGACTTCAAGAGGCAAGATAACCTCAACTCTAAACATAAGATAAAAAGGTATATCTCCTATATGGGTTCTAATGCTAGTACGATATGCCCATAAGGTAAAGGGGATGTGCAAATGCCAATTCTGACCAAATTTATTGACCATCTTAGTTAGAATATTGTTAAGAGTTTTGCTAGAGGCCTCAGTCTATTGATTCAATTAAGGGCGATAGGGAAATGAGAAGATTAAACTAATGCCAAATGCATCACAAAAAACTTGGACTTGCTTATTATTAATAGATTTACCATTATCAGTGATAATTTTATGAGGAACATCGAAGCAATGAATAATATGATGGTTGATAAAATTGGTAATCTTCTCACTTTGGTTGAGGCTAGAGGAATAACCTCTACCCATTTGGTAAAATATTTGGTCACAATGATGATAGAATGGTGTCACTACAAGGAATGGGGATTAATTTCACTAATGAGGTCTAGACCCCATTGTGAAAAGGGCCACAAATTGGTAGAAATACGTAGACTATGGCTAGGTGCATGATGCAAATACATGTGTTTCTAACATTTAACACACTTTTTCACATAATCATAGTATTCTTGGTTAAGGGTAGGCTAGTAATAGCCAAGGTGAAGGATGCACTTAGTTATGGTGAGGTCACTGAAGTGTCCCCCATAGATACCATCATGCATTTCCTTGATAGCATGAGAGGCTTCATGATTGTGTAGGAAATGGAAGAGGAAGCCATAAAAGCTACATTTATAGAGAATTCCTCCCATAATGGTATATCATGAGGTACTCTAGATAAATGATCTTTAGAGCATTCATGGAAAGGCCAGAAGGAATGATGGTAAGGTTGAGGTAGTCTAAGGTCTGATGATACCAAAGGTCAGGTTGGGTCTCCTCCATATTGAAAATGGTGGGAGAGTCCAGGTTGACACAAGAAGGCTAGGTGAGTTTGAGGATATGGACAAATAGGTTGGATCTAGATGGTGCATATAGAATTTGAGAGGTGAGGGAAGACATAGTGTTGGAAAACTTGTTGGTAGATTGTGGGGTTGACTGGATGTAGTAGTGTTCAAATGATGCTAAGATTTCATCAACCAGTTGTTTGTACTATTGTATAATGTCATTCTTACACTGGTAAGAGCTATTTATTTGATTGACCATAAGTTGGGAGTCACCAAAGATGTTTATTGTTTTGACTCCTAGGGATAATGTAGTTTGAAGGCCTATCACTAGGGCTTTATACTCAACCATGTTGTTGGTATATTCAAAGTCAAGATTAAAAGATAAGGAAAGAGGCTCACTGTTAAAGAGGATAAGGATGATGCTAGCTCCCCCACCATGTGGACACTTTGATTTATCAAAGAACATGGTGACTTGATAGGTGAAGTCTACCTAAGAGAGGGCCATGATGGAATCATTAAGGAACTCAAGAGGAAGAGGCTAGTTGTTTGCTAATGGTGCATCAGCTAATTATTTAATAATGAATTTCCCTTTAATTGAATTTTGTCAAAGGAACTCAAGGTCAAAATTTTCTAAAATTATGAACTAGTTGGCCATACATTGGTTTTAGTATATCTTAGAGTGCATCTACTTGAGTGGGTCAGTGTTGGTTATGACATAGGTTTTGTGGTTAAGTAGGTACTGGCAAAGTTTGGTGGCCATAAAAAATAAAGCTAAGAAAAGATTATTGATATGGGTATATTGAGTGTCATACTCTACAAGTGTATGGATATGTAGTAGATGACTTACTCTCTATGTTGTTCATCTTGATGAGCAATCATTGCCCCTAGAGAGATAACATCTCATGGTCAGTTGTAAGATCAACTAGTAGGTTGATGATTGATAAAAGAAATTCATCTTTGGGGTAAGTAAGGTTGAGGTCATGAAAGTCCACACAAATGTGTAGTCCCCTTATGGCTTTGGTGATAGGTACAACATTTGAGACTCATTAGGGATAGTCAATAGGTTGAATTAAATTGATAGATAGAAGATGCTAAAGTTCTTATTTGATGAGAGGGGTTATGCAAGGGTACATGTGTCAAAGTTTCTACTTGACAAGCTTGGCATCATGGTGGGTGACTATGTTATGGGTAACAATGGCAGGATCAATCCCAGGTATGTTACTATAAGACCAAGTAATTTCTATGTTGTGATCTTAGAGGAAGGAGGGGAAGTCCCAAAGTTCCTCAAAATTTAGTGATTGGCTAATTTTGATAATGTGAGGGTCATTTAGAGTGCCTAAGTTGATATATATGGTGGATTCATTCAATATGGTTGAGGTCTTAGGAGGAAGGGATTTGTAAATGGAAGAATCTAGAGCACCAAGGTAGGTGAGAATAAAATTATCACCCTATTATTGAAAAGTGTTAATGGTATGAGAGTCATCTCCTATCATCTCAAGATGGATTAAATGGATGGTTATATTTTTAGGGGTCTTAGACTAATCATGTTGATGAAAAAAATTAGGTGGGATGATGTCATCATCCTCACATGTAGGTGGTGGAGAGGTCAGTGAGGAGGGGGTGTCTTCCTCAATAATGGTGATGGTAGGTGGTTTAGTGTGCTTCTTGGTGGGTATAATGAAGCCAAGCCATGATTCCCATGAGGCTTTATAGTCTCAATAAGAACCAACTCATATGGGCCATGTTCATATCACCTAAGACCAAATCTTTTCCAAGAACATCTATGAAGGTATGTTTTATCAAAACTTGGCTTGTCAAGGTAAGAGAAACTGATGGTAAATGGTCGAGGTGAAAGAGAGGTGGTGGAAGTGCCAATGGGTTTATTGAGTCCCCCATAAATTAAATGGGTTTGATAATGGGGAGGTTTAAAAGGAAGAATGATTATGACATTAGGTTCAACCAAAGTTGTTGGTTAAGTTTCCCATACTCTTAGGGAGTAGAGATAGCATCAAAAAGTGGTGGAATGTGGATTCCAAAAGGTCCAAGGTGGGGATTTGATTGAAGGGGATGGATGAACTAGTCAATGCCTCATTAGTAGGAGTGACTTTATCTTTCATGATGGAGGTCTTGTCTTTGGTTAAGGAGGGTGTGCTAGATGGATGCAAGAAGACATTGTTGGGTCAATAGGTCATGTTACATGTTGAGAAGGGACTTGGGTCAGCATAGATGTTGATGACTTGGCCTTCATGCTTGAATTTAATTCAATGATGTAAGGTAGAGGGGATGCAACCCATAGATCAGATCTAAGGTCATCCCATTAAAACATTGTATTAAAATTCACCTTCCACTACATACAAAATTTTGGGAAGCATGTGAGGTCCTACATAGATATGAAGGACAACCATTCCTAGGTTAGTGGTCATTATGCCATTAAAGGAACAAAATATGACTAAGGTTTTAAACATGACATTATATAGTAGGTTGAATTGGTTATAGAAATGAGAGGAGATGATATTAATACTAGATCCCCCATTAATCATCACCAATTTGATGCAGGTTTGGTTGATGTAAGTAATAATAAAGAGAGCAGGATCTAGGTCATCAAGGTGGATAGAAAGTATCTATAAATCCTTAAATGTGACAAGGTTAAAAATATGGAGAGTGCCAACAAAGGATACTAAAGGTTTAGGGTATTCAGGTTGAACCTCTATCGATTACAATGCCTCTATTATTGCTTGATGATGATGAGGTGACATAGTAATAAAATCATATAAGCTCATCTTTGATGGGGTCTAGTGAAGCTATTTGAGCACCACTCTCTTAATGGACTTAGATGGGTTGGATTGGGAGGCACTTAGGATAGATACTTTGGGCTTGGATGAAGGTGGTGGTGTTTTATTTTGGTTTGGTATGGAGGTGGAAAATGGGTACATATATAGAATGGACATTGTGGCCTTCCCCTTATCCTTATGTTGTGCTTTTGTGACCACATGAATGTTATGGATAGAGGGAAGAATTAGGGAAAGATATCTGTTTGGTTATTTTTCACTCTGAGGTGAGTTTGAGGGAGTAGGTAGGTTTTGGCTAATGGTTATCGATTGTTAGATGGGTAATGGGCCCATGGGAGGTCATCTATTAAAATATCATCCTCATCATAGATCTAATGGATAATAGTTTGAAGATCTTTGTAGTTATCCATGTCATGGCTTGGTGCCCTATGATAGGAGCACACTTAGCAGTCATCATACCAAATGGGTTTTGAACCAAGAGGGTCGAACAACTTGATAGGGGGTAAGATCAAGCAAGAAGCTTGTAATAACCTTTGGAAAATGGTCAAGTAGGACTCAGTTAAATGTGGAAAGGGTTTAGGGATATTGGCCTTGGTTGGTAAGGTATGAGTCCTTTTGGGAGTAGGTTTGGTGATAGGAGGTTTGGGTAAGGTAGAATGTTTTTTTGGTGGTTTTGGTTTTGGTAAGGCAAAGGTTGATAGGTTTAAGGGAATAGGTTTTAAGGTAGGTAGCTTGGTCATCACATGTTTGATTAAAATAGGTGTGTTATAAATCAAGTGTTCTGGTGTAACCAATAACGATGGTTGGGATTTATTTAGGATAATCACCTTATTACTTAGAGGGGAGGGATGAGGCCCCAAGATGCCCCAAGATAGAGGGAAAGATGGAGGGAGGTAGGAGTTTGTCTCTTTGACATTTTGGTATTTCTACTCCCTTGGTTTATTTGGGTTGGTGCTTGGTTGTTGGGATGAGCTCCACCTTCACATATGGGTGGCTAAGACTTTGTTTAGGGAAGGTGCCAAGTTTTTTGATTAATTTGGTCAACTTGGTTGGAGAAGGTGATTTGGTTTCTTGGGCTTTAGGTGACTTGGGTGTTTGAGGAATAGTTGGATTGGTAGAAGCCTTCATTAGTTTGGTTGGTAAAATAGGGGTTTGGATAATAGGAGTGGTGGGTTGGTCTAATAAAGGTATGGTTGGAGGTTCTTTCTTGGTGATATAAGGTAGCCCAAATTGGAAATAGATTCATCATCAAATTGCTAGATGAAGTAGAGGTCAGTGATGGAAAATTTCTTGGAGATATTTATCAAAAAAATGATCCAAGAAAGTTGGAGCTAGCTAGGTAAAGGACAAGATGGAATGCTTGGGTAAGGCACTATACCAATCTAATGTTGATCTAGACAAAGACATAGGAAAAGTACAAAGAAGGAGGGAATCATCATAGTAAATCAAGTAACATGAGTGTCTAAATGCCCTAAGGTGCTATTGGGGATCCTCCTTACTTTAAAACTTGGAGAACTTGGGAAGCTTCCATTGAGGAGGATAGGGTTAGATATGAATAGATGGGTGAATGGGTTCATTATAGATTTGGTCATATTTTAAGGCATTGTTATCTTTAGAAATGGATGACTCTAAGGTAGTTGCATTATCCATAAGCATCTTCATGAGGTCTACTTTGGGTTGTGCACCCAAAAGGTTATAAGGTGCATATTGTTGTGGTGGTTGGGTGGCATACTGATAGTGGGTAGGAGGTGGGAAGGCTGCCACATATTGGTATGCAAAGACCAATGGTTAGGTGGAAGATATGTAAGGTAGGTGGTTATGGGTAGTTGGGTACTAGGTAGAGGTACATGCCCTTATGGGTTAGGGATGTGACCTAATTTTGGTACAATGTAGACCTATTGGGTAGGAGTGGTGGTTAAGTTGGTAACCAAAGGAAGGGTAGTGACCTTAGTGGTAATTAGTGGTAAGGTAGAGGTATAGGTAGTATAAGACTTTAAAGTGATGCACTAATCAAAGGGAGGTTGGTAATGTAAGTGGTAGGTACTCCTATGGTAAGGGGAGTATAGGTGGCTAATGAGTGGGTTTCTCCCAAGGTAGAAAAGTTGGTAAGGGTGGAAGGTATAAGAGTGTTCATAGGTTGGGTAGGTTGATTTTCTATGATTGTATCAAGGGGGTTGTTGGTAGATGAGGAATATTGGGTAGCCAATGGTTAGGTGGCAATCATGTTAATAGAGTAATTTCCCATGAGGTGGGAAGGCATACCATAAGGTGGGTCCCTAGGTGGAACCAAAGCAGGGGTGCGATGAGGCATAGTGTTAAGATAGTGCTAGAGGGCCACAAGATTGTTATCTAGGAAGGTGGAAAAATCCTCGCCTCCTTGGTGAACTTCTTGAGGGAAAGGGGAAATTCCTAAAGGGTGAGGAGAGTCTATTGATTTAGATACATAGTCTATGGATGAGGAGGTGGAAGAGGTCGATTGGTCTGGTGATGGGTTTTGCTTTGCTAGATTCTTTTACTGTTGGCGAGTTAGAACCATCTAAGGTAAGGGAGAAAAAATGCACAATCTCACCACTTAAATAGAGAGAAGACAAGAAATGATTAAGAAAAGCAATCACACTCTAAAGATCATATTAAGTCCTAAGGGTTCCTTTTAGTCTCTCTTTTGGCTTATGCCTTAAGCTTTCAAGAATTATGTGATTGAAAAGTGGTTTGTAGAATAGGTACTAGAGAGGAAATCTATGGATGGTTTTAGGTCGTTTAGGTGATCAAAAAATAATTTATATTGGGAATCAATACATGGCTTAGTATTGGGGCCTACCCACTCACTTCACACATCACAACGATAAGGGTTTCGGGTACTTAGCTAATATATATTGATTTTTAGAGTTTATATTCAACTAGAGAGCTAAGTTGGTTCTCCCCTTGTCAATAACCTCCAAGTAAGATTGTCAAAAAAGGGTAAGGTTACCACTAGGTGATGAAATCCTAGTTGGGCCTTTTCTCAATTTTGTTTCAAGTTTAATTTATGAAAGTGGCTTGGTTTAGTGTGTACAAAAAGTGTGATGCTAAGATAGGATTACTTTGCTTTAAGTTAAACTATGTGAGATAAACTTGTAAGAAATCAATGTATGCACTTAATTTTAAACCCAAAAGAGATTTTAGTTTCATTAATGAGCACAAATAGAGAGAAAAACATACAAATGCAAAGAAAAGAATCCCAAAGTAAAGACTCAAGGTCCCATAGGGCATGCCAAAATGTTTTAGTGAATTTCAACTTATATTTTAGAAAGGAAGAAGAATAAACTAAATACAAGTATGGTTGAAAAACCAATTTGATAATGCATGCATTGAATCAAATGATTCTGAAGAACTCCTCTTTGTCTTGGGAGGATGACTTGAAAATAAGATAACACTAAATCAAATTGTTGGTTATATAGATAACTGAGTGGATTGCCTAGTGTTAGCTAGATCTTGGAAGCAAGAGCTTCCTCGAGGGATATCAAACCACATATTTTAAATAATTAAGTTTGAAAAATAGAATAAAAAGTACTATCATCAATAATAAAAAGGTAATAAAATTGAACACAAAAAATGATTACTAAATAAATAGACTAGAAATGACTAATATAGAAATAAACAAGTCAGTACTAGTACTAAATAGCTTAGGGCTATTTCAAAAAATTAGACAGGCGTCTATGAATAGGTAGGGACATAGAAAACCAAATTTAGCTGGGGGTAAAAGGGTAAAAATAACTTGCTATAATTTCTTATCACAGTGACCGTCAATGGCTGGGTTGACCATCGATGGTTGGACAGACCTTCAGTGGTTGAGACAACCATCGATGGTTACTATGTGTAGGTCTAGGTTGGTAAATGGTTAGATTCACAGGATCACAAAGCTAGATTATGAGAGATGGGTTGGTTCTAGGATGAGTGTGAAAGGAAATTAAAGTAAATGAATATAAGAAAACAAATACTATTCTTTCATAAGGCTGATCAGGTGAGTACTTGAGGTGGTTGACTCATTGGTAGAGTTTGACATGATTTCAATATAATAATAATACTTGACACTTTAGTATAAAGATGATGGAAAGTCAGATATCTAATGTGATGGTTGGATCATTGGATTACTAATGATGATTGACCTATAAAATAAAGGAACTCTAGATGCACAAGCTCTTGATAACAATTGTAGATGGATTTCACCTTCTTGCTCATCTCTTCTTATAGGCAAGGCAAGAGAGTTACAACAAGATGTTAATTGGGCATTCTAATTATAACTTTCTCAAACAATAGCTCATATGTGGATTAAGATAATCTATTTTTATAAAATCAAGGTGGGGTGACTTGCTTGTTTACGGGCAAGAAGGTCACCTTGATCATCGATGATCAAGGTGACCATCGGTGGTCATCTTGATTGTTAGTGGTCGAGGGTGAAGGTAAAAAGTGGGTAAAAGGTTGGTTAAGCTAGTTTGGTCAAACTAACTATGGGTTAGGCTTGGTTAGGGGTTGAAGGGTTAGATTGGTCTCAAGGGGGATTTCAACAGTCATAGTTGTGGTGTGTCAGTGTCTACACCAATAGTGACCCTATCTCCTTGTAACCTTTTTTTCATAATTTCCCTTTGTTTGAACATTATGAAAGTTTCCATAAAGATATAATACCATATTTTGGAACCCTATATATTCTTACAACCCTCCATGGAGTTTCATCCCTTAACTCCTTATTTAGATAATACTTCCTTTGTAAGCACCTTACTAATTAAGCCTTTTATCCCTCCTTACAATTGCTTAGTCACCAAATCCATACTAGACCGTATATTACCAGAATAAAAAAATTTGATTCCTTTTAATCTTGTAAAAATATGTAGGATTACAAAGTTTGGCCCATTTCCAATGGTTAGAACCAAAGTTATAAGGGTTTTAAGAACAAAACCCTTACTAGTCTTATAAGCTTGACTGTATAGGCTGAGAAGGGTCAAAATTACATATATTTAATTTAAAAGAATTTAAAAGAGATCCAAGACCTTCTCTAAGTCTTTATGAACACTATATAACTTCCCAAATGGACAAGGATCCTTGATTAATCAATTTATGCTCACAACAATGCAAACTACATAATTCTATGTATTCTTTAGGGGATTGTATGAGGGTTTAACAGTTTGTTTCACTTCAAAACGGTTTTAAAAATCCAAAAGGATATTATCCAAACTTATTCTCATTTACTCTAATACCAAGACTCAATCAACACAATTCCCATTCACTTTATCCAACATATGCAATCATTTCTTAACATGATTGTGTAAACAAAGTTTCTGAGTATGCAAACATGGTTTCTCCTCTCTACAAGATTTTATTAAGGTTATTTCCTTTGGGGAATATATCAACTGAGTTTAAAAAATAATATGATTTTGGTATTACCTATAGGTTATTGAGCATTTTTCCTTCTTATATCAACTTCACCAACTTCTTTAATTCCTTTTCCTTGACTATAACATATAGTCTACCACTCAAACCTAAAGCTATATACAAGAAAGACTCTCTATAGCCTAAATGGATTTTATAAAGCAATGTAATAATAATAAAAATAAATATACCTTTAAATAGAGAATGAACACAACAAAATAAATTTTCTTTATTCATATTAACCATCATTTGTTACATTTTCAGTCTATGAATGGACTGTGTCAACTTTTTGAGGAGTTTACATTCTTTCTATCTTCATTTCATCTCCTCATCTTCTCATATTTATCTCCCTCTTCCTCCTACTCTCATCACCTCTCTTACAACTACCATTCTCATCCATATCTATGTTGGTTGTGGTAATTACAAAACAAGGCTCTCTTACATGACCAATTTCAACGTAAGGATGGTAGTTAATCTTCTTTAACATGATTATTGAATTCCACCACCTTAATTAATTAGACATATTTTGTCTTCAAAAAAAGTATTTACATGATTCCTTGAACCTTTGAACTAACATTATCTCACCTATTCACTTTTTACCATACTTATCATACTTCTTGACTTAGTTCTAATATTTGAAGTTTTAAATTGTCACTTTTAGAGGGAAATATCCAATACAATCCAAATACACTCCTGATGACTCAAAATGACTTCTAAAGACACAAATGGAACCTAGAGGATCCTTCACACACACTTATAGTAAAAAATAGACCAACTATGACTCTTAAGTAGGACATATCACTTCAATAACTACAAATAGTGTTTTTCTTACTAGATGCTCTTTCATCATACTCCCCAAGAGGGAGAAAATTGAGTTACACCTTATTTATTTCCTTCCAATTCATTATTTGAGGATATTATATGCTCACTTTACTGATGTTCTTGCCTTATTTCTCCTTTCTCTTTATTAGGCTGTTGTATTTCTTCTTCTTCTTTGTCTTGTATATTATCCTTGTCAACTCTTCCTCTACCTCTATGAGGTGTATCGATGCTATAATTCTGTGTTTTCTACATGTTCTTCCTTTTCCACTTATTTTTTTGTTCATCATACTTTTTTTCTAAAAAAATGTTCTCACTCTTCATTCTCACTATTGCTACATGACTTCCTTATTCATTGTTCTCACTTGGTGCTTGCTTCTTTAGTGGTTTTTGCTCCTTGGCCATGTTGGTTATTTATTTTAATGGCCCCATAAACACCTCAAAATTTGTCATTTATTAAAGAATACTACCTTTTATTTCTTCTTAATTACACTCTTTCACCTATTGATGTGTCTCTACATGACTTTGCTCACCTTGCAAAAATAACCTCTTAACTAGTTCATCTTCATCATGGTATAATATGTTTTGGCATCTTCTTGTCTTGCCATTATCATGCACATCAACTAACAACTTAGTTGTAACTTCATCCATGGAAGAGATTACCTTGTTAACTTGCTCATTCCTCAATTTATTACTTGCTAGTGTGCTTTCTTATGGATTTACTTAAATAACTCTTTGTGCTTCCCTATGCTAATCTACACCTAATTCTTTTTTGAGATCTTCAATGATCTTCTCCTTCTGTTCTTCACCTATTTTCAGCCCTTTCAATGGACTAGAAATCTTCTCTAGCATCTCCATTTCCTTCTTTAACATGAGGGAATGTATCTCTCCACAACCTTCATTAAAATTTGGACCATGTTGTCCTTCATTTTCTTTGAAATTCTATCCTACTCCAACTTGTGCAATCATTATATCTTTATTATTCAATAAGTCCTCATTCTCCATCAATGCTTCACCTGTATTGGAATTTTAACTCTCATCTTACTGCCCACGTGTGCTCATTAACATTATTTTCCATGCTTTGTAGTCTCTTTCTATGACCACATTCATTGATTAAAATAAATCATCTTCATACTTGTCATAAATTACTTGCTTATCTTTCCACATGATTGTGTTCTCTTCACACCTTTCATCTTGTTTCCTCATGGAGTTACTCAAATGCACCTTCATTTCTTTATCTTGGTTTGCCTCCACCATGCCTTTTATTTGATTCTTAGACTTTCAAATTACCTCTTTATTTATGCCTTTTTGGAATGTACTCAAAAATATATCTCTTTGTCTCTTTTCCATGCTCTTCACAACTAATTTTATGCCTTTTACATGCTTAGACTGAACTTTGCTTCTTGCTTCATCTTGTTCATGCTTCTTGGCTTGATATCCTATCATCCTAGCTTGATACAACTTACCCTTAAAATTTTTTTCTCCGCGTTTACTCGTCTTTCACTTGCATTCTTGCCTTGCATGACCTCTTTCTTGAGGTTATCCTTCCTCTTCTCACTAACTAATTGTTTGAGCCACTTAGGCCAAACATAACCATGCTCTTGTACCATATTTGAGGGTTGTACTTTGATTTTCACCTTACCAACCTGCATATTAAAACCTTTCTTCTCATATGCACAATCATAATCAATGCTTAAGCATTCATTTAACTCCATATAGGACTAATGGAATTTCATATTCTCTCTCATGTCTTCATGTTTTGATTTCATGTCTTCATGGTTAGCTTCATCTCTTGCTTCAGCTGCAATGCTTGTCAAAACATCATAAAAATTCTCTTCTATCTCATATTTAACATGCTGATATTCTTCAATATTCACCATTTTGTCTTCTACAACTGATCCTCTTTCCTTTTCTTCTTCATTCACTTTGATGGGTGATATACTAGACCCATCCTTCACAAGCTTTAAGGTCTCATGTTTGGCCTTCATCAAAATTTGCTTTATACCTGCATACACACACTCAAAGGAAATATTAGAATATAAAACAAAAGACCACATAGTCTTCATTAATGTCTATTTCATAGAAAGTCTCCTCTTTTCCTTGTCTTCTCTCTCAAGTGTTTCTCTTAGCACTTCTCTCTCCTTATTCTCCTCAATGAGAACTCTTTTCTCTACTTCTTTATCTTCTTTCTCACTTGGTAACTCTTCATCTCTCATTAATTTTTGTACTCTCTCTTTTCTTATCTTTCCTCAAGGAACTAATCTCATGCCTTCTCTCTCATATAAAGCTCAAGTGGCCACTTCACCCTCTTTTTTACATTGTATCCAAGCCATTGGCTTCTTTGATCTTTCATGAGCTTCACCATGAGTTCTATCTTCTCAAAACTCTACCCCAACTCTCTTCTCATCTATTTCACTTCCTCTTATAAATCCATCTTATATATTTTTCTTTCCCTTTTCATGCCTTGTTTATACCACTCTCTTAGCAAGTTGCCTACTGTACTCTTAGATCTCTCTTGGATCTTTTCTCTTTCTCACTTGAGCTTCAATGCTCTCTTCACTTTACCTTCTCTAGTTCTTTCTTAACTAGTTTCAAGTACTTCTCATTGAAATTAGGGGATTTAGTTCCTATATTCACCAATTCTATAATTTTTCTATACTAACCTCAATATATCATACCTGCAACACCTTCTTTTCCCACAATACCCTACAATTTTATCTCATGCAATCCTCATAACATTCCTTGCCTTTCACAATTCAACAAGTTATTAAGAACTAAAAACAAAATCAAACAAAGAGATTACCTTAATATGATACCAAATGATGTATAGGTATATGATAAAATCCTCAAACTCACTATTTATAGCTCTGAACTTGGTCAAATTAACTCAAGATGCTTTACTTTGTTCACAAACTTCAAGCTTCTCCAATAGTCTTTCAATTACTCATTAGGCTTATTAGCTTCTTTTTATTTGAAAATATCACTAAAAACCTTTTGGAAACACTTATCAATGTTATTAAAACCTGCATAAGTCTCTCATTCATCATCTCTACTCAGTCTACTCATTGATTCATTTACCTTCACTCACTTACTCACTATCTTTACATTAGTTCACAACTTAAGCTTCAAAATACTAAACCTTGTCTTAGGTCTCATGAAGAAAATATGTTATCCTGGATGATATTTCATGATCATATTACACTATTATTAACCTCTTTAAACCACCCATTCACTCTTCATTCTTCACTTACACGCTTCAAATCCAATAGTGACCATATCTCCTTGTAGTATTTTTTCATAATTTCCAATTGTTTGAACATTATAAAACTTTATCTAAAGATGTAAGACCATATTTGGGCACCCTCTATCTTCTTAAAACCCTCCATGAAGTTTCTTCCCCTAACTCCTTGTTTAGACAATACTTCTTTTGTAAGCACCTTGCTAATTAGGCCTTTTAACCCTCCTTGCAATTGCCTAGTCACTAAATCCATACTAGACCGTATGGTATTATAATAATTTTTATTTATTTATTTTCATCTTGTCAAAATATGTATGATTACAAAGTTTGGTCCATTTTCAGTGGTTAGAACCAAAGATATAAGGGTCTTAAGAATGAAACCCTAAGTAGTCTTATAGGCTTGACTGTGCAAGGTGAGAAGGGTCAAAATTCCATATATTTAGTTTGAAAGAATTTAAAATAGATTCAATACCTTACCTAAGTATGTATGAACACTATATAACTTCCCAAATGAATAAAGATCTTTGTTAATCAAATTATGCCCACAACAATGCAAACTACATAATTTTATGTATTCTTTAGGGGACTGTATGAGGAGTTTACATTATTTTTATCTTCATTTCCTCTCCTCTCACCTTCTTAGAGTTATCTCCCTCTTCCTCCTACTCTTATCACCTATCTAAAAACTACCATTCTCATGCATATTTATGTTGGTTGTGGTAGTTATAAAATAAAGCTCTCTTACATCACCAACTTCAATGTAAGGAGGGTAGTTACTCTTCTTTAACATGATTCTTGAGTTCCAAAACCTTAATGACTTAGAAATATTATGTATTAAAAAAATTCTTTACATGAATCCTTGGACCCTTGAACCAACATTCTCTCACCTATTCACCTTCTACCATGCTTATGGTCCTTCTTGACTTAGTTCTAATATTTAAATTTTCAAATTGTCACTTTTGGAGGAAAACTCCAATACACTCCAAATACACTCCTGATGACTCAAAATGACTTTTAAAGACACTTATTGACCCTAGAGGATCCTTTACACACACTTATACTTCAAAATAGACCAAATATGACTCTTAACTAGGACATATCACTTCAATATCTACAAATAGTTTTTTGTTTACTAGATGCTCCTATATCAAATATCATGCTTTAGTACACTTGAATTTAATTTAAAAATACTACTGCTGTGATAAATACCTTCCATATAAAACTAAATCCAGGTAGTACATATGTAATTTGTACTTAAGATTTTATATAATAGTCTACGCAACATTGATGCCATAATCCATAACATTTTCATTCCATCTCTAAATTTCTAACTTGATAAGGATATTACTTATGCAACTGTTATGACAAAATCAAAGTGGATTAGAATTCATAATTTTAATTTCCAGCATACCCCCAAATTGCATCATTCCATCCTCTAAGATAATAACCCAACTTAACTCTTTTACACTTGGTTGTAACATACTAAGCGTTTTTCAAAACAATATAATAAAACTAATGAAATGAAATCTCTTGCATATTTCTCAACATGGTCAAATGCATATTAATTTTGTGTATAATAGTACATAAGTTAACCAAAATTTTTACCTAACTATATAACCATAATCACCAAGCCATTACTATGGAAGTGCTTAAAATCTACTAGATAATCAAAAATAGAATAGGTATTATGAATCCAATTGAGCCATGCACTCAAATAACACCATTTAAATTTAAAAATAAACTACATGAGAATTAAAATTGCCTAATGCACTACTAAAAAACATAACCAAAGTAAAAAACCATGCAAACAATATAATTCAAGCTGAATATTTCACATAAGCATCTCATTTTTATCTCAACATCTAAGTAATAATATACTATTTACACTAACACAAATTTTAGGTTGTAATAATTTAACAATAATTAATGAGAGAAGATTTAATTGTGAGTAAAGTAATTAAGAGCCCAAGAACATCAACAAGATACTATAAATATTTTATCAACTTAGTTAAGTATACCATGTATTAATCAAATTTTGCACTATATATGAAGTGCTACAAGAGAAGGAATACATATAGAGAGGTTTGATATAACTTGTCATAGCTAGAGTAATTACCAGATTCCAAATCAAGTAAGAACAATGAATCATGTAAGTAACTTGAACTAACAAGAAAGGAGGAATCACCAAGAAATGTTCCACACACGAACCAAACTAAACCAAATTATCTTATGATCCCCCCAACTAGTGGCCCTTACCACCCCAACCATCATCTAGATGGTGGAATCAGACACTCAGGCTTTTAGGGTGAGGATGAAGTAACATGAGATTCATAGGACATCACATTTATAACCATAAAAATTACACTCAAAACCCAAAAGATAAATAAACACCACAAATAGCACCCAAGGATTACACTCAACCACATGAACATGAATCAAACTATCAAGCTCATTAAAATAATAGTAAGGATAACAAGGGGTCAATTAATAAATAAACACAACTAGGGGTTAATGATTCCAGAGAACAAAAGTGAAAAAATGGTTACCATTCACCTCAATAAATAACCAAATAAAATTAATAAAATATGAGAAAAATAACAACTAAACAAACTTGGCCAAAGTTCTAAAATTACTCATAACACAAATAAAAACCATCAAGTTAAAAATCCCCAAATTGAGTTACTTTAGCAATAGGTTGAATACAAATTTGACCCAACTCAACAAATAAAATAATAACACTTTATTTTATTTAAAAATACTAGTGTCAATACCATGGTCAATCCCTAACACAACCCATCAAGTTTAAATGATCCTAGCATAGCTTCAAGGGTATCACCTAGCTATGGCACAAATCAAAATAAAAAGTATTCAAACTAGCTCTACCTGAAGGCCGAGCACCAAAAACACCATACATAAAAATATACAAAACCCACAAGTAACTAAGTTTCAAAAATCCATCATCATCATCATCATCATCATCATCATCATCATCATCATCATCATCATCATCATCATCATCATCATCATCATCATCATCATCATCATCATCATCATCATCATCATCATCATCATCATCATCATTATTATTATTATTATTATTATTATTATTACCCATTACCAGAATAAATGGTTATAAAATGATTTTAAGAATGAATGGAAGGATTTATAAGTTTGTCAAGAAGTCTTCATGACTTCCTCATGAACCTGTAAATGTATTAATAATTTTTATTTTATTCACTAGAATACAAATTCAATTCAACAACAAAGGCATCCTAAATTCCCATTTAGAAATTTCAAATACATTACGTACTTGCAACAAGATCTGCCCTCAAAACATGAAGTTCTCCTCTGATTTTCTTCTTGCCTAAACTCTTTTTCTCTCCATGGCTCACCCTTCCTTTTCTTCCATCCTCCCTAGCTCAATTTTCTCCCTCCATTAAGGCATGCAAACATTTTTTCATTCTTGCATTACTCCTTATGTCCACAATTTTCTTCTAGGTTTTTCTCCAACAACTAACACACCAAAAAAACACTCCCTTCCAAACAATCCACTCGATTACCCATTTTGGGTAGAGAGTCAACCCTAACACCATCATGAACCCTAATAAATCCAAGGCTCAATTTTTTCATGATATCATAGATGTCAAATGATATCCAAAATTAAAAAAAACAAAACTTAATGCATCAACCTAGATTTGGTCATTATGCTTTAGGTGAGTCAAAAAGCCCAAGAACCTCTTTGGCAGTCATGGCCTCACAATTATATATATTAAAACAACTATATATATATATATATATATAATACATACATATAATGATGTTGTTTATATATATATATATATATATATATATATATATATATATATATATATAACAACACACGCGCGCGCACACACACACACACACATATTTTGATGTTGTTATATATATATAAATATAATGATGTTGTTTATATATATAT